>CM042474.1:65391935-65736935 GCA_023621385.1 Quercus gilva | reverse complement strand
AAAAAAAAAAAAAAAAAAAAGAAACCCTGGAGAAGACCGAACCCAGTGAAAGAAGAAAAAAAAAAAAGAACAACCCAAGCCCAGAAACCAATGTGAAAAGAAAAGAAAAGAAGAAGAAGAAGAAGAAGAAGAAGAAGAAGAAGAGGAAGAGGAGCAGGTGGGTGTTTCCAGACTCGTGAAAGATAAAAAGAAAAGAAAAAAAAAAGAGAAAAAAAGATAAAAAGGGAGCAAAAGTCTGACTGTGGGATCGGGTGGGTAATGTTATTTACAAGTTTGCCATTGAAAACAAAGAATTGAAGTTGTTTTCAGTTTCCACAACTCATAACTCAAAAAGTAGAGAATTGAGTGATGAAAACAGAGTTATGGGAACAAAGAAATTGTGCAGCCAAACAAGTATTTTGCTATGGGTCCGACCATTTTTTAGAATTAAGTTATGAAAATAGAGAATTGAGTCATGAAAACAAGTGAACCAAACAGCCTCTAATAGAGAAAGTTTCGCATTCAATGATTAAAGTCTTCCCAATTAGTCATGAGAATCTTCTTTGTTATGCAATAGGAAATTTGTCAATTATGGAGGTGTGACAAATAGAACGGTAAAAGTGTCCAGTTGAGCTAAGTATCAAAAATTCAGATTATTCATTAATTAATTATTTTAATAGGGTTGAACTCGAGCTCATTACTAAATTAGATTACATGTTCAATATTAATTTATTTCTTTTCGAATAAGTTCAAACTTTTTTTATAAGTTACTTGACTAATTTTTTTTTTTTAATAGAATAAGAGTAGTGTGGATGAAATGGAGAAGTGATTTTTACAATGAAAATTGTGGTGGTGGCATAGATGATTTGAGAGAGAAGGAAATGATTTGGGAGAAATTAATGATGGCGCAAATGGTGTAGGAGAGAAGGAGATGATTTGAGGAAGTAATAATAACAAAAATAAATATAAATATTTTAATGTAATAGAGTATAGAATTGAGAATTAAATGTGAATGTTCATTGAAAAGTGATTAGCCAAAAATAGAGAAAATAAATTATTATTTTAAAATAAGCTTTATGTGAATATTTTAACTCTTGAAAAATTATGTTTGGTGTAATTCTCTCTCTCTCTCTATATGTGTGTGTAAATTCTTTGAGATTTTAGAATATTAATTTATTATGTCATTTAGAAACTGATTGACATTTTGATGTATTGAGGTTTAAAATTTCTGTCTATTGGATTTTTTTTTTTTTAGGTGGTAATATGGGTGTATATGGGTCGGGCCAAGTTGAGCTTATACTGGCCCACGATACAAAATTAAATGTAGTGCTGATCAAAGCCCAGTACAACTTATTATAATTATTACATTTTTGAGAAACAGCCCAAACTTAATATAAAATACATAAATAGGTTCTGGTCCGCCCTGTTTTTAAGTATCCCATTGATTAATATCAGGATTCAGGACCTAAAACTTAAAGGAGCCACGAGACAATGCTATAATTTTGTCTTGTTTTGTTTTGTTTTGTTTTAAAGAACAAATTACTGATTGATTATTGTTACCATACTGATTACTAGTTTATTGAGTGTAATTAAGTAAGGTTTCTTAACTCAGTTGTAGTAAGTAATAATTAATCCCTCTCTCTTTCAGTTTGGAATGCGTGGAAGATGGATGTTTATCTTCTTTAATGAAAGTTCTCTCTTTATCAAAAAAGAAAACTATGTAAGATTTCCAACGTTATTATTTTGGTCATTGTGTGTCACACTCACACATGCCTTCCATGTGCTTTTGCTATGTTAGGACAACCTTTCACACGTGGTTTTGCTTGGATTAAAACTAACTAAACCAAATCCAAAAGAAAAATGTGTTTCGACTTTATAGATAGATTTTAATAGTCAGAATAATTGCTTATCGTAGATTTGTGTAATCTAATTCATGTTATAAAAGAAAATAAGCTAGCTAGAATCAGCCTAGAATGGAAGAATTAGAAGGCACTATCCATGGGCTTTATCAACTTTTGTTACAGATCTTTACAGGCCATAGTGCACCAAAAACACGAGCTTATTCTTTCCAAAGTAGTCCAATACAAACTTGTTTACCCAAAATTTTAAATACTGCCTACTTCAACTTTTCCTAACTATTCAGAGTGACGAATAGAGGGAGCCTCACTTTCCATCTTTTGTTGTGTACTGGAGCTAGTCTTTCAATCTTTCTGTAATCTTGAAATTATTGTACTTGCAACTGTTGGTTTTTTTGAAATATTTAGGTTCATGAATATAGACCTCTCATATTAACAAAAAGTTTGTTTAAAAGTAAATATTTTGATAGGAAAAAAAAAGATGGATTCTATTACCTATTACGGAAGCTCTTTCTGATGGAAAGTCTAAACAAATGACATCAATTACATTATGGTAGACTTTGAATGTAACAATTGTAGCATCACTCTAGGTCTCATCTTTTTCTCCTTACTTATATAGCAAAAATAAAAATAAAAATGATTGCATTACTCTTGTAGATTTCCCATATTCTTGAAGTTAGGTTGAATTACTGACTGCTATAGCGAAGCAAATAAGTGTGCAAATGCCTTTGTTAGGAAAGGAGTAGATTAACTAGTTGATTATGTTAAATTTTCATTGTCCTCCTACGGACATTTTACTATATTAGACGTCTTTTAGTCTGATCTTAATGTGTTGAATGTTAACAGGTTATGTTTTTATACAAGTACTTTTAATTTGTTTAATCTATGTATGCTCCAACCTCCATTTCTAATTAAATGATCATTCTTGTAGATATATGTAGGAGTAATATATTGCACGAGACCACTTTGGGATAAGGCTTGTTCCATTTGCAACTTAATCTTGAGGAGAAGACAACTTTAACAACAATGACAGACACTCTTATATAAAATAAAAAGGAAGAAAGAGGAAGACAAACATGGGCATACACGTGTAAAGAGAAGAAAATCATTATAATAATAATAATAATTATTATTATTATTTTTTGATAATAATAAAAAAAAAGAGTTCGCAAGTGTGATCACTATCCTCAACCTACTTAAACTCTATTCATGAATGGTGTGAGACCACTCCCACAATAGTGGAGCTTACTACTACTCATACTCATAAGGTGATGGGTTACGAGGGTTTTCTACTACCAGGTTACTTCCATAAGTGGTAGAAAAGATGATCATTGTATAAAAGTAAAGAACATGAATTGTATAGTTCCAATTAACCCAATAGTCTAATAAATAGACTAATACATGTTAAGGTTTGGTGGGTGGTAGGTCCTAAGCATGAGTCCTAATATAGAAAGAGCTTAGGATTTTCTTTAGGCCATTGGCCCGATGTCAACTAGTGCCTTCGGTGGGGTTGGGTTAGGCTATGGCTTAACGAGCTCCCCTACTTCATAGGTCAAGTTCTAGTGAGTAGGATACAACTATGGTCAAACCCAAAAAGGGATCCCACCTTCTATCACCCTTTTGTTACCCTCTTTTTTTTCCATTAAAAACTTATTAATAAAAAAAAAAAAAAAACTAGTACATGTTGGAATTGTAAAGGGAAAAAATAAAATTTGTAGGACTTCAAATTATTATTATTACTAAATTACTACTACATCCTAAAATTAGTTTGGTGTAATTTTGATTTGCCTCCTAAAGTTTTAAATTTTAGATTTGCTTCTCTAACATTAGAACCTGTTTGGATTTGCTCCCTTTCATCCCTGCGTCATGATGAGCTTCCCATTGAGTGCCATGTCATCGAATTTTTTTTTCCTTTTTCTTCATCTAATTCCAAATGCAGAGCCAACGACAATCCCCTCATTTTCTCAGAAATCACAATTTTATGGGAAAACAAACTCACTAAAAAGCTAAAAAGCATCTCTCTCTATACTTAGGGATAGAGCCATAAATCTGTTCTGTATGAAATTCAATTGTGTATAAATATACACGAACATGCACAAACTCATACATAGTTATATATGCATTTAGTATTTTGTTTGAAAAGGTGATTGAAAATTTTAATTCTCAAAGTTTTGTGAACGTTATTATTTTTGGGAAGTTATTAGAGAAGTTTTAGTTTGGGGGGGAATGTGCTGTCTAGTGTATACAATAGCCTTGCAGGCTAAGTAAGAATTTGCACAATAATGGTAGGTACACTAAGAGTTAAAAAAGTGTGTAGTGGTCCATAATTATTATTCAAAGAAGCAGCCCACCTTTAGACTTGTTTACAGCCTCGAGTATAGAACACAGCACGGTTAAGCAAAACAAAATTCCCATTCTACCTATAGTTACCGATAGAATTCAAAGTATTTCAAAGAACTGGATGATTACTGTGATGCCCCCAGAATCACATGCGATTATGCAAAAGCTAAAAAGCATGCGGCTATTTTTGTCACTATACCAAACGAAGTTGTAATTCCTAAATTTTGCAATAGCGCGCAGTTGTCCTTGATGCTTGCTTAGTAATTGGGTTCCTCATAATTGTCACATTATCTTATCCCACAGTTAATGGGAAAAATATCCTTAATCAATCATTTATATCTACTAATTAATTTACATGAATGTTTTCAATCAATGAAAAATGTAAAAATCAACATCTAAAACATGAAAAAAAAATGGCTGTGAAGGCCTAGTTAATTTCCTTCAAAGGGTCAATAATAATGCCTGGATTTCTCCTCCTCGCTAAGGAATGCCCTACTAGTCTCTATCACCTCCTTTTCTGGTATTTGTGACCTAAAAAAAGAAGGGTTCGAATCCACCTAACCATAAAGAAGCCAATGGAATAGGGACAGCTAGCTGTCCATGACTTTATTAACTTTTTTTTGCTTTCACTTCTCTTTTTCTTTTCTTAGCTCCCACCCTTTCCGTATTATACACTTACACTTGTTCTCTCTCTGTGGCTGAGTGTCTCCTAGGAAAATGACAAAATTATCATAAAGAGTAAAGGCATAGAATCATACATTGCTAATGCTATATAAGCAACTGCACCCACCTCTTAGTCTTTCATGCCAATTCCACTTCTTTTGCTTTTGCTTGTGCAACGTACAAATTCAGTACCACAATCTCTCTCTCTCTCTCTCTCTCTCTCTCTCGTTAGCTCTTATCTTTACAATAATATATCCTTCTCTATTGTGTCTCAGATATTTTTTTTGTTTCTGGATCGAGCTTAGCCTTTTAGTACTTCTTCTCCCAGTCCAAAGATAGTAATTAAGCCAAAGATGAAGAACAAGGCATCTACAATATTGAAGCAGATAATAGCCACTTTGAGCTCCATGGCCAAGGCTAAAACCCTTGCTCTCAAGAACAAAACAAGGGCCATCAAGACTCGCCTGATTATATTCTCCTTGCTTAAGAACAAGAAGATCTTCATGAGCTCCCTCTCTCACAGTATTCACCAGAAGAAGAGCTACATCTCTCACAAGCTCAACGCTTTGCTTAGCCATCATCATCATGACAAAGACTCCAACGATTTTGAAGACGATTTGGTAGACCAAGACAAGGCCATAGTACAGTACAAAGACAACCTTGATGCCATGGCTCACAAGTACCTCCCCGACCCAACTCACACAGTAGAGGCAGATGTACAGAAAAATGACAAGTACCCCGACCTGACTCACTCGATGTTTTTTTCAGAGGATTTGGACTTTGAAGATCCAGGAGTGTCAGTGATAGACTTGGTGAAGAACTCAAAGGAAGAAGCAGGGGAAGAATTCATGTTGGAAAACGAGATAGACCGCATGGCAGACCTTTTCATAAAGAGGTTCCATAAACAGATGAGGATGCAGAAGCAGCTTTCTTTGAAGAGGCACCAGGAGAGGCTGGAGAAGAGTGCCTAGCTAGGTTTTATTCTTTGCTTCTATATATAATAGTTTGTTACTGACCAATCCACTGCTAGTATATATCATCTTCTAAGAGCTAGAGAGACATGTGTTTCCGTTTGGAGAAAAAGGATGAGAATAAACCAGGCGAGTTCAGGGTTGTCTCTGCAGATTTCGTCGACCTCCAAAGTTTGGGAGATGCACTTTCTATAATTGCTGTCATAAATGGATAAATTCCGAAGTAAGAAAATAGGGAAATGTCTGTACACAACCTTATTTTTTAGTGTGTGTACCATGTCTATGCGTGCAAATAGTGTGTAATAGACGGACCCCACAAAAATATCTCCTTGAATTATATGCATTTGTTGTACTAAAATAGGATTATCAAGTTATTAAAAACAAAAATAAAATCTAATTTTGAACAAATGTTTGATTCTTAATTATACTAGTACATCCATTCTCTGAAAAAAGCAAACCTTCCCACATGTAGCACTAGCACCTTTTTCTCTAGAAAAAAAAAAAAGAAAAAGAAAAAAAAGAAAAAGAAAAAGCAAACCTTGGTAACGTCACTTTCTTTTGATTTTTCTTTTAAGTTTTAACGAGTTTTTGAGCAATTGCAAGCAACTACAACTTTTTAACAAATTTATAGTAGAATATTAATAAACGTAAGCTACTACCAAAAAAAAAAAAAAAAAAAAAAAAAAAAAAAAAAAAAAAAACCTTGGTAAAACTTTAACATTTTCCTTTTAACAATTGTCGAGCAAAGATTGCAAGACCATTAGAATCTTATC
The DNA here is from genome assembly GCA_023621385.1 of Quercus gilva. Classification (NCBI taxonomy): domain Eukaryota; kingdom Viridiplantae; phylum Streptophyta; class Magnoliopsida; order Fagales; family Fagaceae; genus Quercus; species Quercus gilva. The sequence continues at coordinate 65,730,353 of CM042474.1, read as the reverse complement.
TCTTAAGAGCACTATTTTTATTTTTTATTTTATTAAAAAAAGGTGTACCAAAGGCATGCTAGTATAGAAATATCTTCATTATAGGCAAAATTTATGTATAATTCTTTAAATACTGTACCTTAAATTTTTTAATTAAATTTAAGCATATGATTGTACTAATCAATGAAATTTAAAAATGCTACCTATAAAAAAAAAACAATGTCACATTTTTGAAGAACAATTAAACTCAATGTAACTATATGTTTGAATTAAAATTTTTTTTTTTGAGGGTAATGTTTGAATTTAATTTGATAATTTAATATATTACACTTAAGAATTTATATCTAAGTTTTACTCAATTTTAATTGGTCATTTAAAAGATTAATTCCTATTAAGTCCAAATAATATATAGTGTGTGTTTGGATTGGGCAAAATGCCCAATCCGTGCGTTCTACGTTTTTTAGTGGGTCTCATGTGTACTGTTTACTTTTTCACAAAACTCAACAAAACACAGATTCCAATGCATTTTTAAGTCTCACAGCGCTATTTACACCTTTAAAATTATTTTACTACAGTATTTTTAGAAATAAATTTTCAGTTTTTAGCAAATAAACGGTATCCAAACACACTCATAGATAGTTGTAAACATGCAAACACAAGAAAATTCCATGAAGATACTATGCAATTTCTTGAATAGTTTCAAATAATATTTCATCTTGATTGATAATGTAATTATCTCGATAATTTAAAGAAGGATTTTAGTTTGGGATAACATAATTAACTAATTAAGGAGTCCATGCTCCATAGCAAGCTTAAAACCTGATTTATCTCTCAAAAAGAAGCTAAATCACCATCGAACCTGGTTTACCTTCCTACGACCTCATCGTGATCCGTGTCCACCAACGCAACAATTACATCGTTGCCATCCTCACTTGCATTCGACCGACTATTAGGATTAGTTTACCTTATTTTTGGTTCTTTGTGTTGAATTTGATGACTTGGAATTTCCATTAGTTCATTGGAGTTTTGATCTTGTCCCAGATAACGTGATTATTCAACTTGGTGACTTTAGTTGCTTTTCTCCTTCTGGAGAGACCGTAGTATATTAATTTTTTTAAAAGACATTACCAATTCACCAAGCCTTTATTATAAAATTTTAGTTTTACTTTTTTGTTGGTTCATTTTCAATCTAATTTTATATACTTAAATCTTAAATTATGTTAAATTTTCAATGTTGCAGATGAAAATAATAATGAAATTACTTGTCATAACTTTACATGCAATTTGCAAATAAAAATACTTTCAAAGTTTTGATGTTGAACCTACCATTAACATGTGAGTTTATATTAGTTTTTTTCTTTTAACCTTTTAAATTATTTGCTTATGTATAATTTTTTAAAGCCATAATTTTTTAATACAAATATATTTTTGTTAACTTCCAGTAAATAAGCTTTTAGAAAGAAAGAAAAAGAAAGCTAATTTAATTGCACACTTAGTTATATGTGATTTAATTTTATTTGATGTTTCATGTGTAACATGTATACATTTTTTAGTTTCTTCTTTTGTGGAATTATTAAGCTAGTAGACTATTAAAATTAATTTCTGCATTATTATAAACTCAACTAATTTTATGCAAATGTTAAAGTTATTTTTTTAATTTTTTTTTAAACTATGGGCTATGTTGGGTTGACATGGATCCAACCTACAGAAGATCAGATAAATGAAATAAAAACAAGTGGGTACACAACACATATCTGTCAAACATTAGATTTGGATACAAAATTTAACCATTGGATTGAAAGATTGATGTAAAATGTAGGTTCTGATGAAATTTGAGATAAATCTGATAGTCTGAGTGTGAAAACAGGGTTCGACAAGGTTTCCTTAGGGGCAGGAACATGATATGTGTACATCATGTGGTATACTTAGATCAAAATTCAACTGTAATATTTGAATAATGTGGTGAGATGTTGGTTTTGGGGGAATTTAATTAAGCTTGATTGGTTGGTTAGAATAAGAAAAAAGAGCGGTTAAAGTTTGTGAAAATCAGTCAAAGTTGGTGAAACTCGGTCAAAACTTGTTCAAACTTTGTTGAACTTCATAAATGGTTCCATGATTGTTGGATTTGGTGTAAGTAGTTTGAATGAGAGTGTTTTGAGTGGGTTTTCAGGCATGAGTCAATGTTTTTATTGAAATTAGGTTTTCTAATTTTTTTGTGCTTTTCTCGGTTTTGAGAAAGGGAAAACAAAAGAACAAGAGTGGTTACTTGCCCAAAACTATTGAAAGAGTGAATAAGAAATTAACTACTAAAATGCCCACTTGAACATGGTTTAAAGTGGTAAAACTTGTGACTCTCACATAGGAAAGAAATTGGATATTTTATAAATTTATATACTTATGGGTGCAAGTCCACATGGACTTTTCATTGTTAAATAATTAATTATTATTGTTATTTTTAAACATTTATAGGAGGTGAAAAATTAGTTAAGCCAATTACAATATTTAGTGAAAAATTCTATATTTATGTGTAATTAAATTAATTAGATCAAATGAAGACATCTGTCTTTTAATTAACATCACATTGTTGAATTAAAATTTGCCAAATGTCATTTGGGCCCACAAAATAAAGATAAATTTTTTATTCAAAATTAATGGATAGTTATCTTTATTAAAATAATAAAAATAGAGATAATTATCTACAAGTAATAAATCCTAGTGGGACTCCTTGTTGATTATTATCTTTATTAAAATAAATAAAAATATAGATAATTATCTACAAGCAAAAAGTCCAAGTGGAGCTCTCTGACTTTGGGCCAATCATAATGCACTACTTATCCTTAAGGAGATCAATTTGAAGTAGAACTCATCCTCTTAAACCACTATAAGTAGAGGGCACCCCCCCCCCCCCCCCCCTTCCCTCCTCTCATTCTCCACCAGTTTTTTAAGACATGAAAAACTTTGGAGAAGTTCTGCCTTAAGAACACCTAAAGAACATTTGAAGAAATTCATTTGAATCCTTCTTCCATGACTCGAAGTTCCATTAGAATCAAATTTAAAAGCCTCCATAAACTTCAAAAACTCCTAAATAATTGAAACTCAACAAAATAAGCCTCTAAAGTCTTGAAGAACTTTCACAAAAACCTTCACATTCAAAGAATCTTCAAAGAATTCGAGCCTGAAAGAATCTTCAAAGAACTTGAAGAGGGCTCGCAAAATTTGAAAAATAACAAATCTTTAACAAGCTCAAAGCTAGAGATTTGTTGTGAAAATCGTTTGATCTATCTTCCAATCAAAGTGAAAAAGATCATGTTCGAGCCAAGATTACAAGAAGATATAATCAGATGATTACTCTTTTGTAAATAATCAAAAATAGAGAATTGTGCACATTATTTTATAAATAAAAATTTATATTTGTGAAGCACTTTCAAATATTGTTTGATTTTCAAACTTGAGAATTTTATGTTTATAGTGTCTGTTTACTGCTCAATACTTATTTTTTTAATGAAACAATGTGTTTGTTCATGTGGCACCATTATAAATAGAGAGTCCATCATTTATCATATATTGTTGTTTTAGTTTTGCATTTCATGTTCATAATCAAAGAGAGACAAAGAGATTGTAGCATTTGGATTGTTATGCTTCTAATTGTTGTGATTGTTGTGTCATGGGAGATAAACATTCAAGAGTCTCAACCCATCAATTATGGTTGGCAAAATCTATCTAAAGGAGACTGCGTTAAATACAAGTCTTGATCAAAATTTGCATAATTCATTCTTACACATCCTATTTATGAGTAATTCTATTTTTATTTATTTACAAATTTCTTCCTTGTATTTTTTTTAACATTATGTTGTTGTTATTATCTATAGCATATGTTTGTGTTAATGTTTCCATAATATAAATTAATTTTTTGCAATATATCCAACACAAACATCATCAAAATGTTTTTTTTTTTCAATTTTATTTAAATTATAAGCTTGTTATAATAATTATAATTCTAAAAAATAACAATAACAATAACAAAATATATATTCATGCATAATAAAATATAAATTAGGATACATTTAGACTCTAGATTAAGAGCAATCACCATAATAAATACAAAATTATAAACTTAAATAAAAATAAAAATGATCTTGGCTTCTTCTATAGCCCAATGAAGGGTTCTAATAACCATATCATTAGCACCAATTAGGTGAGAGGAAAGATAAAGGCAACTTCAAGCATTATACCCAAGTGTTTGGAACCTAGATAACAATTAATATAAGAGAAACACAACATATGTATAAACTTTAAAAAAATAATAGAAAATTTTACTCACTATCAGATATGAAATATTCGTCACATATGAAATGAAGTGATCAAAATAAAGAAAATCTTTAGTCAAACTAATCAATGATTCTCGAATTTGGTTTGGGAAAGCTTCTACTACATATAATGTGAGCAAATATTGATTGAACTGATGTGGTTGTAACCATAATGAAGCCATATGAAAATTAATGAGTTGGACATATGAAGTACTTTTTTTTTATCTCTCATTCTATCTTCTTCCCAAATTTTGATGGTGACATCAATGACTTGAGCAAGAAAATCAATAATTAACATATTAGTTAGGTTTATGTGATCTTTGCATATGGTAACTGCACGAGCCATTGCTAATAAATGTGGTTTTTCTTTTCATAAGATTTGAAAATTTTTTGCAATATCTTTTATCCACTTTTGCGATAATATTATTCACAATCTTTGTGCAAACAATTTTCAAGAAATTCAAAGGAAAGAGCCCTTTGCACCTAGCATGACTCTTTACGCTTGTTAGCATCAATTTTTGTTTGTTAACCATTGATGTGTTATGGCTAAAAAAACCTCCTAATTTTTTAATTGTCTAGCATGACAATTGCATCACTAATACTCTAGGTGCAATTCAATTAGGAAACAACACTTATTCTTGGGGATAGAGGTATATGTATTGCAATGTGTCCTTTACTGTTCATAATATTGGGATACATATGACCACTTCAGAGTTTCCGGTGGTGTGATAAGCGTTAGCACAATTCACGTACTAAAAATTTAGATTATCCTTCTATGAGAGATCGGGAAAATTGAAGGTAAATTCGATTCTCTACAACTTTGCCAGAAATAGCTTAGTCCGAATTTTGTCAATGATTCCCTTACTTCAGCTGAACTCAAGAAACTTCTAGGTGTAGTGCCTTCTAGAATGAGGAGTAACAATATTCTTTTGTCTTGGCTATGTGAGAATATTCTCCAATGTGAGACTATGGCAAAATCATGTGTGTAAAATTGAGTGTCTACACCTTCATAGTCACAAGTGATATGATTTGTGTTGGACTATTAGCACAATCAGCATGATTTTCTTTTGAACAATTTTTCAATGAAAATGTGAAATTTGGTAAGTAAATATAATAAATGCCTCTCAAGACCCAGACCTAGCACCCCCACCCCCAACCCAAACAAGAAGAAAATAAAACTTTATCTCAATAAACAAAGGTCCTATCTTGTGAGTACATAATTGTTTTTGTTTTGTTTTAAATAAAGTCTCATTCTAGTTTTAAGAAAAATGCGCCACCACAGCATTTGTTTTTGTAGAAATAAATTTTTTAAATCAAAATTGATAAACTAGTACTTTAGATTTATTGAATTAGCCAAATTATTAGCTTAAAATGAAAAGTTAAAAAATTTTGACAACAAAAACTTGATTAAAAATTTTGAATCTCAAGAAGAGAGAAGCATTTACATACTATATAGAGATGTAAAAATACTAGTTAAATATTAAAAAAATAATTTTAGAATCATTGCCTTAGGTGTCGAATTATATTGAGTCGGTTTTGTAAGCAAAGATTACTGCATGAAGGTCAACAACAACAACAACAGCAAGAACAATAACAATAACAACAACAAAAATGCCTTTACATTATATTTTTCTAGTATTCCACTTCTCAAATTTAAGATAAGGGTATATAAACAATCTATCCTACTGTCTATTTTCGGTGATTGAAAAATGACCACTAAACCTTAAATTTGGATGAATAGAAAATTTTAACATTTTCTGAAAATTGAAAAGCCTTTGATTGGGATGAGTGAAAAATTTTGACATTTAAAATTAAGAAAAAGCCTCATTGCTTTAAAACTCATTCCTAGATAATATAGATCAACAACAACTTTTTGTAGGCATATCTGATGGTGGATTTGAGATGTTTAGGGGGTGAGTTTGCCGAAATTTGATAGTGGATCCATGGTTGTGTATTGTTTGTTTTCTGGCATATCTGCTCTGACTTGGGCTAGATTGTAGGAGGGAATTGATTTTTAGCAGGTGTAATAACTACTAAAGGCTTCCTCTGTGTTTGTATCCATTGTGGGTAGTCAAGAAAAAAAAAAAAAAAAAAAAGTTAGGGAAGACAATAGCAGAAAATTGATGCCAAAAAAAAAAAAAAAAAAAGAGTTGGAAACAAAAAATGAGTACAAAAAATAAAAATAAAAAATAACTATACACCCAACAAAAACCAAACGGCACTTACATTTCATTCATTAATTTTAAAACATTCAAACACAATTTACTTAATTTGATTTCATTCTTTTTCATCCTTTATAATTTTCTAATTCAGATAATATTTACAGATAACAGCGCATCTTAATTTTCCAATCCGTATTCGATTGGGTTGGGTCAAACCCAAACCGATCTGACTCGGCCTTATTGTGAGGATATACCAAAATTTTGGGTATAAATAAAAGAAGTGTCTTCCGAAGCTGAAAAGTTTGGAAAGCGTATAAATTCACCATCATCGGCGACAGGGAGAAGTGGAGAGCGTTTGCCAAGATTGGTATGCATTTTTCATTTGTTTAAAGCATCCCAACAATTCCAATAATTTATTTTGCTTTTAAACTGTAAATTTGTGTAGTAAAACTTTGTATTCTGATTGTATACTATGGATTCGAATAAAAATTTAGGGACTATTTGATTGAGTTAATGTTGACACTAATGGCTTGTTTGGAAGTTTAGAGAGGGAGGAGAGTAGAGGGGAGTAGAGGGGAGGGGAGTAGTGGAGAGGAGAGTAGAGGAAAATGATTCCCCTTCACCTTGTTTGGATGTTTTTAAAATTAGTAAGGGGGAAGGGAGTAATTAGCCCTTCCCCTTGTGTAATTTTGTTAATATAATAAGGGTAAATTAGGTAATTTACTTGGTCAATAGTTTATGTACTCTACTCTCCCTCCAAATCTCTCCAATTTGGGGGAATTAAAAATGGGGGGCTAGAGGGAGTTGAAATCCCTCCAAACCCCTCCCCCTCCTTCCTTAAAAAACTTCCAAACAAGGTAATTAGATTACTCTCCCTTCCTCTACTCTACTCCCCCTCCTTTTTTAAACATCCAAACAGGCCATAAGAGCCGCCACTGCATTCTTATTTCTATACAATCAGTATAATCTATTGAACATCCCTTCTGCTATTATCATTGTTAACTCACATAATCATTTTTGTTTTTAGACAAAATAGTTTTGTCATTTATTGGACATATGTGGATAAGTTTATCTTAGTATAGACAACTCTACTTTAGCTAATTTGATTCATCACGCAAGTCTTGTTATGCTGATAATGTTTTTGTGATTTTATTGTAGGATCTGGCTGAGACTGCTTGCAGGGCCGGCTCAACAGTATATGCAACTGATGCAATCGCCTAAGGCCCCAAATAAAAGAAGACCCCACTTGTAAAAAAAAAAATTATATATATATATAATTTATTTATATATTTTAATTAAAAAAAATTTAAGTACTTTTATTGGTCAATAAATTGCATTAAAAAGGCCACATTATATTCTAAAATGCAAAAGATTAAAATGGAAAAAATAAAAATAGTCAAACTTCAGCCAACCAAATTAAATTTTAGGACATTCTCAAAAAAAAAAATAAATAAATAAATAAATTTTAGGAGACAAATTTATTAATTCATTCTTGAAATATGCTAAAATTAAAATTAATAGCAGACAAATTCATTAATAATGCAATGTAATTGTCTTGAAATATGCTAAAATAGAGATTATAAATTTCAAAAAAAAAAAAAAAACCTCTCATCTCTCTATCTCTCTGCCTCTCCATCTATTCTTATGGACTCACCTTTCTTTTCTTTATCTTCACCTTGATTCTTGATCATTTTCTATAAACTCAGTCAATCAGTCTGGCTTGAAATTTTTCTTTGATGATTCAGCATATCAGTCGGCAACCACAAGATGTATTATTCTTCACTCTTTAGTTCTTCCCAGTTCCCCTCTTTCTCTTTGTCTTTCCGAAAATCTCTTTCTCTTTGTCTTTCCCAGTTCCCCTCTTTCTCTTTGTCTTCAATTTATTTAACTTAAATTATATATATATATATATATATTTTGTTTGTTTTACACTTTCACTGCCGTACAATAATTTGATGGGAAGGGACATGTTTTCACTTTTTTCTATGATAACTTTTCTGCCTCAGCCCCTGTTTGGACTTTGGACCCTTCTGGCAATTGATAGAATGATAAGACACATTTTTTTTGTTTAAAGCTTAGCCATAGGATGTCGTGTACAAGCTGGCCGGTTACTTACCCTTTCTTTTCTTTTCTTTTTTTTCTTTTTTTTTAATCTGATACAGTAACACTTTACGTATTATTATAAATTATTGTACCAATTAATAATTTGATGTGTATCATATCAATTCATTTGTATTATAGTGACATTAATTTATTAAATCATGTATTAAATTAATTTTTATTTGTGCAAGTTTAAGTTTCAAAGTGGTCATGACTTTAGAAAAATTGCAATAACTAGGTTCTATTATTCTATACTTTAAATTTTATTTTTAGTTAAATTATCATTTTTAATTATAAAATTGTGTTTTATTTATATGTAAATAAATAGTAATTTTGCATCTCAAAAGGCAAGAAAAATATATTTTAAATAAAAAAAATTCAATATATATATATATATATTATTTGATTAATATTTAATTATAAAAAGGTCCCATTTAAAATTTTCGCCTAAGGCCCCAAAAGTTGTTGAGCCGGCCCTGACTGCTTGTTTCTGAATTTCTGAGACAACACTTGGATGATTTTCATTTGCTTTAACTGCTATGATTTTCCTGTCTGATTGCGACAATATACAAGTCTAGTTGCATTTAGATTTCCATATATTTAGTTCTAACCATTTAGTTCTTTTTATTTTTATTTTTAATAAGTAACAATTTTAATGACAAGAACTTATTGTATAATTTCTTTAATTTGATTTCAAATGAATAGTCATAGGTGGAATGTCAACTCTGGCATCCTTATTACTTAATATCATTTTATTCAAGGACTTATTCGTATTTATAATGAAGGCTTTATCATTAAATTCAAGCATCCATCTTTTTATGACATATAAAATATCTAGCTTTTTCGAGACTTAGAGTATGGTTATGATTAAGCACAACAATAGACAAAATGTAATGTAAAGTGTAAACCTTCCATCAGGACAACAAGTAGCACTAATTTTGGCCTTAAACTCGAGATTCTTTTTTGGTTTATGTTTAAAAGCATTAAGTGCCTTACTTTTTGCCTTGGCTTGACAAACACATGAAAGAGTGAAAAATTTTAAATTTCCATCATGTCCAAGTTTAAAGGTTCTATTTGACACACCAAAGCCTGCTTATTTAGCATTTTGTGTATAATATGCTCTAACTTCTTCTGAAAATAAAAATCACCACCACGCAATCTTGGTGTGATGGTCATTCCATAAATATAAGTGCTTGTAGGGTATAGGGGATAAGGGTCGGAGTTCAGGTATCTAAAAGGGAGTTTCACACACATATACACATAAATTAGGATAGAACAGAATTTCTATCTTGATATAATATATATATATATATATATTAAACATCATTCCAAAATTCGGTTCTAAAGCAATTTTTTTCCACAGAAAATCTTGTTGATTTCATGTTCCTTTTCTTAATTCTTTTCAATCTCTAACTTTTGCTCATTTTCTTCCTTATCGATGACAATTTCTTCATCTGAAGACATACCATCTTCATTGTTGACAATCACATCATTGTTTCCATTAGAAATACTAATCAATTATCTAGTGAAAAAACAATATAAACTTTAAATCATGTATTGAATTTAAAAACATTAAAAATAAAATGACTAAATTATAAAATTAAAATTAAGTTATTTCTTTTAAAACAAATACAAATAGTAGAGAAATTACCTAAAGTAGAAGAATTAGAAGCATCAAATAGCATTATGGAAGCATCAATCTCAGTTAAGGGTGGCAATTCGTGTTCACGTGTCGGATTCGTGTCGTGTCAACTCATAAGTATTTGACTATATAGGTCAACCCTAACCCGTCATGTTTATTAAACGGGCCAGGATTCCTCAATCCTAACACAACCCATTTATTAAACTGGTTAGTAATGTCAACTTGTTTATCAGATTTTATCAAAAAAAAAAAAAAAAACTAAATTTTGTGTTAACCAAATTGATATGAATTATGAAAAACCAAACAAATAAATATTTTTAATATAAAATTTAGAATTAAAGAATAAATGCATCACAAATAATCATTCAAAACTAAAACATATCCTAATATCAGAAATAATCAATCATAATATGTCAAAGAAAATAAACCACAATAACTAATAAGTTTATATACCTAGGGTTTGAAAGGGTATATTGGTAAAATGTCATTTAATTAAATTAGTCAAACAGGTCAAACGGGTTTCATGTGATGGACACTAACCCAACCTGTTTATTAAACGGGTTAGTTGTGTCAACCTGAATATGACATGAACCCATTAAGCCTAAACTTATAACCTACTAATTTTATGTCGTGTCGTGTCGGGTTCGCAGATCATGTCCAATTTTGCCACCTCTAGTCTTAGTTTGGAAAATTAAAGAGATGGATGGTATGTTGAACAATTGTAAGCTACAACAATTTTTGAACAAATTTATGGTAGTATTAACAAACGTAAGCTATTAAAATAAGCTCTTTGCTAGCCGGCCTCATACCTTAGCTCCTTGCTTTTTTTTTTTTTTTTTTTCTTTAATAGTTCAAATGTATAAGTTTTATTTTTAGACAATTGAGGTTGTATAAGTTTATCTTTATTTCTTGCTTTTGAACACTACTTCTGACTCCTCCCTTTTTTTTTTTTTTTTGGATCTGTTTTCTTTTTAAGATTACTTCTAACTTTAACAGTATGTTGATCTACTCACAATGTGTATTCTGCTCTTCTTATTTTGTTGCTTCTCTTTTCTTTTTCCTTTTTGAACTGAGTCCTAGGCCATGGTCCTTACAAGTTTTGTAGTAGGTCCTGGACCAGGTACCCTAGTGATTGTGTTATTGCGCAGGTATTGAACTAGGTACATTGAATTTTTTTTTTCCAAGTCCCAAGTTATGAACCAAGCAGACCCTTTTGTACAAGTATCGGGCTAGGTATCCCAGGCGCTTATTTCTACCCGTAGTTCCAAGCCATATTCTTGAACTAACTGTGGTGTGAGTCCTAGCTCATGCGCTAAGGTTTTTTTTTTTTTTTTTTTTTGCCCTGGCCTAGGTACCCCTCCCAAATTTGCCCACATTCGGGTTATGCAATACTTCGTAATTGTACATTTTAGTTGTAGCTTAAAGAAGGGAAAAAAAAAAAAGGATATTCCATTGAAACACAGCATAGTTACCATTCTAAGGAACACAAAAGGATTGACAAAGATAGCAAGGATCGTAGAATGTCCTTCTACCATGGGTTCCTAAACAAAAAGGAACTTAAACAAAACTTATGACAAAATGAAAGAGTAAAGAGCGATGAAACACTTAGCAGACTAGAGAGCTAGCAAAAAGGGTCTTGGGGTACTGAAATTTCCCCCTTTCATGCGGAGTACTGTTTTAGCCACTTCCCATTTATAGGATCAGTTAGGACCGTCCCATCTTCATTTGTGAGGTAGTAATATCCGTTGTCATGGGCTTCCCTAATGATGTAGGACCTCTCTCATTTTGGAGCAAATTTAAAAGGTCTTGGGACATTCTTCCTTACATGCTCTACTGCTCTTAATACCAACTGCCCTTCCATGAAGGCTCTTGGGTGTACTATCTGTGCATATGCTTTAACCATCCTTTGTTGGTACCTCTAGCTTCTCCTTCTAACCACTTCTCGTTCTTCTGCTAACCCCTTTAGATCTGCCAACCTCCTTTCACCATTTGTGCCATCTGTGCCTTCTTGGATTTCTTTGAGCACTACTCTTGGCATAGGAATGACTAGCTCCACAGGGCTGATGACTTCTGTCCCATAGACTAGGGAAAATGGTGAAAACCGCGTGGCTGTCTTTAAGGAACCCCTGCATGCCTAGAGTACATCTGATAGGTGGTCACTCCACTTCCCCTCATACTCATGTTTCATTTTTTTTTTTTTTTTTTTTGAGGATTTTGAGTATTACCCTGTTGGTAGCCTCAGCCTGCCCATTTCCCTGTGGATAATATGGCGTGGACCTCCCATGCTTGATGTGATATGCCTTGGTCAAGTTCTTCATATCTTTATTTATGAATGGTGTACCATTGTCACTGATCAGTCTCCTGGGGATCCCAAAGCATGTGATGATATATTCCTGAATGAAGTTTGCCACGGCTGTTCTGATGGCCCTTTTCAAAGGAATGGCTTCTACCCATTTTGTAAAATACTCGGTGGCTACCAAGATCCATATATGGCCATTGAAGGGAGGGTTTATAGGCCCTATAAGATCAAACCCCCAAGTATGAAAAGGTCATGGTATGGTCATATCTTGTAGCACATTTGGATGAGTATGGATTGCATCTCTAAGTACTTGGCATGCGTGACACATTTTAACCAGCTCTTCGGAGTCCTTTTTCATTATAGGCCAATAGTACCCCAACTGTAACAACTGCCTGTAGAGCCTTCTTCTTCCTGGATGACTTCCACAATCATTAGATTGGACTTCTTTGACTGCTTCTTTGGCCTCCCTAGGCCCCGAGCATTTTAGAGGATCCCCACTATACCCCTTTTTGAACAAGATTTCGTTCTGCAAGAAATATCTAACAGCAAGTTTCTTGAGCCGATGGGCCAATGTCTTGTTAGTTGATAGGATCCCTTGAGCCAAGTATTCCATGAATGGGGTCCTCCAATCCTCTATCACAAACACAGCATAACTTTCTTCTTAGTCTACTGAAAGCTAACACCCTTGACATTCCTCCTGTACAGTTACAGCCTCTTTGCTCATATTTGGCCAGTAGTACCCCATGTATTGCATCTTTTTGTATAGGTTGATTTTCTCTGTGATTCCACAGGTCTGGCTGTGTAATTCTTCCAATCTCAGCCTCCCTTCTTTCTCGTTGATACATCTGGACAGGATCCCTCCAGGCAGCTTCCTGTATAGCTCTCCTTCTATCAAAGTGTAGTCTTTTAGTTCTTTGATGCTTCCTCCATGCCCTGAATTTTCCATTTTCCTTCTTACCTTGTTTCTCCAATCTTCCTGTTCTGGTTCTTCAGGGAACCTCCTTTTGAGGATCCCTACGATGGAATGTTCCTGCTTACTTACCCTTATCAAGGTATCTCTTCCTTTAAATGGTGCCTAGGATCCTAGGGTGGCTAGTACATCAGCGAACATGTTTTTACTCCTTTAGGCGTATTCTACACTGAAGGTCTAGAATTTCTGCTCCACCTTTTGCGCCCAAGTTCTGTAGGTTGCTAAACTTTGCTCTCTTAGTGCGAAGTCACCCTTTACTTGGGAGACCACGAGGTTAGTCTTCTAAAACCTTCATATGTTTTACTCCTATGCTGAGTGCTATGGCCAGCCCAGTTAGGTATGCCTCGTACTCAGCAGCATTATTTGAACAGGAAAAACCAAGCTTGAAAGATAATGGCATGGTATCCCTGTCTTCACAACTTAGCACAATTCCCAGGCCATTCAAAGTTGTCGTGGTTGACCCATCAAACCTCATTGTTCACTTTTTTCTTAGGAGTTCTGCTACTACCACCTCTCCGGGGATCTCCTCACTTAGTGAATATTCTTCTTCTCCTAGGAACTGGGCCAGTAGATCTGCTATGGCCTAACTTTTGACAGCCTTGGGTGTCCTGAGGTTGATGTCATATTGGGAGAGCATGACCAGCCACTGTGTTATCCTTCCTATTAGGAGAGGCTGATGAAGGAGCGCTTTTATGGGATGTGACTTAGTTACTAAAAGGATCTGGTGGGCTAAGAAATACCGTCTTAGCCTTTAGGATGCGTATATAACTACTAGACACACTTTTGATATCCTAGGGTACCTGGTCTCTATGTCTTTAAGTGCCTTACTCACGTAATAAATGGGTTGTTCATTCCCATCATCATCTTCCTGCGCCAGTAGGGCTCTTATAGCCTGGGAGTTTGATGCTAAGTATAGCAACAGAGGTCGCCCACGTACTGGCGCTTGTAGGGTGGGAAAATGATTCGTGATCTGTTGGATCCTCTGAAAGGCTTCCTGTTACTCAGTTTCCCCAAGTAAACTCAGCCCCATTTTTTAACAGTTTGGATAAACCACTTGTGACAGAAGCTAATCCTAGCACAAACCTCCTGATGTAGGAGACCCTACCCAAGAAACTTTTGAGCTTTTCAACTGTTGTAGGCCTTTTCATTGTCACAATGGCTGTGGCCTTGGCCGGATCCACACTTATGCCTCTGTGATGCATTAAGAACCCAAGAAATTTTCTAGCAAACACTCCAAAGGCACACTTCATAGGGTTCATGTGTAGTTTGTACTTCTTGCACCTTTCAAAAACTTGTTCGAGTACATGGAAGTGTCCTGCCCTGGTCTTAGACTTTACCACGATGTCATTCACATAATCTTCCATTTCCCTATGCATCATATCATGGAAGATGGCTGTCATGGTTCGTTGGTATGTGGTTTCTACATTTTTAAGGCCAAAGGGCATCATAGTGTAATAAAAAATTCCAATCAGGGTCCTGAATGCTGTTTTCTCTACATCTCTAGTAGCCATGTAGATTTGGTTGTACCCACTATATCCATCCAGAAATGAAATCATGGAGTTTCCTGTGGCTGAGTCTACAAGTAGATCAATATTAGGTAGAGGAAACTCATCTTTTAGACATGCTTTGTTTAGATTGCAAAAATCCACACAACACTGAATTTGGCCATTCTTTTTCTTCACGAGTACTATGTTGGAGAGCCATTTGAGATACTAAATGGGCTTGATCAAAACCAGCTGCCAGCAGCTTCTTGACTTCCTAAGTTATTTGAGTTTCTATGTCAATGTGAAAGACCCTGGCTGGTTGGACTACTGGCTTGACTCCTAGGTCTACATTGAGAGAATGGACCACTAGTCCTAGATCTAGACTAGGCATCTCATCGTATGTCCATGCGAACACATCCACATATTTCTTGAGTAATGCCATTAACTGCTCATTTTCTTGTGCTGCCAACTGACTACTAATGAGAATAGGCTTCTGGGATCCCAGCTCAACCCCCAAGTTTATCTCTTCCAATTCCTCCTCAGGCTAGATTTGTGCTTCCTTGAGTGGGTCCTCTAGGATTTCTTCTTGAGCCATCATACAATCCTGTGGTTCAGGACCTTCCTGCACGATGCATTTAGGTCCCGCGCACCTTCATAAGTGATAAATTAGCCTTCCTCTGAGCTCTCGTATTACCACGCATTCCCGGGATCCTAAGGAGCTAGTCTTCTTCTTTTGCCTCTTTCTATCCAGGAGGTTCCTTAGGTCATGAGCACCCCTTCCTTCCTCTTCTTCCAAGACAGGTGCTCTTGGGGTCCCCGGCGTGGGGCTCTCATTATTCAGTTCTAACTCGTTATAAAACATTGTTTCCACAAAGTTAACTTCTCCTTGGCTGAAAGGGTTCAGGTTGGTAGGGATCCTTACAAGCCTCCAATTCAATCTCCCTTTAACATATTGATGGTACGTTGAGGGAATGAGGTGATACTTGTGGAGCCATGGGCGTCCCAACAGAACATGGTAAGAAATCTCTAAGTTAATCACATGAAATCTGGTCAGGGCTACTATTAGGCCTACCCTTAAGGCCAGCTGCACATATCCCTCAGTTGATTCTACTGACCCTCAAAATCCTGTTATCTCCACGGAAGCCCCCAAGATCCTCTTGCCAGTTAGGCCTACGACCTCCAGTGTACTAAGGGCCATGAGGTTAAGTGATGCCCCCGTTTCTACCAATGCTCTTCTAATTTAAACATCGTTCATGGTGGCCATTAAATAAAGAGGCATGCAATGGTTTGGATGCTCAACTTCCATGTTTTTATCAGTAAAGGTTATTGCGTTGATTGTCTTCAAGTAAGCTCGAGTGGCATAGGATTTTGTTATGAAACAATCTACTCCTGAATTTGCTGCTATTCTCATGAGGGATTCTGTGGCCATCATTCTCGCCTTTGGCTCAAATCCCAACTGATTGAACAGTGTCCTAAATTTATGGTCCATTTGGATTGAAGGAGAAGGAGGGAGAGTAGAGTTGAGTAGAGTAGATTTAGCACAAAATTAATTTATTTTTAGTCAACTCTACTCTACTCCTCTCCACTCCTCCTCCTTCCCCCCTCCATCCAAACATGCCATTAGGGTTTTTCTGAAGGGTCCTGACTGTGTTTGGATGGAAGGATCCTTCAGACTCTTCTGCTTCTGCTAAGTTCCCATGGATCACTACAGCCACCACTCCCTTCCCCTTGTGATTGTGTAAAGGGTTCATTTGCACCTCGGGTTCCTTCTAAGTAAGCTTTAGGGTTCCCTTCCTGAATTTCTTGTGAAAAAGTCTATGAAGAGTCCAGCAATCCTTAGTAGAGTGCTTGACATAATTATGAATTCTACAAAACAACAGATTCTTTCTTTCTTCCTCAGTAAGTGGTCAAGATACAGTGAATGACCTAACGATTCTGTCTCCAATCCATTTATCCAAAACACGATTCAATTCTTCTACAGTACATGGGATCACAGGTGGTTCCTAAGCCATTTTTCCTTCAGGTTTCTTCCTTTTTTTTTCCTACTAATGCTGTCATGGCCTGGGGTACTGGCACTCTCTTTGTCCTCATGATTAATGCAGTCCTCCTAGTTCTTTGTAGTAGGTCAGCAAACTGGGTTATGCATAGATTTTCAAGATTAAGCCTGTAATCAAAGAGCATGTTGGATATGCAGGTCTCCACGAGCTCTTTTTCTTCATGGTTTCCATAGTAGTCTAGAGAAACGTCTTCAAACCTTTTGATGAACTAGACAGGATCCTCTCCAGGCCTTTGCCTCATCATTTGAAGGCTTTAGAAGGTGACCTTGTCTTCACTTGGATAGTACTTTGCATAAAACCTCTTTATCATCTTGTCCTAGGTCTTAATGGACCCAGGCCTCAAGGTGGTGTACCACGTATATGCTCCGTCCATTAGGGACTTGGCAAACTCTTTTAGGCACAACTTTTTATCTCTTGCATAAGGGCTTATAGTGTGAATGAACCTACTCACGTGCTCCATAGCAGTCCCATTTCTTCCATCAAAAGGATGGTACTTTGGGGGTTCATATCCCTTGGGATAAGGCTTGCCAAGGAGTTCTTGTAGGAATGGGGGATCCCGAAAAAATTGCTTGGGGACCCTTGAAAGCTTTTCCCTTTCTTGTTCCAAAAGGGCATTGACATCTGCTAGCGTGAGATACTGGGGGTTAGCTCCCTCTTCTACTGCTGACCCTCCCTCTGGTTGGGCTCTGTCTTGGTTAACCATGGGGGGGTATTATCCCTGATTTCTTGGGTCCTACCATCTTTGAAGAGGCGGATCTTTTGTTGCAAACCTTTCAGCATTTCTGCCATTCGAGCCACAAGGTCTAGCTCTTGCCCTACGCATCTTTGTCCTGAGGCAACCTCTTGCTCTACCAAAGGTACTTAGTTCCTTTGTTTGGAGGCTACTTCATTTTCTCCTACAGGCTCAAATGCCGTAGGTGGCATATTGGTACCTTTGTTATTCCTTGGTCTTGGAGCCATGCCCTGCAAAGGGATCGCTTCTTCCCTTTCCTTTGCCCAGTCCCTAGTGGAGTTGCTAAAATGTGGGGGTCCTTTTTAGACAATACCCAGGCCCAAGTAGAAACAAGGACCCTGGGCCAATTACTTGGTCTTGGAGTCATGCTCTGCGAAGAGACTGCTTCTTTCCTCTCCTTTGCCTAGTCCCCTGTGGAGTCACCAAAATGTGGGGGTCCTTTTTAGACAGTGCCCAGGCCCAAGTAGAAACAGGACCCTAGGCTAATTACTTGTTGTTTTAAGGGACTGGATTTGGTTCACCGCGGCTAAATGGGCTGATTACGAATCAGATGGTGCATAGAACATGAATTCTACAACACATACATGCTAACAAACAAGAAACATATGCATTGAACAGCAAGAAACAGTAAATGGGCAATGTGGTAAAGAGAAACACAAAAAATAAAGTGTTAAGGATCCTTAAAACAATGTAAAATATTCCATTACTTTCTTAATTGTGTAATACATTATGCTCATTAGGAAGTGTTACAAGGTCTAAATAAGTTCAAAAATCACAGACTTAGATGGCTCTTCAGGCCTCTAAGACTTGCAAAGTTTGAATCCCTTTGAATCCAAGTGTGTTCTCTAGTGGTTGTTTAAGGATACCAGGTGATATTTCCTTTTCTTTTCTCTCTTTTTTGTATTTTGGAAGAGTTTTCTCAAGTATTTTTACTTCAATTGATTGTTGCTGCATGCCCTTCACTATTGGCTGCTTCCCCTTTCATAGTGTTATCCTAGGATTCCTAGGGTACCACTGATTCCCCCCATTTACTCCCCTGGGTACCATAACCAATGTTATACCAGCCACATTAGTGGCTGGTCCCTTCCTCATTCCTCATTATTTTCTTATTTTAGGATTTCTTCCTTAAAAGCCCTCTGTTGACTTTCTGTTTTAGGGTGTCTTTAAAGAGCTAACCTTTGGACCTTCTACTTTCAAGGTTTCTAAACCCCACCTTTTCAGACCCAGCTTTTGGGTTGCCTTTCCCTTTGTCATTTTTCCCAAGTGAGCTGATTCCTTCTTGCCATTTTGAACGTTTCCCAGCCACTTCCTTTCATGGTTCTTTTTCTTGGGTTTCCCGAGGTACCAGCCCCTTGTAAATGAATTGTTGGTTCTTAAGCCTTCTGATTCTTTTTTGCATCATTGGGTGGTTGATGGAGACATATCTATTCTCGTTCCTTGTGTTTCTTGGCACCCCCTTTGAACTGTCTTAATCCAACCCTAGCTTTGCTGCACATCCCGAGGATCCCGAGCTTCTGACAACCCCTAGTATCCCGGCCCAGTTCTTACCACTAAGCTCCTAGGGATTTTCTGACCTTGGCGGTTTGGGCTTTCTTCTTCCCTTCATTTTTATGAGTTCTAAGGTTGACCTGCTCGTGGGTTTGGGTTCTTCCTTAAGACCCTTAATGGATTTGGGCCTACCATCTTTTTTTTCTTTATTGCAACTCTCGTGTATTTTGTTTTTATAAAGTTCAACTCCCTGTGCCATATATTTTGGGCCTTAATGCAACATTGTGATTTTTCGGACCTCAACATCAACTAAAGTTGTCATCCATAAGGAATCTTTCATTTATAGCTAAAGCCAAATGCCCTTTTTGAGTTATGATTGCCTAATTAAGCTAAACCTCTACTCAATGCACTTTTTCAGGTTCAAGAGGACATGGCTACAACACCTACAGTTTTTGTTTTGTTTTTTTTTTTTTTTTTTCAGTCTTCCGTTTGTAATTTTTTTTCCTTTTATAGATATTGTTATACTGACACAAAAAATTTCACAATATTTTCACAATATTGAGGTGTCAATTCTTACAAGTCAAAATAAAATCATAAGATATGAAACTACGACCAACTACAGCTGAAAATAAATGTTTTGTAAAAATGTTGTGACACTTGTTGGATAAATGTGTAAAAGCTACAGTATTTTTGGTTTGTTTAATATGTACTTTTTTTTTTTTTCCTAATCATCGATTTGTGCTCTTTTTTCTACTAACTATATAAGAAGAGGCAATGCCTTTATAGTGCCTCATTTGGTGTAGTGAGCCATTTTTTTTCTCCCAAGTTTTGAACAGTTACTACAGTGCCACTTTGGTTTGTTCAAGTGGCATTGTAGCTACAGTAGCTATAGCGTTTTATTTATTTATTTATTTATTTTTAAGTCTTCTGTTTGAACTTTTTTTTTCTTTTAAATATTTATAAGAACTTGCATATATATTGTTATACTGACATATCGAATTTCACAATATTTTCACAATTATTGAGGTGTCAATTTCTTATAAGTCAAAATAAAATAATAAAATATGAAACTGTGACCAACTACAACTGAAAATAAATGTTTTGTGAAAATGTTGTGACACCTATTGGGTGAATGTGTAAAAGTTACAGTATTTTTGGTTTGTTCAATATGTACTGTTTATCGCTTTTTTTTTATTTTTTATTTTTATTTTTTTTCCAGTCATCGATTTGTGCTCTTTTTTTTTTCCATATATAAAAAGAACGAATAAGCTGATGAATAATGTTATGAACAGTATTTTTGGTTTAGTGACTTGCCTTTTTCCTTCTTCTTTTTTTCCTTCAAGTTCATCAATTTGGTTTAAGAATGTTTTTTTTATTTTAAAGGATCTTTATATGTTTACTTTCTACTTGTAATGTAAGCTTACATTGTATACATACAAAAAGTAGCAAATATTATATACATTTGCAAAAAAAAAAAAAAAATTTGTACAAATTTTGCAAATTTGTACAACATTTACCAATTTTTATGTGTTTACAATATAAATTTACATTGTAAGTGCAATGTGTGTGTGTATATATATATTATATTATATATAAAAAGAGTGAATGGGAAAAGTTATAGTAATTTCACTACAGTAATTATGGTTTGTTTAACTTTATGGCCTTTTTTTTTTTTTTTTTTTGGGATTGCATAAAGTTGTAGTATATTTGCTATATTATTTTTTGTTTGTCCACAATAATTTTCACAACACTTTCATAACAAATCACATATGGTAAATTGTTATTGGTTCTAATTTAAACTTACCAATAAAATTACTTTTTTGCCCACCAATAACAACTTGTAGTAACCTACGACTTATGATTTGTTGTGAAAATGTCATGGACATAACATTTTTTTGTGTGAAAAATGTTAAGACATCTTGATGTTGTCACAATATTTTCAAAACTGCTGAGCTGTCAATTCTTTACAAGTTAAAATAAAATATAACAAAATTATAAAGGTATTATGAAAATGTTGCGTCATTCTATTGTGTTTTTAGGAATTTTTTGTTGGTTTAGTCAACTTTGTTGAGCCAAAATTCACTATTTCACATACAATTTTTTTAGTTTGACTTTTTGTATTTTTTTTTTTACACACTATTTTTAAGTAAAAACACATAGTTTTGCATACAAAAACAAAAACAAAAACAAAAACTTAGGAAAAAAACATTTTTCATCCTTTATGTTTGGGGTAGTTTACAATTCTTCCTTAAACTTTAAAATCATGCAATTTTTTCCTTAATATTTTGGAAAAGAGCAAATATGTCATATTATTATTCTCTCAATTAAACCCTAATGAAAGCTTGTGATTCTTAAAATATTTTATTGTGTAATGTCTAAATTACTCCTGCTAAATTTTAACATCCTAAAAATTTTCTTTACATATTTTGAGTTTTAAATGATAAAAATTCTTAGAAAGTTAGAATGATGATATTCGATGGCACAAGCCTTTTGTTATCTTCTTCTTCTTTTTTTTTTTTTTTTTTTTTTTAATTTCTTAGCAAAATTCAGTTGTTTATTGTTGGAAGATGATGATATTCGTTATCATTCTTAGAAATTTTTAGACAATAGATATATTGTCTTTAGCAAGTAGGTACTAAAAAACTATTATAGTTAAATAAATATATATATATATATATATATATATATGTTAAATAGCTACCCTAACTTTGTAGTTAATCAAAATTCTTAAATGAATGAGATTAATTTTTTTCAACATAATTATCAAAATTCTTAAAATTAATGTATCTTTTGGCCTTAATTACTATAGTACTTTATTTCTACGGCAAGCATGTGCCTTGCACGTACTGTCCTAACTAGTTAAAAAAAAAAAAAAAAAAAAAAAATGAGGAAGAAGAAGAAGACAACGTGCAACTATGCAAGAGAGAGAGAAAAAAATAAAGAGAAGAAGAAGAGAGTGGCAGCGGCAAGAGAAGGAAGAAAAAGAAAAAGAGAAGAAGAAAGAAATAAGAAAAAAAATAAAGAATAACAGTGTAAGAGAGAGAGAGAGAGAGAGAGAGAGAGAGAGAGTCCGAAGAGAGAAGATTTGGTTGGGAATTGTCAAATTTATGGGTCCCACATTTTTTTTTTTTAGTATTTACAAAATGTTATTGAACAATGTTATTTAAAAACTGAAAACTGGTATGAAAAGTTCTCTAAATACAGTGTTTAATGGCCCGTTTGGTACTGTTATTTAAACAACAGTTTTCAGTATATAAATATCACAATACACAACACTATTTAATCCACACGTATTTTCACAACACTTAAATAAAGTTACTAAAAATCTATTACCAAACGCCTGTAAATACCCTAAATTGAGAATTGTGAACTAAACACTCCTTAAAAAATAACTCCTATTACACACATTATTTTTTTTTAAACCACAATTTTTCAATATTTAACCACTTAAGAGCATCTCCAATGGTATAGTTAAAGGCAAAATATTTTATATAATAGAGAATGAGACCAAAAAAATGGTCTCCAATAGATTCTCTAAACTCTAAACTTTTCTTGGCTCATGAACAGTAGCTTATCAGATTTGATGAGCTACTATTCATTCTTCAAATGTTTTTTTTTTTATTATAATAATCATGTGTTAAATAAAAAAATGTTAGAAAATGTGTAGTTATTAAAAAAAAGAATAAATAATGAATAAAGAAATAATATTTATATGAGATAGATAATGTGATAGAGAATCTGTTAAAAAACGTATTTGAAAAAGTTGGTAGATAAAAGGTAAAAGTAACAACTGACTTTGTTACAGTCCCTTATAATGGTATAAGACCCCAGCCACCTGACTTCCCTGGATTGCCATGAGTAGGCCTCGTCAATGGGCCGGGTCGGGCCGACCCGGCCCATTTTTACTTGGCCCATGGGTCTAATGGGCTGGGCTTAACGGGCCGTTGACTAGTCAATGGGCTGGGTCGGGCCGGGTCGGATGGAAAACCCTAGCCCATGGCCCTACCCATGGGTAATGCCCATTTGGGCTTTAGCGGGCTGGGCTAGTGAGGTGGGTTTAATGGGCTACCCATGGGCATTTTCAATGGGTCTTCAATAGGGTTATAAAAATTTAACCAAAAAAATTATAATTATATATTATTACAAACTATCAAATTGAACAATTAAATCTACTAAAAAGATTCTATTAAAAAAAAATACTAAGACATACCTCTTAAAAAGGTACTAAAATAAGATTAATTAAATTGTATTGATAAGAATAAATAAGTACATTGAAATTTTCATGAATATATTAGATTGAAAATAGTTGCATCACTACAAATGTGTACATCCCAACTAGGTTGGCACCCACACACTTGTCTATTATTTGCAACTAGGTTGGCACCCACACACAAATGTAAATGGGTTTTAAGCTCTAACAAGATATTCTACCACTTCATTACGTGCATTTGCATAAGTGTAAATAAATGTAGTTAAATTTTCCTCATCTTTTCCTAATTGTTGAAAATCTCTAATATCCATTTGATTTTTTCGTTTACAACTATTTAATATATGATGTTTTAAATGGTTAGTTCTCGCACTTGGGCCACCAGCTAGCTCGTCACCACATTTGCTACATATAGCTTTAATTTCTTTTGTTCCATCTTGTTTTATCCTCTCCACCCTATCAAAAATTTTCCAAACTTCACTTTTTAATTTTTTATTAGTAAAACTTGGATTTGAGCCAATTGTAGTATTATTATTAGTTGGTACATTAGATGTAGGGGAAATTGGGGAGGTGGGGGAACCAATTGACTCAAAATGTTGCCCTTGCTCATCTAAATCATCTAGTATGATGTGATCATTTCTATGAGTCATTTTAAAATTTTGAAAACTAACAAAAATAGTGTATAAAAATAATGAGACAGCAAGAATATAATTAAAGTTATGAAAAGATGTTACCCAATCAATCGAATTTTGAGACAAATAGCTTCCACAGTTCCACTCCAATTTGGAGAAGTTGATTTTCAAATGCAATTGGATGCTCAAGCCTCCAAGTTCCAAGCCTCCAACTTGAAGAATTTGATTATTTGATACTTGTAATTGTATAAATATAACTATAAAAATATAATACTATTATTCTATAGAGTATATAACTATGAGAGGGCAAAAATAATAAGAGATGAAAAATTGAGAATAGTCTAGGGAGAGTTTGAATTTGAGAGATTTTTTGTGAGTAAAATGAGAGAAATGGTATAGGTATTTATAGATTGGATAGTTGAACAAAAAAAAAAAAAAAAAAATCGACTTTTGTATTGTTCAAACGGTAAGCAAGGAAATATTTGTAGAATAAAATATTTGATTCTTCATATATTTCCTTTAATGCTTAACGGAAATATATGAAGAATCAAATATTCTTGCTTAAAGGAAATATATGAATAATCAAATATTTGATTCTTCATATATTTCCTTTAAGAATGCTTACAGTAGGGAATTCATATATTTGATTCTTCATATATTTCCTTTAAGAATGCTTACAGTAGGGAAAGAATTTCTTCCAACCAACGGTAAGATTTTTTTTTTTTTTTTAAAGGAATTTCTTCTATAATTGTAACTTGTAAGGAAAGAATTAGAATTTATCAAAGGGAAGAATGACTTTCTGTTCAGAGGCACAAAGGTAGGGCAAAGGTCATCCTAGTAACTTAGTTTTAAAAATCAAACTACTAAACTAATACCAAAATATATATATTTATTATGCATATTGTATCACAATCACTCCAAATATTTAGTAGTTAGTGTGGTCTTAAAGTTTTTATAATGTCTAAAGTTCAATCCCTCACCCACCCAACCCCAAAATTATTTTGTCATGAATTTTGGGCAATGAGTCAGGCTAACGAGTCGGGCTAATGGGCTGAGCTAACAGGTCGGGCTAATGGGCCAGCCCACTGGGCGCCCATGGGTAAAGAAACCAACCCATAGCCTGTCCTATTGGGCTACTGGGCTGCCCATGGGCTTCAATATTACCGGGCCGGGCTACCCATTAGCCTGATGGGCTAGCGGGCTATTGGGCCAACCCATGGGTCATGGGCTATTTGATGACCCTTAGCCATGAGAATATCCATTAGCGTTGAGCTCAAACTCTTCGCTAGGTGGCTTGCAAAATAATTTCATATTTATTTATTTTTTCCTTTTTTGCTTTTTTTCTTATGTGATTAAATTTACTTTTAATGACAACGGAACAACTGCAATTTAGATTAAGATATTTTTTTGGACTTTTAGATAAATCTCAAATGCATGCACCTTACATGATTTTCTGTTACTTTTTGTTAAGAGCCTCATGAAAGAATCCAATTGTAAGGATTTTGAGAATATAAACATTAACACAAATAAAACTTTATTATTTAATTGGAAATTAAGATCAAACTTTAGAGATAATATACTCTTACATATGTTATGAAAGAAAAGTTTGGCAAAGTAATTATTTTATAATCATATCACTTATCAACTTGTTCCTCAAAAAAAAAAGATCACTTTCAACTTCAGTGTGAAGTGGCCACGCTTTTGTAAACTTTATATACATGATTGAAATGGATTTCCAATCCTTCACTAAACAATGTCAAATGGTTTTTGAGGCCCTTTTTAATCTTTCTTAAAACATTTTATAAGCAGTTGCTATCATTGTTTGCTGGCAAGTACACAAGAAGGTCACATAAGATTTATTGTGTATGCAACTTTGATAGCGACCTCTGTTTGTCAGAGAGGAAAACACGCATGACTCGCGCAAGATAAATAAAATGAGTAATGCTACGTTTACAATATTTTTCACAATCTTAAGTATTAAGTTGTTATTAGTTATAATCTAAACCCACTGCTGACATCAATTTTTTATCCATTAGTAATTGTCTATTAACATAAGATTTATTATGAAATTGTTGTAAAAATGCTACGAAACATGACATTTTTTAAATAAAATCTAGGAAAGAAGGCAATTTTTAAAGTATGGTGTGTCAAATCCAGCTGTGTAATGCAACAATTTGTCTATTTATAATACATTACACCAAAATAAGTCTGTTACATGTGTTAATACAACAAAATTAGTATAGTGGTATTAGATATAATATCACATCTAAAAATTAAAAGTCGTTGCAATAGTAACTTAAAAATAGTAAATTATTACATTAATAATAATTAGTAGTATTAATTTATTATTTTTAGTTGCAATAAAGATTTTAATACTAAATTGAATTTAGAAATTTTTTTGCAATAACTTAAATTGAAGAAATCAATTTTTTTTAATAACTTAAATTGAAGAAACCATTATAATAACTTGATACCAATTATATATTTTGCGATATATTATAATAGAACTTTCAAAGAGATGGCTTATTGCAACAAATTTAACATTGCAATAACTAAAATATCAATTATTTTACAATCTATTGCAATACAAACATGAAGCTGCAATGAATATATTCTTTCAATGATCTAATTCCAATTATTTTACAATATATTGTAAGAAAAAATATGAAAAAAATAACTATTACAATAAATATACCATTGCAATAATTTGAACCCAAATTATTTTTGTCAATTCTTTACAATCTATTGTAATAAAATTCATGAAATAATAGCCTATTGCTACAAGATATTCGAAGAAATAAATTTTTTATTGCAATAGCAAATATATTATTACATCAAAATTTTCATTAAAATATTTAAGGTATATTGCAACAAAAATGTTTTGTAGCACAAACTTATTACTTCAAATTTTATTGCAACACTTTGCATAAACTATTACAATGACTTTGATGTTATTGCAACGATTTTTTGTTGTTGTAATAAACATTTTTTGTTGTAGTGGATGGAGGTGAGGAGGACGTTTCATTACAACTAGAATATCAGCGCTCACAGGAGACATCTGCCTCCAGATGCCAAGAAGAGCCCATGCTTAACTTTAGAGGCAACAGGGGAGCCAGTGGCAGAAATGAAGGTGGAGGTGAAGAAGAAGAGGGAAGAGATGGAAGTAGAGGGAATGGGAGTGGCAGACATGGAGGCAGAGGAGGAGGGGGAGACGGTGGAGGAGG
The DNA here is from genome assembly GCA_023621385.1 of Quercus gilva. Lineage (NCBI taxonomy): Eukaryota > Viridiplantae > Streptophyta > Magnoliopsida > Fagales > Fagaceae > Quercus > Quercus gilva. The sequence continues at coordinate 65,703,069 of CM042474.1, read as the reverse complement.
AGGAGGGAGAGGTGGAGGTGGAGGGGGAGGCAGAGATGGAGAGGGAAGTGACTTGTAAAGCAGAGGTGGAGACAAGAAGAAATTGAGACCCAGTCTAGATGTATTAAAACTTGTAATAATGTCCATCGCTATCACAGCACAAACATCTGGTTCGGCTATTGCCTTGAAAGTTGGTGGCCAAACTTTCTTGACTAAGCTAGGAGTGTAGCATGATCTCTGTCTTGCTAATGCATACAAGGCCACGAGTTGCTCGTGTATCGGGAGTGATAGGATGTGTTGCTACTGCCTTGGGGTTACTAACATTGATTGTTACGTTCATCCAAGAGTTGTACAACGGAGAATGAAAATTATAAAAATAATGTGTGCTCTTTTTTATTTTATGAAGGACTTTTATATTTAAATTTTATCAGCAGTGTAAATTAAGATTTTTCCTTTTATGAATAGAGAATGTGTGCTTTGTCATCTGGTTGTCCTCTTTAAAAAGTATATGGGTTAAAAGTCTACCATGGGAGTACTAGATTGGTAATCAGACCAAGAATACTGAAAAGCAACACAATAAAATAAAAGTAGTTCTTATTATTCTTTCGGGCTTGTCGAAGAGGTAGTTTCATACAAGGGATTACAAATTTCATTCCATCAACCGAAAAGGAGCCAAGTGACAGTAGTGAAAATTTAATTCCATTAGTCAAAAAGGAGCCAAATGTGAAGCGCTACCTGCTGCAAGGTCACAAACCATCACTTGGTTATTCAAAAATTTCAATTCATGGTCCACAATTTATGTGAGAATTCATGGGAAGCAACAAAAGGTAAATTACCATCTTAATAATGCATCATGATTACAAATTTCAACATAATTGCCGAAATTGCCTTGCACTTATTTAAGAAATATGTATTTGCAAGGGCAGTACGGTTTGGAATCCTGTGGAGTTATAGGATTGGCGCATTGGAAGCAGATACAACAGGGGAATTTGATAAGTTTTTGATAGCACTCGAGGGAGAGGAGGGTGGGATGAAGTGTGTGAGAAGGAATGGTTTCTGATGGCTGCTGTAACTCTTGGGGCTTTCTGGAAAACAAGGAATGACTTGGTTTAATTAAAAAGTTACAGATCCCATATAGAGAGGAAAAATTATGAGTGGATTCCACCTCAAAAACACTGGTTGAAATTGAATGTTGATGCTGTGTTAGGATCTTGTAAAGCCTTTGCTGCAGCTGTGTTGAGGCATGAAGAGGGTAGTTTGCTGCAGTATGGTCCTTTAACGTGAGCTATAGTTCACCAATGCTTTCTGAGGCAATCAGGAATGCAATTCATATCAATAAAAGAATAGAAGCTGATAGAGTAACAATTGAGAGCGATGCCCGAGTGGTAGTGCGAGATGCTAAGCAGCAGTCCTCAAAGGTAGCTTGTGAGATTAGTTTGGTAATTCAAGATATAAGGGATTTGGTGGGAAGAATTGTTCTGTTTGATTGGGTGGCAAGGGAATGTAATTCTATAGCTCATGGGTTCAATAATTGGGCGTTGGAAAATAACTTTCATGGGCTTATACCCCCTTTTTGTTTGACTAGGATGTAGAAGTATATTGCTGTTGTGTCTGATTGACAATTACATTCCAGTGACAGTTCCAATTTGTCTATTAGAATGGTAGTTTCGGAACCAGTACCATTTCAAGGTTACCACTAATTTTTATATTATATTATATTATATTATAGTATATTATATATATATATCAGAGAGAGAGATATTTCCAACCAGAACCATATATAAACCTGGTTGGGTCATCAAGCTTGTTAGGACTTTTCCATGATTGTATTTGATACTATGTGTTTAGTTGGGCTTCTTCATTTAATGGCTTAAGGTTTGGGGTTACTTATCAAAAAAATAAAAAGCTTAAGGTCTAGAATTGGATGTCCAAGATGAAGGTAACAAAATCCATGCTACATGATTCCAAATAAAGCAGGACAATAGCAATATTTTAGTAACTGGTTCAATTGCCAACAGATACAAGTCATTTGTTTACATTCCATAATCCATTTTAATTTATTGTATTCACAGACTACTAAAGAAATTAATAATTGCAGAAATTACTGATTTCAACTATAATTTTTCCATTGCAACACCATTAGCATGTAGCATGACATACACTATTTGTGTCCCAAAAAAAGTGTATTGGTTCTAAAAAATTCAAGTCTTCATAAAATCAATGTTGTTAAAAGCACGTTTAAAGCTCAAAGCTGAAAGCCCGAAGGTCTAAGCATTTTGCTTGCTCAAAGAAAAGCTCATTTAATGAAGCAAGCTTTAGGCAAGCTTTTTGGGCACTTTTTGAAGAAGCACAAAACATGCTTATTTGACGCTTTTACCAACACTGCATAAAATGCCATTCACCCTATTTTAGAGATAAGTATAACTTTTTATGAGAATCTTGTTGCTTCTTTAAAAAAGTAAGAATAGTTAAAGACAATGTGGAAGTATTTCCACTTTGAAAAGTGGATACTTATTTTGGGTCCTTCTAATAAAGAAACAAAGACATATATTTTAGGATGGCGGAGCATATATTTACCCTAAAAAATATGAGCTCTACACTCTATTCTATTATTCATTATATCCCTTATCTCTAGCTGACATATCCAATGCTCCAACAGCATAATGAAAGCCAAGTCAAAATCATATCTAAGAAATTAGGAGAAAGTTCTTTGTTAAAAGATTCGAAGTCATCCTATTCATGCAATTGGATATGCAAATTATAACAGAGCAGCAACTAAGCACTTACAGAAAGGAGGATCGCCAGACAAGCGTAAGGCTAAACATCCACTTTCAAAACATGGATTGCAAGAACGCCATTTGTCTTTTCTTTCTCTCCTATGTAGAACTTGTTGTAGATTTGTATACCTGAAAAAGTGCATGCCTATTACTCAGGGACTACTACAAGTAGAAATCACTTTAAAGTCAAAAATCAAATTCATAAATAATTTTTATTAGGTGAACCTCTCAATTGAGTACATCCAAGCAACCACAAACCAGGAAAAATGCTTAACACAAAGCAGAAAACAAATAATTTTAAGTTTTTATGACATTACTATCTAATTCCCTAAAACCTAGTAGTCCTTTCATATGGTTAAAAAAAGTTACTACACCCCTTCCCTTGGTATTATAACAGATTGTTCCAGAGGTCAAGGAGAGTTCATTGGAAGGCAAATTTGAATGAATGCAGCCCCTATTTCTCTTTATCAGCTTTAATAGCTAATCTTCTCTTGAGTTGATTTATTCCCATAGGGTCTGTTATTGTTATTATTACTCTAATTAGTTTTGGCCCAACGGGAGAGGGGGGGGGGGGGGGGGGGGGGGGGGGATTCAAACTAGTGACCTCTTGGTGCGGACACCACATGATGGCACATCTGTGGAGATTATCTTTATCATTTATGTTATTTTTATTTGGATTTATCTTTAGTATTGGATTAGTATTTGAGACTGTTTAGGATTATCATATTAGTATTTGAGATTGTTTAGGATTTGTTTAGGAGAGTTTATCTTTATCCTGGAAGCTGTATATAAAGCTCCAGATGGTTCCTTTTGTACGTTACAAACTATTATTATTATTATTGAGATTATTTGCGTATTTGTTTGGTGGTGATTCCAAACTCCTTAGGTGGGAAGCCTAAGGTTCATTGGTAGGACTAATCTAGGTGGGAAGCCTAGGTTGTCCTGCATCAACTTGGTATCAGAGCCCAACTCGATCAACCCTTTCAGCAACCAAAATCACGACTGACAACCCACAGCCACACCCACCATCAGAAAACAACCCATCCGCCAGACATGCCATTACTCAAATACTTACCCCACGAGATTTGCAAACCAACACAACCCAATTTCTTACCTCACGAAATCTGCAAACCAGAGCCAGAACCAATCCGTACCATTTACCCTGTTTACCCACATGAATTCTTCATCCCAAAACCAACAGAAAAGCCCACTACTCCCCCAAAACCTGTGACCCCAATCCGTGCCCGACTCTGAGGACTACCACTAGAACATAAAAAAAAAAAAAAAAAAAGTTCAGATTCACAGCCACCAGATCAGAGACAGAGATAGAAGAGAGTTAAAAGCCACCAACCAGCCGCCAATCCCACCAACGGAATGACGCCATCGCACAACCGCCGTTGAAATCATCTCCAACAGCCGCCGCCGACATGCCGTCACCATCACTGCCACCCTACCGCTTCACGAGTTCCGAGATCTGAATCAGCAGTTCCGATCTCCACCTTCGAAGTGCCGCTGACAGTCATCGCCGCCGAGCCCAGCCACCTCTTCGCCGTCAACTCCAAAGATGTTTCACACTTGCTCCGCTGTTCCGTCTCTTTAGTTTTCCTTTGTTTCTCTAGTTCGGTGTTAAGTTTTGAACTTTGGCAGATAAGTTTTTTTGTTTTATAGTCTAGATCTTTCTTTATTGTATTTCAAAAAAAAAAAAAAAAAAAAAAAGTCAAATCAGGTCAAAACAGAACCTTCAGGAAGGTTGCAGTACACCACACGTGAGCACCAGCCAAGATTTTCACTTTCACTACCCAACACGTGAGGCCCAAGCTCCCCATTACTAGTAACGTGGCCCACTGTCCAGTGAGGCCCAGGTAGTTAAGTCCACCCAACCAAGGTGTGGACTTTCCTAACTTAAATGAATTGAGATGCAATTTTAAATTTAATATCAATATGTCTAATGTGTGCCTCAGCTTTATATCCAGTAACATGCTATTGCATTTGCCCTTTGTTCTGCTTAAACTTTCACATGACTTTAATATTTTAGCTGCTGGTTTATTTTATTTCAGCCTTTTATTTTAGCCAAAAATTAAAAAAAAAATACAAAAAAAAAAAATCTTTTAAGTAATTAATTCTCAGTATTAGTAGTTGAACTAGCCTATTCACATTGCAACAATTAGGTCCTTTTAATTTAATTCTTGTTGAAGCTAGTACTGCTTGAATGCAACAACCTGTGGAATTCATGACTTTTCTTCACATATAATTTAACTTGAGTTTTATCCTTACTATTCACTTGCTAGAATTAGTTTGTTGATCTCTTTGCATGCATTTGCGTAGTGGTCGTCTAGTAACTAGTTCTGAAGAACAGTCTAATTCCAAATCAGAGTCTAGTTCTGAATCCCAGTCTAGTCCCCAGTCCCACCTAAACATGGACCCTCCTCCTCAAGATGAATTAAGACAAGCCCTTGCAGAGCTTACTGCCCGTCTAGGCCACTTAGAGACTAGGTATGACGAGGATAATACACATAATGGAAGAAATAATAATAGACATATCCCTCACCCTAGGCAAGATCATAGAGACAATGAAGACAACTCAGCTAAGCAAATCAAAGTAGAGGCCCCTACCTTTGATGGTGTTAGGAACCCCTAGGTCTACAATGATTGGGTGTGAGAGATGGAGCATTTTTTTGAGTGGTATGAACTGTCTGAGGATAGAAAAGTTAGGTTTGCCAAAATGAAACTTGTAGGAAGAGCAAAACTCCATTGGGATAGTGTTGTCAACCACCTCCGTAAAACCTGCCAACCACCCATAACTCTTTGGGAAGAAATGAAGGCCAAACTCAATGAAAAGTACTTCCCAGTCTCTCATCTAGGCAACTTGTTGGATCAATGGCATGATTTGAGACAAGACAATAGGTCTGCTACTGAGTATGTAGAACAATTTGAAGAGTACAGGATACGTAGCAATGCAAATGAAGATGAGCCAATTACCTTGAGTAGATTTAGGAAAGGCCTCAATTATGATCTTCAAAGAGAATTAGTGGCCCGACAGATCTCAACTCTTGATGATGCCTATACCTTAGTGCAAGATTTAGAGCTGATCCCTAAGCCCCAAGGTGGAAGGAGATTTGACAATCGAATGTTGCCTCAGCAAGGTAGATACCTCCAAGGTACCCAAAATAGGCCTTACCCCAATAATAGACCTTTGCACATAGAAGAGAACTCTCAGGGTAGGTACCAACAAGGCCCTCAACCTAGACCCAATCCCAACAATAGGCCTTTGCGCCCAGAAGACAAAGGGAAGAGTGTGGTTAGAGACACATTTAGGCCCAATTCTAGAATCCAGTGCTTTAAGTGTCAAGGTTTTGGTCATATGGCTGCCCAATGTCCTAATAAGACTTTGTTGATTGAAGAATTGGATGAAGAGGAAGAAGTAGAAGAAGTAGTCTATGAGCCTAACATTGAAGACATTGTAGAAATAGGAGAGGATGATTCCACCCAATTAGCTTGCATTAGAGCTCTACCATCTTTTGATAATCTCAGTGAGGGTAGTCTTGATACTCCTGTAATGAGTGTTGTTAGGTGTACTCTAGCACAGTCCAAAGAAAGTGATGATTGGAAAAGAAATACTATCTTCCAAACCTTTGTCAAGTGTGGAACCACAAATTGCAAGGTTATCATTGATAGTGGAAGTTGCATTAATGCAGTTTCTTCTAAAATTGTCTCCCTCCTAGGTTTGAAGTTAGTTGCCCATCCTAAGCCCTATAAGGTTTCTTGGGTAGATGATTCATCTATCACCATCAATGATAGGTGTCTTGTTCCTATTCATATCCTTTCATACAAGGCTCAGATTTCATGTGATGTGATTCCAATGGATGTAGGACACATAATTTTGGGACGACCATGGCTCTATGATTTAGATGTCACTCTTTATGGTCGCTCGAATTCTTGTTCCTTTATGCACAATGGACAAAGGATTAAGCTTAACCCAGTCAAGACTAAGTTTGTTAGTGCAAGTAAGGCTAGAGAAGAGCCCAAAAAGCAAAGTATGAACCTTATTAGTCCAAAAGAACTTGAGAGAGCTGTCAATCAAGACTCCATCATCTTTGCTTTGGTTGTTAAAGAAGCTGCACTAGATAACTTTGAAGAACCTAGAAAAGAAGTACGTTCAGTGCTTCAAGAGTTCCAAGATGTCTTCCCTAAGGAGCTTCCAAATCAGTTGCCTCCTATGCGTGATATTCAACACGCTATAGATCTTGTCCCGGGAGCAGCACTCCCAAATTTGCTCCATTATAGAATGAACCCTCCTCAACATGATGAGATGGTTAGACAAGTGGATGAGCTCTTGCACAAAGGATTTGTGCGTGAAAGCTTAAGCCCATGTGCAGTCCCTGCACTCTTGACCCCAAAGAAAGATGGATCTTGGAGAATGTGCATGGATAGTTGTGCAGTCAATAAGATTACTGTGAAGTATCATTTTCCTATCCCTAGGTTAGATGATATGTTTGATATGATGTCAGGAGCCACAATCTTTTCGAAGATTGATTTGAAAAGTGGATACCATCAAATTAGGATCCGCCCAGGTGATGAATGGAAGACTGCTTTTAAGACAAAGGACGGTCTATATGAGTGGCTTGTGATGCCCTTTGGTTTATCAAATGCTCCTAGTACTTTTATGAGAATGATGACACAAGTACTAAAGCCTTTTATGGGATAATTTGTGGTAGTGTACTTTGATGACATCCTCATTTACAGTAAATCAAAAGAGCAACATTTGGACCATCTTAAACAAGTTTGTTCCACTTTGAGGAAAGAGAACTTGTATGCCAACCTCAAGAAATGCTCTTTCTTCAGTGATAGTGTCATTTTCTTAGGTTTTGTGGTCTCCTCCAAAGGGGTTTCTGCTGACCCAGAAAAGGTCAAGGCCATAGTGGATTGGCCCGAACCCAAGAACATTCATGAGGTTCGCAGTTTTCATGGGCTTGCAACTTTCTATCGCCGCTTCATACGTGGATTTAGCACAATCATGGCACCAATCACTAATTGTATGAAGCAAGGCGAATTCCAATGGTCAAATGCTGCTGGTAAAGCATTTCAAGAAATCAAAAAGAAGATGACAGAAGCACCGGTGATGCGCCTACCAGACTTTGATAAGGTCTTTGAAGTGGAATGTGATGCGTCTGGTGTAGGCATAGGAGGAGTTCTTAGCCAAGATTGTCACCCTATAGCTTACTTTAGTGAGAAATTAAATGAGGCTAAGAAGAAGTATTCAACATATGACAAAGAACTCTATGCTGTGGTACAAGCTTTAAGATATTGGAGTCATTATTTGACACCCCATGAGTTTGTCATTTACTCTGATCATGATGCTCTCCGCCACATCAATTCCCAAAAGAAATGAAATGCTCGACATGTCCCTTGGGTTGAGTATTTGCAAAGATTCTCTTTTGTTTTGAGACATAAATCTGGTGTTGAGAATAAGGTAGCTGATGCTTTAAGTCGTCGAGTCACCTTACTTTCTGTGATGAGTACAAAAGTCATAGGGTTTGAGAAGTTGCAAGAGGAGTATGAATCTTGCCCAGATTTTGGAGAAGTGTACACTACACTTAGGACTGAACATCTTCAGGTTGTTGATGATTTTATCCTCCGAGATGGCTACTTGTTTAAAGCCGATAAGCTTTGTATCCCCCACACATCAGTTAGAGACTTTTTGGTTTGGGAAGTGCACGCGGGAGGACTTTTAGGACATTTTGGACGTGATAAGACAATTGAAGAGGTAGAGAGGCAGTTCTATTGGCCAAGTCTTAAGAGGGATGTTGCTAAGATAATTGGTCAGTGTCGTCAATGTCAGTTAGCTAAGCATTGCAAGCAAAATACTGGCCTTTACACTCCTCTACCAGTTCCACACCGTCCTTGGGAGGATATTAGCATGGACTTTATACTAGGTCTTCCCCGTACTCTTAGGAAGTTTGATTCCATCCTTGTAGTGGTAGACCGGTTCTCTAAAATGGCTCATTTTCTTCCATGCTCTAAGACTTCTGATGCATCCAAGGTAGCCAAGATTTTCTTTGATGAGATTGTTAAGTTGTATGGGTTACCTAAAACAATTGTGTCAGATAGGGATGTTAAATTCATGAGCTACTTTTGGAAAACCCTTTGGCACATGATGGGAACAAAGTTGAAATTCTCCACAGCATATCATCCTCAAACTGATGGTCAAACTGAGGTTGTTAATAGGAGTCTAGGAAATCTTTTGAGGTGTCTCATAGGTGAGAATGGTAAGACTTGGGAATCTATACTCCCTGTAGCCCAATTTGCATACAACAACTCAGTTAATAGGTCCATAGGAATGAGCCCATTTGAAGTTGTTCATGGTTATATACCTAGGAGACCTTTAGACCTTCTCCCAATGTCCTCACATGATAGGGTTTCTGTGTCTGCAGTAGAGTTTGCTAGTCACATGCTAGTGGTATACTACTCCCTTCGCTTCAACCCTTATAAGGTAGCAAGTGGGGGGGTTTTCCTTCGATGTGGGACTCCTAGGACATCGTCCGAGGACGTTGCCAAGCATGCCTAGGACGTTGCCATGCATGCCTAGTACGTTGCAAAGCCGTCCGAGGACAGCCTAGGACGTTGAAGGACATGCCGAGGATGCGGTGTAAAAGGCCCTAGGCCCGAAGATCCGTACATCCTAGGTACCCATAATATATATATATATATATATTAGTTGTATATCCATTAATCAAGGCCCATATAATTTGTCTATAATATTTAAAATTATCAACTCATATCTTATTTATTAATTTAAGCTCTAGGCCTCTAGCTATAATATTAATTCATTATACTAGTAATATATAATATATAGTATTCTCGGCAAAAAAAAAATATATATATATATATATATATACATATAATATTTATAATAGAATTGATATTAATACTTATAAAAAAAAATGATATTGATGTATTAAAATACTAAAATAGGCCTCAAATAAATAGTCTTGGTCAGTGTTCTTATGTGTGGGCAGAGCACGCATAAATAGTCATAATGTTATATTAAAAAAAAAAAAAAGAGGTACAGTTTGAATTTTTGAATGATGTTCACATGGGTTGTCAGTGATTTGTCACTTGTCAAGCACACAAAACAACAAAAAGTTAAAGGATTAAAATAAAAAGAAACATGAAAGGCAAAATAAGAAGAGAAGAGGCAGCAGCAGCAGAAGCTGAAGAGAAGATCACCAAATGGGTTGCTACAGGCAACGTGGTGGCGACAACGGCACCGTGTTAACGACGGCAGTGACCCAAGAGCAAGAGCAAGAGCAAGTAAGTTATTGAGAAAGGAGAGAGATTATTAGATCTAAAATTTTTTTGTTTGTTATTTCGGTCCAGTATGAAGTTTCCAGCCGAAATCCAATTTGTTTCCCTGAATGACCCGGTATAGCCAGTATTTAAACTGGTACGAAACAAACACATTTTTGTACCGTCTCAGGCGCCGGTGCAAAATATTCCGGCCATACTGGCCGGTTCGGTATGAGATGAACTCTCTTGATACTGATTGAACTAATGTAATTGTTAACATAATGAAGCAATATGAAAATAAATGAGTTGGACACAAGAAGTAATTTTTTATGGGAAAAAATTGCCAAATGCACTTTTTGGGCAAACTAAGTAGCATTTTGCCTTATTTTTCAAACTAATTAGAGAAATACCCCTCTTTTGAAAATCGATTTTCTCAAAATTGAGTTAGGCCTTATAGCGGCGTTTTTAAGGAGCCTATAGTAACGTTTTCAGGACCTATAGTGGCGTTTTATAACTCGATTTATATGAAATCGAGTTATAGCTAAAAAAAATAAAAAAAATTCCTATAACTCGATTTAATGGAAGTCAAGTTACAAAACGTTACTATAGGTCCTGAAAACATTACTATAGGTCCTTAAAAATGCTGCTATAAGGCTTCAAAATTTTTTATTTATTTTTATAACTCGATTTTGAGAAAATAGAGTTTCAAAAGATGGGCATTTCTCTAATTAGTTTGAAAAATAAAGCAAAACACTGCTTAGTTTGCCCAAAAATGGCATTTAGCAATTTTGTCCTTTTTTATGTCTTATTCTATCTTTGTCCCAAATTTTAATGGCGACATCAGTGACATGAGCAATGAAATCAATACTTAACATATTTGCTAGGCTTATGCGATCTCCAAATATTGTATAGCATAAGCCATTGCTAATAAATATGTTATTTTTTTATAAGGTCTAAAAAAAAATTTTGAAATCTATTTTATCCACTTTTGTGAAAATATTATTTATAATCTCTGTGCAAACAACTTTCTAGAAAGCCGATGGAAAGAGACCTTTGGACCTAGCATGACTCTTTTAAGCTGGTTAGCATCGATTTTTAGTTTGTCAACCATTGATGTGTTAAGGCAAAAAAACCTCCTAATTTTTTAATTGTCAGGCATAAAAACTGCATCACTAATACTCTAGGTGCAATTCAATTAGTTAGCAACACTCATTTTTTGGGATAATGGAAGATATGTTATTATTTTAATATTGTGGAATTTATAATTAATACTATCACCGTCAATGTTGAGGTACAACATTCAGAGTTCCGGGTGATGGGATCTATGTAGTACATTTAGCCGAAGTGCATTATTTAGAGTTTCGGGTGGTCGGTTGTGTGTAGCGCATTTAACATGTTATTCTTCTGCGGAATTCTTCTGTGAAATTTGGTCAGTGATTATCATAAATGCCCCTCAAGGCCTAGGCCTAAGCACTCCCCCACCCCCCCCAAAAAAAAGCTCTACCTCAATAAAAAGACCTACCACCAAAAAAAAAAAAAAAAAATAGTAGAATTTTTTTTTAATATTAAAATTGATAAAATGCTAATTTAGATTGATTCAATTAGTCATAATATCAAGTTAAAATGACAAGTTAGCAAATATTATACAGAGATGTAAAATTACTAATTAAATATTATAAAAGTAATTTTAAATCATTGCCTTAGGCATCGAATTATATTGAGTCAGATTTGCAAGCAAAGATTACTACATGAAAGTCAACAACAACAACAATAACAACAACAATAATAATAACAATACAAATAACAATTATAATAATAATAATAACAATAACAAAATTTCCCATATAATATATTTTCCAGTATTTCACTTCTCAAATTTAGGATAAGGGTATATAAAATCTTGAATAACTCCCACTTCTGTCTATTTTTAGTGATATGAAAATGACTGCAAAACTAATATGAATGTGTGAGGAGGCTCTTTTTTTTGGTTTAGTGTCATAACTTTCCATTCATAACCAAATTTTCAATAATACCTTTTAAATAATTCACGCATCACATAATGTCTAAGAGTTACCAATTCATAATATATGTGATTAAGAAAGTACGATACACAATATAATTCAATTGAGAAAGTAGTATATAAATTTTGTTTAGAGACTTACCAATTTTGATAAGAGAACTACCAATTTTGATAAGAGAACATTTGACCATTGACAAGAATTCAATATATGAAACAGAGAGTGCAGAAGTAATGTCGATTAGAAATAGGATGAAATTGGCAAATGCCCTTTTCGGTAAAAAAAAAAACAGCATTTTGCCCATTTTCCCAAACTAATTAGGGAAATGCCCCTCTTTTGAAACTCAATTTTCTCAAAATCGAGTTAAAAAAAAAAAAAAAAAAATCTAGTTCCTTATAATGGCGTTTTAAAGAACCTATAATAACGTTTTAAGGACTTATAGTGTTATTTTAGAACTCAAGCTTCATAAACTCGAGTTATAGGTTTTTTTTTTTCTTTATTTTTTTTAACCTATAACTCGAGTTCATGGAACTCGAGTTCCAAAACGCCATTATAGGTCCTTAAAACGTCACTATAGGATCCTTAAAAACACCACTATAGGGCTTAACTCGATTTTGAGAAAATCGAGTTTCAAAAGAGAGGCATTTTCCTAATTAGTTTGAGAAATGAGGCAAAATGCTATTTTTTTTGCCCGAAAATGGCAAAGGCCAATTTTGTCAGTAGTTTGAGGATTTAAAGTTATTAAAATTTTTCCTTATGCATTCCATAAGGTTGGAAGGGGAAGAAGGGAACAATGAAAGGGGAAGTTTTTTTTAGGAAGTTGCAATTGAGTTGGTTTTTTATTTTTTATTTTTTTTTTTCAATGGGATGTGCTGTAGTTTTGTTTTGTTTGTTTGTTTTTTTTGTTTTTTTTTTTTTTTTTTTTTTTTTTTTTTTTTTTAAACACAATTTTGTGATAAACATTGCGTAGGAACTTTGTATCTATCTATTATCTAGTGTAGAGTTTTTACCGGTAGTTTTTTTTTTGGACAATTTACAGTTTTAACCTTATTTCTCAAGTTTTAGGAATAATGATAAGTTAATGAAATTAGTGGTATTTTTTAAAGTAATTAAAAAAAAAAAAAAAAAAAAAAAAAAAAAAAAAAAACCTAACTAACTAACTTTCAGAAATAGTGATATCAGCACATGAATATAAATAAATATATATATATATATATATTGTGAGGCTCACTCACATATCATCATTTATCAGTCATCATTCAGCAATACGAAACCAACATTTTTGGCATAAATAAAAGAAGTGTCTTCCGAAGCTGAAAAGTTTAGAAAGCGTATCATATCACCAATTCCCCATCGTCGGCGTCAGTGAGAAGTCGAAAGCGTTTGCCTAAGATATTGGTATGCCTTTTTCATTTTATTTTTAAAGCATCCTCCAACAATCCCAATAGTTTATTTTACTTTTAAACTGTAAATTTGTATGGTAAACTTCGTATTTTGATTGTATACTATGGATTCGAATATTGATTTAGGGACTATTCGATTGAGTTAATGTTGACACTGCATTCTATACAATCTAAATAATCTATTGAACATCCCTTTTGCTATTATAAATTTATAATTATAAACTCTCATTTTTATTTTTTAGACAAAATAGTTTGTCATTTATTAGACATGTGGGCTCAAAAACTATCTGACCTAGGATCTCGCATGGATCCACGGGGTAGTATTTAATTGACTGACACAATTTATTTGTAAAAGAGTAATAGATAATAAACATTCTACAATGGGAAACTAAAACAATTGATTTCATCAACACCATATATTTCAAATGAAATTAATGTATTACAATAGGAAAATTTCTCTTTCCCGCAATGTTAGATAGATTTTCTCCCTTCTTTCACTTTTGTCACTATTTTCCAACCCCATCTATTTGCCTTTCTCACCGCTTATATAGGTACATCCCTTGCCCTAATCCCCAAAGATATCCTGTCTCCAATCAAATTTTTCGGGATATTTTACTCTTCTTTATCAGTTTCTTGACTTTCTTCCCTCTCCTTATCCTGTAACATGACTTTTGGAGGCTGTTTATACTGTTCAGATTGTTTTATATGCATTCAATGCAATATAAGTCAGGTGGTAATCCACTTATTAATGTGGAGGTAAAGATCTTAACCCTTCCTACTTGTTTTGGAAGATTTTCGAGGTTCTAGATGCCAGCTGTAGGTTATACGTGGATCATTTGTACGCACTTCCTCAGATAGACCTTCACTCCTTGGGGCTTACTATCCATTTCATGGGATCGCTCTAGGTGGATTCCTCTTCCCTCCTAGATGCTTGGGACAACCTCACTCCACTCCATTAGATCTTGTAAGCTATTGGGCCTTCATGTGAATATGTGGGCTTGGCCCATTTCACTCCATAGGGCCCAGTAGATACTTGGGCCTCAGGCAAGAAGAGGACTTTCCACTCCCCACAAGACATGTGGATATAAGTTTATCTTAGTGTAGACTGTAGACAACTCTACCTTGTCTTTTTTTTTTTTTTTTTTTTGGTGTGTGTGTTGTGATTTTATAGGATTTGGCTGAGACTGCTTGTTCCTGAATTTCTGTTGTAAGGTTGTAATTTACAACTGTGTTTTTGTTGGCTTTTATTCCGTGCCAAATTTGATTGTAATTGAGTTCAATCGTTTAAAACCCTGTATTTGTTGTGGGATTTGTTGTAAGGGTTGTGTGATAGAGAGTGTGTGTGAAGACTCAAGCTTTTGAAGACTGAAGAATTCTGGCGGGTATCTCGCTACTTAGCATCCCGCGAAATGGTGCATGTGCCCTGCACGTGTTGGAAGCTGAAGAGTCATGCCAGGCTATCATTTTCGCGAGTGTCTCGCTGGTAAGGCCTTCCCGCGAGACAGTCGCGAAACTTTCTGCCTGGAGGATTTTATTGAGTGACCTTCTTACCCTTCACCCACTCTATATATATACCCTCATTACCCACATATGTTGGTGTGGCCATTCAGAGAGAAAAAAAAACCTAGATAGGTTTTCTACAACTCACCCACCCATCTTTTGAGAGAGAGCTACTCCTCCTTAGTGAGAAATCATTGTAGCCTCTTCTCCATCCCTCTCCCATTATCATACCTTGAGAGGAGATTTGTACCCAAACACAACCCACACACATTCAGAGTGTAGAGAGTGTTTTGGAGCTATTGGGAAGCATTGGAAGAAGCCAAGGATGGCAAATGCAACATGGAGCTTGTTGCGGGATCCGGAGAGCTAGACAAGACACGGTTTCGAGAAGCCTTGTTGGAGTAGGAGCTTGGAGGGCTTAGGTACAGCGGGTAGACTAGGCTTGGAGGGTCTTTTGCTAACCCATGTATTCCAACTGATTGTCTAGTGGATCGATTTCCGCTTGGAGGGCGGCGGAGAGGTTTTTCGCCGAGTTCTTCGGTTTCCTCTTCGAGAACACGTCTTGGTGTTTTCTGTGTTTGCACTCTTCTTCCCTACTCTTGTTTATTTCATTTTTACTGCTGTGTTGCTTTAAATATGGATTAGAGTAGTTGTATTGCTTATACGCTTGTGTTTACACTATTCCGCACTTATCATTAAGTTAGTGTAAAATCAACCAAGCCGTAATTTTAATTTGGGGGTCTAAACCGCTCGTGTGTTTTCAACACATTTTCGAGCTCTCAATTGGTATCAGAGTGGGTACACTTGTTGTGGTTTAAATACCTAAGTGTGATCCTTGACCCTTTGTGTTTATTTGTCATGGATTGTGCTATGTATGCCTCTTTGTATGATTTGGTTGGTGATAAATGTAACATGCCACGTGTTTGTGAAAATGCCTCTATGAGTGATAATCCTCATAATTGTGATGCGATGTTACATGAATCTTTGGGTGTTGTTGATATTCCTAACACCAAACTCTTAAAGAAAAATGCTAAGAAGTTTCAAAAGAGTTTAAGCAAGTTATTTTGTGAAAAGGATGATTTGATTGCTAAGCTCAATGAATCCATCAAATTGGTTGAAAAATATAAGAAACTTGCTGAAAATTCTTTTGAAAAGTTGAAAGAGTTTGAATGTTTGAATATGGACTTGGATGCTAAACTTGTTTTGTCTAACAAACTTGTTGATGATCTTAAATCTGAAAATGAATCTCTTAAGATGCATGCCAAGTGTTTGATTGCTGAACCTATTGTTGAAAATGATGAAAATATATGTTGCAATCATGTTGTGGTACCCGATATTGTGCCTGGTGTGTGTTCTAACCCAAAGGACAAATCGGTGTACATTCCTCCACATAAAAGAAATCAAAAAGTGGAGAGAAAGGCTATTAAGCCAAAGCCTCTGTTTAGGTCCAATCCTAAGGAATTGAGTGGATCTAAATTTGTTCCAACTTGCCACCATTGCGGTGTGATTGGTCATATAAGGCCTCAATGTTCTAAGTTGAAGAGAGAACAAACCCAAGTTGTTAGATCCATTCCCAAAAAACCTAATGGACCTAAACACATTGTTTGTCACCATTATGGTGCCCTTGGTCATCTTAGACCTCATTGCTCTAAGTTTCAAGCTTTTAAAAGAATCAAAAGAAAAGAGAAACTTGAGCTTCTTGGAAGTTGTGCTAAAAATGATAAACCGGATTTGAGTGAAAATAGCATGTTGTTAAAGAAAGTGTTTGATGCTCTTAACTCCTTGACTATGTGCATCTCCGGTTCTCATTCTTCCAACCCTCGTCTCACTTCTCTTGAGACACTCATTCCAAACAATCATTCCGTTTGGATGAGGAAGGGTTCCTATGGTTGAGCTTATGCTCTTTTGGTCCTTGATCTAATTCTTTCGATCTTTGTAGGACGATTCATGCATTAGATGCTTCATTGTCATGCATTTGTGCATCATGCATCTCTTTATATGCATTGTTTGTGTTTTTGTTTTTGTTCTTACTGTTTTGCTTTGGTTTTGTGTGAGTAAAAATCCAAAACCACATAAAAAGTGAAAAATTCAAAAAGTTTGATCGTATATGTTTGAGCACATATCTCATGTGAGTTTGGCCTAGTACCTTCGTACTAATGGCGTAGTGCATTTACGAGCTTAGCTTATTATGTATGCACCTATTTCTATGTGGAAGAAATCTTGAAAACTATGTGTGACTGTTGTAAATAGATCTTCAAGCTTGTCATGAATGATTGGTCAATAGTCTTGTTGGTCTTGATACTTGCATAGTCTTGTGTCTATATCTCTTCCTACTTTATTTTTATGTTTTTGCAAAAAGAGCTCACTAAATGTAAATCTCAAAATGAAAAGAGATATTGAGCTGCAAAAGCCTGTCGCACATACTAGTATTTGACTAGGAAAAAGGGAAAGCGACTCTTTTAATGTAAATTTTATGGTGCTCAAAAAGCCAAAGGCTTATCATCAATGTTGAAATATCATAAATTTCAAGCACCTATCTCAAAATGAGACGTTTTGTCCATACAAAATAAAATGGACCAATTGTTATGCTTTATGAAGAAGCCAAATGAAAAGCTTCTAAGTTATGTACTCAATGTGTGGGAGGTCATATATACTCATTTCTATAATGGAGATAGTCCACTTGATTTCGTATCAGTTGTGTATGACTCGTTTGAATTGATCATTGAAGCTTCGCTCTGGTCTAAGGACTATTCCACACTTGATTCTCACACACAACACACAAGTTTTTTGTTCAATGAATGTCTATTTCATTTGTGTGATTGTACATGTTCAAATGTGATGTGTGTGTGCTCAACCTTATGTGGTTCAAACCAAAAAGATTTTTGTTCTTTTTGTTTGCTTTTGGAAGTGATTTGTATCACCCATGTTTTTCAAAGTTTTCAAATTGTTTTTGTGTGAAAAACATGTTTTCTGGGTGTTTTCGTGACTTATTTCATGTTTAAGTTCAGTCACGAGTGAAAGGGTCCAATTCGCAAGTTTTTCAGATTTGGACAGAGAGTTTCGCGACTGTTTCGCGGCTGTTTCGCGAGTAATGCTTACCTGCGAGATACCTGCGAGATACCAGCGAAATTTTCGCGGGATGGTAAGTAGCGAGATACCAGCGAAAATTTCCAGATCAGCTTTTTAAAGGGCATTTCGTGGGTCATTTGTTTTAAACGTCTCTCATCCTCTCCCAAACCTCTGGTTTAATGTTTCTACATCAAAACCCAACTAAATTCAAGTTTTTTTCATTCCATAAACATCTCTAAGGTAATCTTTAACTCTTTTCATTGATTTTGATCCTTAGATTACGTTTTTGGGGGTTTTATGTTCATAATTGGGATTTTCTCAAATGGAAGTTGGAAAACTTATTTTCTGTCAATCTTTTTGATTGGGCTTTGTTTTAAATGATGATTTGGTTTGGTTGTTGGCCCTTTGCGGCAAAAATAACATGTATTTAGGCAAGATTTTCATATGTTCTTGCATTGTTCATCATACATGTGTAGTGTGTGCACTCTAAGTGTTTGATAAAATGCCCAAATGGCATTTTCTCGTTGTTTTGGACTCCAATGAGTACCAAACTTTGGGGATCACCATAATTACTCATGTTTATCATGTTTTGATCATTGGTGGTGTGTTTTGTACACTTTGCCCCTTGAGTGCCTTGCTCATGCATTAGTCATGTATCACACATGCACACTACATGCATTTTGCTGCACACACTCTAACACTTGACATGTTTTTGCATTCACTCATGCTAGTTAAATCTTTTTAGACATTTTAGCACATATAACATGTTCTTGTGTCCACGTCATGCCTAGGTCCATATAATGTTCTATCATCCTTAGCATGTCATGCTCTTTATGCTTTGTAGAATTTTTTAATGTTTGTATTATGTTTGAGCTTCATTTTCTCATTCATTTTGCACTCCTCATGCATCATCTTCATATCTTCTTTTCTTTCCCTCCTTCCTCTTGATTAATTGTCTATTCGTGACAAAAAGGGGGAGAGTATCGTCATTTCTATATGACTCATGTGCACACTTTTAGGGGGAGAAATTCTACTTTGTGCACATTCGTAGGGGGAGAAAGCCATAGGGGAGATGCATATGCCAAGGGGGAGAAGACATTCTTTTTTAGAAAACCTTGATTTACTTCATGCTTGTTTTCTCGTTGCTTTATGATGCTTTGATATGCTTTGTTGCTCTCATTGCATCGTGTTTATGTGTTGGATATGCTTTTATCCTTATGCTATTGTGCTTTATTGGTTGCATGTTCGAATGATCACTTTATTTGCTATATGATCATTGTAGTCATTTCCATATGACTGTTTTGGTGTTTGATCAAGTTGCTCACATGTTTCACATCTTGTTTACTTGATCGCAATTTACTTGTTACATTATACTTGTTCGTTTATTACTTGCTTTACCCTGAGGGTCTAATGTGTTTTGTGCAAGTGTTTCAGGTTACAAGTATATATGTTCCAAGTTCATCACAACTCCTATGATTCATGATAGGGGGAGTGATATGATAGGGAAGTACTTTATATTTTGTACCCATGTTGCTTTTGTAAGCTTTAAGGGTTTGTTTCATGCATTGTTTGTAGGTCTTTGTGGTTTGTGCCATGCATTTGCAATACCTTGCCTATGCAACCTTCATGCATGTTTGCTTGTTGTTCAATGTCATGCATTTTACTTCAAGTACATCACTCTTGTGCCCTTGTAGGATTGTTCCTAGATGCATACACGTTCTATGCATTGGTTGAGTGATGAACACTCTTGTGCCCTAGTAGGATTGTTCCTAGATGCAAATACTTCGTGTATTTCGCATTGGTTGAGTGTTGGAGTTGCAAATGACTCTCTTCATTTGAGCGTATCTTCTTGCAAATCCGGATGTTCATTCCATGTGTGAATGAACATAGTAATTGCTTCGGTATAGTGATTACTTGGTTGATCGTGCCATGATCTAGTGTTTCTATTTCGTTTTGCTCGATCATGCTATTATTACTCCATATGTTTTTCAAGTTTTCTGCATACAATGATGTTAGTGTGTTATTGTGTTTCAGGAGTTACTTGTTCATATGTTTCAAGAGCGCTTTAGAATCTAGAATTAGGTGTGAGTGAGTTTTGCCTTTGTTCCCAAACTCACGTTTAAGTCTAGAGTCTGTTTTAGGGTTTTGTCATGGAATAGCCAAAGGGGGAGATTGTAAGGTTGTAATTTACAACTGTGTTTTTGTTGGCTTTTATTCCGTGCCAAATTTGATTGTAATTGAGTTCAATCGTTTAAAACCCTGTATTTGTTGTGGGATTTGTTGTAAGGGTTGTGTGATAGAGAGTGTGTGTGAAGACTCAAGCTTTTGAAGACTGAAGAATTCTGGCGGGTATCTCGCTACTTAGCATCCCGCGAAATGGTGCATGTGCCCTGCACGTGTTGGAAGCTGAAGAGTCATGCCAGGCTATCATTTTCGCGAGTGTCTCGCTGGTAAGGCCTTCCCGCGAGACAGTCGCGAAACTTTCTGCCTGGAGGATTTTATTGAGTGACCTTCTTACCCTTCACCCACTCTATATATATACCCTCATTACCCACATATGTTGGTGTGGCCATTCAGAGAGAAAAAAAAACCTAGATAGGTTTTCTACAACTCACCCACCCATCTTTTGAGAGAGAGCTACTCCTCCTTAGTGAGAAATCATTGTAGCCTCTTCTCCATCCCTCTCCCATTATCATACCTTGAGAGGAGATTTGTACCCAAACACAACCCACACACATTCAGAGTGTAGAGAGTGTTTTGGAGCTATTGGGAAGCATTGGAAGAAGCCAAGGATGGCAAATGCAACATGGAGCTTGTTGCGGGATCCGGAGAGCTAGACAAGACACGGTTTCGAGAAGCCTTGTTGGAGTAGGAGCTTGGAGGGCTTAGGTACAGCGGGTAGACTAGGCTTGGAGGGTCTTTTGCTAACCCATGTATTCCAACTGATTGTCTAGTGGATCGATTTCCGCTTGGAGGGCGGCGGAGAGGTTTTTCGCCGAGTTCTTCGGTTTCCTCTTCGAGAACACGTCTTGGTATTTTCTGTGTTTGCACTCTTCTTCCCTACTCTTGTTTATTTCATTTTTACTGCTGTGTTGCTTTAAATATGGATTAGAGTAGTTGTATTGCTTATACGCTTGTGTTTACACTATTCCGCACTTATCATTAAGTTAGTGTAAAATCAACCAAGCCGTAATTTTAATTTGGGGGTCTAAACCGCTCGTGTGTTTTCAACACATTTTCGAGCTCTCATCTGTTATCTGGGATCTTCATTAAGTTCAATCCATGGAAGACGGGAACCACGATACCCCGATAGTATCAACAGATGGTGAAGAATGTAATGGTAATATCATAGACGTACAGCACTTGGACGATCTTCATTTGCTTTAGCGCCTATGATTTTCTTGGCTGCTTGCGACAATTTACAAGTCTAGTTGCATTTACATTGCCATATATTTAGTTCTAACCATTTAATGACAAGAACTTGTTATATAATTTCTTTAATATGATTTTAAATGAATAGTCATAGCTGGAATGTCAACTCTGGAATTCTTATTAGTTGGGGTATTCATGGTGTGGTGTGATGCTGTTTTTGGCTATTTTTAACACCGCACTTTGATAAAACTTTAACATTTTCCTTATAACAATTGTCGAGCAAGAGTGGCAAGACCATTAGAATCATATCTCTTAAAAGGGGTTAATTATATGACAAATTACTCCTTCTAAATTTGAATTTTCTACCCATTTCAATCTTCTATATATGAATTGTTTTCGGTTTAATCCTTCTATCTAAAGCTTTCCCCATTGTGTCGTTAGGTGTCCAAAAATGATGTCAACGAAGTATTTAAAAGTTAAAAAGCAAATTAAACTTAACTACAACTCTACAAGTATTTGTCAAACTAAAAGGCAAAAATGGAAAGAAAAAAAACTTTTAGTGGCAATAGAAATCATATTTTGTAGCCAGAAAAATTCACCTTTTCAATAGTTTTAGCATTAGACGGCAAAATGGTAATTTTGCATAGGTTCAAAATTCCACAATTGGCCCTGCATTAAAATTCACATTACAAAAGGTCATTATTGATAGAATGGTCTTTCTCTGTCCAAATTAGTGTTTTAAACTTTTAATCAAGGTAGCATGATTAGGATGGTAATGGGGCGGGGCTGAAAGATAGGGTTCTTGCCTCCACTCCGTATGGTTTTGTCTTGTCCCATTCTGCCCCGCCTCATATAATAGGAAAAATTTTCTTGCCTCATCCTCGCCCCTTGGGGTCCCGCAAGCTCTGTCCCACCGCGTAAAACTCTAATTCCTATTAATTGCCCTCAACTACTACAATATTTTTTTTAATAAAACATGTTTCATTAATAAAAATATACTTGAAATTAAAAATAAATTCATCCCATTAAATCAAACTAATTTTTAGCAAAAACTGAATAATTATCTAAGTGTTTAACAAGACAATATCACAATAAAAACAAAACTCTTATAGTACAAAATCAATAGTTCAATAGTATATAAATTTGTTTTGAATAAAGACAAAAGAAAACGTTAAAATTAGTACCTAATTTTCAACATTGTTAGAGAGAAAAAAGAGGCAGAGAACCACGTAAGATAGAATAAAATAAGTTGATAATATGTTCGTTTAAATAGTACGATTTTAGAGTATGAAAATTTTACAATTTAATTCTTATCAACGCAAGGTGAGGCAGGGTGGGTAAAATTAGGTACAATTCATTAGATATTGTACCTTATATTTTCTAATTAAATTCAAGCACATTGTACTGAATATGAACCATAAATGATTTTACATTTGTAATTTTTATTTTTAAAAAGCAATGTTATATTTTTCAAGAACAATTAAAGTCAATGTAAATGTTTGAATTTAATTAATTGGATAACTTAATATGTTACTGTAGGGTCAGTTTTTGATGGGCCAAGCACAAGCTTTGTAGACTCAGCCCAATGAAACCCTGAACAATAAATTTGTAGAGAATGGGTTAAACAACTGGGCTGGAAATGGATTTAGCAACGGTTCAGGTAGACAAACAATGAAAAATAGTGTACAGATTAGCCTTCAGTAGGAATATTCTTGAATCCGAAGAGGTTAAAGTTTTTGACTTAAATGAATACAATGTTTTCTCTCCTTCCCCTTTTCTGTGAGACCTATTTCCTTTATATATACACATTCCACCTCATCTTCATCATACACTTGTTCTTCATCTAAGCATCCACTTGAGTACTAGTCACATCAGAAGTTTGCTTTAGTCTGTCGTGAGTGGTAGTGGTTGAGGTTGCACTGTTTAGGTGTCTTCTCCACATAAATGCGGCCAGGAAAGTTGCTGTAGTGCATTAAATGCGGTAGTAGCAGCTTTTTCTTTAAGATATTTCATGATCTTCTCATCCTTAGGTGTGCTCAGAGTTCACTCCTTACCATGGAATCTTCTGGGAGGGTTGCTGGGGTCTTCAGTATATCTACTTGATCAAGTTCTCTAGCGATCCGATGAGTGGAACCTCTTCGGACCAATCAGGTTGTCTTCGGATGCAACATTCGTCCCTCCTTGATTGCATTTTCACCAAACAGACTAAGTACTGATCCCTTTACCTCTTCGGACAAGCAGTGATACTCAAATTGGGCCACAGGCCCCACCTATAAACGGTGATATTCAAATTGGGCTCCAGGCCCAATACGTGGCGTTGGGCTTTCTCACCCACAATAGCCCCTCAAAATTCCAATTTTTCCCTCGTATCCGAAGAGAAAAAATGGGATTTTGACCTTTTACCAAATAAAAGCATTGAATCTCTGACTCCACACGTGCGTATGCACATAAATCTAGGCGCTTTTTTATTGCCGCTGTTGTTGCATCGTTTCCGAGGCGTCATTAATTGCTCCAGGCGACATCTTGTCTATGGAATCCAACGGCGAGCTACAAATCCAACGGACAAAAATTTTCTCAAAATTTTGGGAGGGATAAATCCCACCACTTTGCCTACCTCTATATAAAGTCCCAGAGTGGGTTACTCTCTTACTTTGCAAATTTCAGACTTCTCAGCGAACTCAAGCACTCACGTTCCCAAAGCCTCTCCTGTTATCTACTTCAACTCGTCCCAGAATCTGCTACGATCTTCCTACGAATCTAAAGGACATTCTCCAATTCGATTCCGCGTAAGTTCTTCACTTGAGATTTTCATATTCTTTTCAGTTTGCCTCTTCAGCGTTTGGACAGTCATTTCCCAACCACTGTTCTGTGTCGTCCCCCATTATCTTAACTGAAAATGGGTAGGTTTAAATATCTGGTGAATAGTCCTTCCCAGATAGAGAAGTTTAGGGCGACGTATCGCATTCCCCAGGACGTGGGCTTCAAATATTGCTCCATGGAAGGGTTACTAACAGACCAAGAGGCGGGCGAAGTTGCAATCCCCATTATTGCCTTCTTGGAAGGAGGGATGACCATCCCCATGGGTCGGGTCACCAGAAATTATCTCCTAAACCATAGGCTCTGCCCTGAGCAGTGTGCGGCTAACGTGTTTAGGATTTTAGGAGCAGTCGACGATCTGAACTAGCATATGGGGTTGGGGCTCACCTGGCTCGATGTGGTACACATGTACGAATGTTGTTCCAAACAAAGGTCGGGATACTATCTTAGATCCCGATCCGATGAAGTCAGACTCCTCTCTTGCCTTCCCAAGTCTAACAAAAGGATGAAAGACGACTATCTGATCGTCTCGGGTGCGTGGCATGACGGGCTTCATTGCCCTACCCGGCCAGGAGAGCCAGGTGGGATATCCCCTGTATAGGTTTCCCCACAATTAACTTAGGGTTTTTGTTTTCAAAAATCTAGCCTTTTCTATCATGTTTTAAGTTTTCTGACAGTTCCATTTTGATGTTACAGATAGGGATCACGTTGCTCCTCGGCTGAGCCTTACAAACACCGCAGCACTTAACTTCCTTCTTCGGTCAGAGATCTTTGCAAGCGAAGACGGGCAGCTTAAGGCCGTGCATCTCATCCTTGGCTATATTCCGAAGACAAAGGATTTCCAACCAATTGGCAACGCGATAACACTTGGTGACCACCGCCTTAAACGCATTGACGTTGCTCGGAAGGATTTTCTGGCTCCATTTGACCTTGCCCCTGTGCCACATCCAAACCCATAGGGCATTCCGTTGCTCGTCCAGCCTGTTCAGCAGGTCCCTCTTCAGCCGGCAGCAAAGGGAGAAAAAGTAGCTTCTTCAACCCCTTCGCTTGACGAGCAGATTGATCAGTTCAGGTTTAAAGGGGAAACCTCGGAGGAAGTTCAGATCTTGGCTGCCGACGAGGTGATTCATAGGCAATCAGCTGCTCCTCCCTTAAGGATTGCAGTGCCTGACGACTCCTCTGAAGAAGACATGCAGAGTCTAACAGACCTGATGAAGAACAGAAGGCCGAAGGCTGTGACCAAGGGTACTGGTACATCCCAGCCCTCGGTCAATCTTCCACCACCTCCTCCTCCTCCTCAAGCCCCAACAAATCTCGGCCTAAAGCTCCTGCTGGATCTGAAAAAGAAGAGGGTCGTAACGGAGACCGAAGAGGGGGAGGTGGCACCTCCGAAGGGGCCCAAGCAGCAAAAAATGGCTCACGACACGAGAGGCAAAAGGGCTTCTTCTACTGAGAGTAGGGAAGAACCCCTGGCCGCAGACGTGCAAAGAGGAGCTCGGGTATGGTCCCTGAAGCTGACATTGGATGGTGCAGCCATTCCATATGATGCCTCCCTCAGAAACTATACTAGAGGGAAGGCCGGACACATTGCAGAGGCACTGGAACAGCTTCTACTCCTTCCGAAGGACATGGAGTCCTATCGGCGCTTTAACCAATAGGAGCTCTTTCTATCCCTTAAAAGGGATCTAGCCATGGTAAGAGAAGTGACACTCTCTCGTAGCTCTTGTGCGGGTTCACAACTGACATAAAATTCTTCGTTTGCCATGCAGATTGCCCAACAAATTTACGTGGCTGAAGAGTGGAATAAAAAGAAACACATTGAAGTGCAAGCGGAGGCCGAGAAGGCATTGGGTAGCGTAAAAGACGAGTGTGCCCGCATCTCCGAGCAACTAAAGGAGGAGATGAAAGCAAGGAGGAGTCTGGAGGCAGGCCTGAAGAGTGCTGCAAAGCAAGCCAAAGACCAACGCTAGAAGCTGTACACTACAGAGATCAATTTGGAGATAGAGAAGGCGTTGGTGAAAGAGCTTCGGGCCGAGCTTGACAAAGCTAGGGATTCTGCTAAATTGGCCAAAGAGGACGCTCAATTGGCCAAGGAAGCAGTTGAGGCTGAAAAGCAGGCTGCCTATATGCTGGGGGTGCAAGAGACCTAGACGAGGCTGACCGAGGAGTTTGCAAAGGTCTGTAGGGAGTACTGCGATATCACATAGGGCAAAGGCCTTGATGCGGCTGGAGTCCCCCCAGAGTCTGCCTTGAGGCAGCCTGGGAGTGTCTACTATCATCCTGATATCTGCAACCTGCTAGGTACTTTGGATGCTCCCTCGGTCGACCCAAACCTCCCAAGCACAGCTGAGGCGAACCAGGCACCTGCTCAGACTGGTGATGCGGGCGAATCATCTAAAGCTGATCCATTGCCTCAGGAGAAGGCTTAGATGTTTAGGGGATGCACTTTTTGTACATGTAATAGCTAGGCCCTAATATCTTTTGCTTTGTAAAAAACTATTTCCCTTTAATGAATGAAATGGCTAACTTTTGTCTTTATTACTTTTATGGTATATGTTAGAATGCGCCATCACAGCAAATAGCAACAGTTTGGTAAATGAGAATAAAAAAATACCATGGTAATCGCTTAAACATGGCTAAAGGGGGCCTTATGATAATAACAGTTGCATTGGGATGTTAATTGGCAAAAATAATTTGGTCAGGAATATTGATGTAATTGAGCTCAAATTCGCATATTCTACCAAACACCAGACTAGACTAATAACGTAGACAATAACACTTAAGAAAAACTGTTCGTAGAATCACGTTTAAACACTTGTGAAGATCATAAATGAGTGTTAACTAACCCAGATCATCTGGTCCGAGGACAACAGGCATGATTGAATTTAAGTTTAAACACTTTAAGAGAATCGTAAATGAGTGTTAACTAACCCAAATCATCTGGTCTAAGGACTACAGGCACGATTGAATTTAAGTTTAAACACTTTAAGAGAATCGTAAATGAGTGTTAACTAACCCAAATCATCTGGTCTGAGGACTACAGGCACGATTGAATTTAAGTTTAAACACTAAGAGAATCATAGATGAGTGTTAACTAACCCAAATCATTTGGTCTGAGGACAACAGGCATGATTGAATTTAAGTTTAAACACTTTAAGAGAATCGTAGATGAGTGTTAACTAACCCAAATCATCTGGTCCGAGGATTACAAGCATGATTGAATTTAAGTTTAAACACTTTAAGAGAATCGTAAATGAGTGTTAACTAACCCAAATCATCTGGTCCGAGGACTACAGGCGTGATTGAATTTAAGTTTAAACACTTTAAGAGAATCGTAAATGAGTGTTAACTAACCCAAATCATCTGGTCCGAGGACTACAGGCATGATTGAATTTAAGTTTAAACACTTTAAGAGAATCGTAAATGAGAGTTAACTAACCTAAATCATCTGGTTCGAGGACTACAGGCATGATTGAATTTAAGTTTAAACACTTTAAGAGAATTATTAGCACAATAAAATGGCACCATCATAGAAGAAAAAGTACACTTAATAATAATACCTTTTCAGGTTATTTACATTCCACGGCCGGGATACTACATGATTATCCAGATCTTCCAGGAAATATGCTCCAATGCCAGCTCTTGAAGTGATGCGGTATGGTCCTTCCCAATTTAGTCCAAGTTTTCCCCAAGCTGAATTCTTTGCAGTACCTACCACTTTCCTTAACACCAGATCTCCAGGCTCTAAACTTACGTTGGCATCGTAGCCCTGTTTGAGCTTTTGTTGGTAATGCGCCAGTTGGACCATCGCCTTTTCCCTCCGTTCTTCGATCAGATCCAAACTCTTTTCCAACTGCCCATCGTTGCCGATCGGATTAAAAGAGCTAGTCATGTACGTTGGAAACCCTGTCTCCAGAGGTATGACAGCTTCAGCTCCATAGGTCATTGAAAAGGGGGTCTCCCCTGTAGACCTACGAGGCGTAGTTCTATATGCCCATAACACGTGAGGCAATTCTTCCACCCATCTACCCTTAGCATCGTCTAGTCTTTTCTTCAATCCGTTAACTATGACTTTATTAACAGCTTTTGCTTGCCCATTTCCCTGGGGATAAGTAGGGGTAGAGTATCTGTTTGTGATTCCCAGCTCATTACAATAATTCCTGAAAGTTTTGCTGTCAAATTGAAGTCCATTGTCCGATATGAGGGTATGGGAGACCCCAAACCGAGTGACAATGTTTTTCCAGATAAATTTCTTCATATCTACATCCCTGATGTTTGCTAGAGGTTCAACTTCGACCCATTTGGTGAAATAGTTCGTGCCGACCAGGAGGTACTTCTTGTTTCCCGCTGCCTTAGGGAATGGGCCCACGATATCCAAACCCCATTAAGCGAAAGGCCATGGGCTGGATAGTGGATTAAGGATGCCTCCAGGCTGATGTATGTTCGGCACAAACCGCTGGCATTGATCACACTTTTTAACATACTCATGGGCCTCTTTCTGCATATTCGGCCACCAATAACCTTGAGTAATGGCTCGGTGAGCTAAAGATCTCCCACCAGTATGGCTTCCACAGATCCCTTCATGCAATTCCTCTAGTAGTGATTCAGCAGCTTCAGGATGCATGAACAATAAGTATGGACCTGAATATGAGCGTTTATAAAGTTTATGGTCCTCGGACAACCAGAACCGAGTAGCTTTCCTCCGTACTTTATTTGCTTCCCCTTTTTCTTCGGGCAATACATCATCCTTTAAGAACTTGATGATAGGGTCCATCCAGCTTAGGGCGGCCCTGATGTGATGAACTTGGACTGCCTATTTTCTTAATTCCGTTGGTCTTTGCATATCTTCAATGAGGATAACCCTTGGTAATTCTTGCGCCGCAGAGGTGGCGAGCGTGGCAAAAGAATCAGCATGTGTGTTGCTGTTTCTGGGGACGTGCCGCAGGTTAAAAGATTCAAACTCTGTCTGCAGTGATTTGGCTCGACCCAAGTACCCCTGCATTCTTTCGTCCTTCGCCTTAAATTCCCCTTATACTTGACCGACGATTAATTTTGAGTCCGAGAACATCTGGACTGACTTTCCTCCCATCTTTCGTACCATCGTCATCCCCATTAAAAGAGCCTCATACTCTGCCTCATTATTCGTCGCTGAGAAATCCAGTCTTAACGCTTTTTCAATGACAATTCTCTCTGGGGATATCAGCACTAGCCCCACCCCTGAACCTCTTTGATTTGACGCGTCGTCTACGTACACTTCCCAGGGCAACGGGCTTTGTAGAGAAACCATGCCAACAGGCCTTCCATCCAGACCCAGTGTTGGTGTTACCTCCTCTAAATGGGGCTCCGTGAACTCGGCAACCAAATCAACAAGGACCTGGCCTTTCACTGATGTGCGAGGCATGTACTTGATATCGAAAGCCCCTAGGATCGTACCCCATTTGGCAATCCTTCCAGTGTAGTCGACGCTTCGGAGTATGGCCCTGAGCGGGAGCTGGGTGAGAACTATAACGGTGTGGGCTTGAAAATAGTAAGGCAGCTTCTTCGTCCTTAGCACTACAGCCAGGATGGCCTTTTCCAGCGGCAAATAACGAATTTCAGCTTCGTGCAATGACTTACTTACGTAGTAGATTGGTTTTTGTATACCACAGTCTGTCCGGATCAACACTAAGCTTACTGCATTAGGAGCTACAGCGATGTATGCAAATAAGACCTCATCTGGCTCAGGACTGGACATAATTGGAGGTCGAGCTAGGTAGTCTTTAAGTTACTGAAAAGCAACAGCGCATTCCTCAGTCCATTCGAAACCCTTCCACTTGTTGATTAGTGAGAAAAAAGGTCTACATCTGTCAGCTGATCTGGAAATGAACCTATTGAGGGCAACAGTCATTCCTATCAGCTTTTGGATTTCCTTGGGGTTCCGAGGAGCTTGTAAGTTGTTGATGGCTTTTATCTAATCGGGGTTAACTTCAATCCCTCTATGAGTCACCATATATCCCAAGAACTTGCCTGATCCCACACCAAACGAACACTTGGACACGTTCAAGCGTAATTTGTATCCCTTCAGAATTTCAAAAACATCCCTGAGGTCCCCAATGTGTCCTGCAATGAACTTGCTTTTTACCAAGATATCATCAATATAAACCTCCATGCTTTTACCCAACTGCGGCTCAAATATTCTGGTCATCATCCTCTAATAGGTAGCCCCTACGTTTTTCAGTCCGAACGGCATTACCTTGTAGTGGTAATTCCCCACAGGGGTCACGAAAGCTGTTTTCTCTTGATCACTGCGAGCTAGTGGTATTTGATGGTAACCTTGAAATGGGTCCAAGAAACTCATCCGAAGGTGCCCAACGGTTGCATCAACTAGTTGGTCTATCTTCAGCATTGGAAACGGATCCTTCGGACAAGCCTTGTTAAGGTCTATGAAATCTACGCATACCCGCCATTTTCCGTTTTTCTTCTTTACCACCACTATGTTAGCCAGCCATTCAGGATAAAAAATTTCCTTAATAGCTCCTGCTTGCTTGAGTTTCATCACTTCCTCTCTAACAGCGTTTGCGTGTTCTCTTGATAGACGCCGGAGCAGTTGTCTCTTGGGGACAACGGTGGGATTGACGTTCAAATGGTGGCAAATGAACTCTGGGCTTACACCTGGGGCTTCTGCTGAGTCCCATGCAAATACATCGGCGTTAGCTCTGAGAAACTCTATCAACTCTTCCTTCTCTTGAGGAGGCAGCATGGATCCAACTTTAAAGAACTTCTCGGGGTCGTTATCAACTACTACTCTCACTAAGCTTTCACATTCTGCCTTTTCGGCAGGGGTTTCGGTGTCCAGCACCGAAGGTTTTAACTGCTATAAACCTATATCGCTACGATTCGAGGGCTCGGCCTGAGGTTGGTGCTGGATAGCTGCCACTAGACATTGTCTAGACGTCGATTGATCTCCTCGGATTTCCTTAACTCGCCATTCGGACGGATATTTAACCTTCTGATGAAGTGTAGAGGATACGGCCCCGAGGATATGAAGCCAAGGTCTAGCCACAATCGCGGTGTAGGGTGAGTAGGCATCCACCACTATAAAGTCTACCTCCACCGTTTCAGATCCAGTTTGCACAGGTAGTCTGATCTGGCTTTTCAGGATAACCATTTTACCATCAAAGCTCACCAAAGGGGAACTATAGGGCGTCAAGTCTTCGAGAGCCAAGTTCAGTCCCTTATAGAGGTCTGGGTACATTATTTCTGCAGCGCTGCCCTGATCCATCATTACCCTCTTCACGTAGTATCCTCCTATTCTGAGAGTAAGCACTAGAGCATCATCATGTGGCTGTATAGTTTCAATTTTATCATCTTTCGAAAAGCCCAAAACTAGTTGAGCTTCTATCCTAAGCCTCTTTGGCTCTCTGTTAACACTCTCCGAGGGTAACCGAGCAACTAACAATACTCTGGATGGGCAAGACCCTGTCCTCCCTGGTGCGGCAAAGATAACATTTATCGTGCCCAAAGGGGGTTTTACAAGATCCTCTCTCTGAGACCCTGCGTTTCCCTGGCTTCCCTGACCATATGAGTGGTGCAAAAGTTGTTTTAACTTGCCTTCGCTGACAAGTTGATCCAAGTGGTCCCACAAACACCTACAGTCCTCAGTAGTATGCCCATGGTCAAGATGATATTGGCAATAGAGATTGTGGTTGCGCCTTTCAGGGTTTCCGACCATCTTGTTTGGCCTCTTGAAGAAAGGCTTATTCTTGATTCTCTCCAAAACTTGGTGCACGGGCTCACAAAATACAGCATTGACTGTCTGAAAATTCGCTGAACCCTGTCCGACCCAATCCTTTCTTTGCCTATTATGGCTCTGTCGGTCCGACCTGAAATCCCTTCTCTCCTGAGGGATAACCTTATCATTTTCCTTACCCTGTTGTTGATCTTCTTCAACTCTTTTGTATTTGTCAATCCTATCCATCAGCTGGCATACACTGGTAGCAGGTTTACCCGTTAGAGATGTCCTCAAGAGATGTTCAGTGGGGAGGCCTAGCTTAAAAGAGCTAATGGCCACCAAGTCACAGTCTTCCTCCATCTCATTATACGTTTCCCAGAACCTATCTGAGTATGACTTCAAAGTTTCTCCATCTTTCATGCTGACGGACAATAGGGAGGCCATGGATTGCAGAACCCTTCGACACATGATAAAACGTGACCCAAATGCCTGAGTTAGCTCTTGGAAAGAGCTAATAGTGTTTGCTTTTAGACTATCAAACCACTTCATGGCGATCGGGCCCAAGCTGGATGGGAAAACCTTGCACATTAGAGCCTCATCCCTAGAGTGAACAGCCATCCTTTGGTTGAAGTGACTCACATGTTCCACTGGGTCTGTCCGGCCGTTGTAGATGGTGAATGTGGGCTGGTGGAAACGTCAAGGAAGTCTTGCATTCTCGATGTTACGCGTAAAAGGAGATTTGGAAATTTGATCCAGCGCTTTACTCATGGCATCATTCCTTACGCCTCTAGGCAAGGGGCTCCAAGGGTTCCTCTCACGACGGTGCATCTCCTCATAGGGAAAAGACTCATTGACTGGTGTTTGAAGTTTCTGCCTATAGACAACGTCCTGCTCGTTCTCAGAATCTTTATCAAAGTACGAGGAAATGCATTTCCTCTTTGTATGGCGCAGCTCTCTCCTTAGTCTTTCAATTTCCAACTGCATGCTTTGGTTTTTCTCTGCATGGGACATGTGGCTCTCTCCATGTGACTGGTTTCGATCATCATATGCGGTGTGTACGCTGCCTTCACAATCCTGTCTCCGTTCCAGATTAAGAAAAGGGTCGGTGTGCTGAGATGATCTGGACTCCATTGATCGTTGCCTCAGTTCAGCCATTTATGAGGTGTTGCTTCCACCTTTGCTCAAGTTGTTCCCACAGACGGCGCCAATTGTAAGGTCAGTTTTTGATGGGCCAAGCGCAAGCTTTGTAGACTCAGCCCAATGAAACCCTGAACAATAAATTTGTAGAGAGTGGGTTAAACAACTGGGCTGGAAATGGATTTAGCAACGGTTCAGGTAGACAAACAATGAAAAATAGTGTACAGATTAGCCTTCAGTAGGAATATTCTTGAATCCGAATAGGTTAAAGTTTTTGACTTAAATGAATGCAATGTTTTCTCTCCTTCCCCTTTTCTGTGAGACCTATTTCCTTTATATATACACATTCCACCTCATCTTCATTGTACACTTGTTCTTCATCTAAACATTCACTTGAGTACTAGTCACATCAGAAGTTTGCTTTAGTCTGCCGTGAGTGGTAGTGGTTGAGATTTTACTGTTCAGGTGTCTTCTCCACATAAATGCAGCCAAGAAAATTGCTGCAGTGCATTAAATGCGGTGGTAGCAGCTTTTTCTTTAAGATATTTCATGATCTTCTCATCCTTAGGCGTGCCCAGAGTTCACTCCTTACCATGGAATCTTCTGGGAGGGTTGCTGGGGTCTTCAATATATCTACTTGATCAAGTTCTCTAGCGATCCGATGAGTGGAACCTCTTCGGACCAATCAGGTTGTCTTTGAATGCAACATTCGTCCCTCCTTGATTGCATTTTCACCAAACGGACTAAGCACTGATCCCTTTTACCTCTTCGGACAAGCGGTGATACTCAAATTGGGCCACAAGCTCCACCTATAAACGGTGATATTCAAATTGGGCTCCAGGCCCAATACGTGGCGTTGGGCTTTCTCACCCACAGTTACATTTAAGACATTGTATCTAAGTTTTACTCAATTTTAATTGGTCATTTAAAAGATTAATTCCTATAAGACCAAATAATAGATAGTTGGAGACATGCAAGCACAAGAAAATTCCATGAAGATACTAAGCAAGTTCTTGAATAATTGCAAACAATATTTCATCTTGATCGATAATGTAATTATCTCGATAATTTAAAGAAGGATTTTAATTTGGGATGACTTAATTAAGAAAGAGTCCATACTCCATAAGCGTAGTTAGGATTTTTTAGTTAGGGGGGCCGAATTATGTATTCATATGTTAGTCATATTTCATAAGAGAAATTTTATGTCCACAACATTTTTTCAATATTTTCACAACAAATTTTAAGTGTTAAGTTGTTATTGGTTGTTATGAGTGGGCA
Source organism: Quercus gilva (assembly GCA_023621385.1). Lineage (NCBI taxonomy): Eukaryota > Viridiplantae > Streptophyta > Magnoliopsida > Fagales > Fagaceae > Quercus > Quercus gilva. The sequence continues at coordinate 65,668,721 of CM042474.1, read as the reverse complement.
AAAAAGTAATTTTAAGTTATGGATTCAAATTAAACCAATAACTACTTCCCACATATGATTTGTTGTGAAAATGTTGTGGATGAAACATCTCTCATTTCATAAATATATTGTATAAAAAATTATCCAACATAACATATTATGATCTTTCTAAAATTAAATGAATATATACAAATTATTAAATTTGCTAGAAATATATACAAAATGGATTAAAAGAATAATTTAGCATATCCCATCAAAGTTATGCTCTCAACAATGATCTTTCTTTGAATAAAATTGATCTATTATTATCTTCTTAATCTTTAATAAGAATACGACGGAACAGTTAGATTTGGGAAAAACCATAAAATTGAAATTCTAATTAATAATTTGTTCTCAATGATATGGGCCATATGGCTTGTACTTTCCCTATTCAACTATTCCTTTAAGCACAATAACAAAATTATTATTTCAAGACATAATAAACCACTAACAAACAATTGCAAATTTAAGAAAATAATTTTTTTTAATATCATGTATTACACTATTACATACCCATGTATCGAATTCGTTATACATGACAAGGGAAATCTTAAAAAAGAAAAATATATTGTCTCTTTGACAAACCCAAATTATCTTCTATAAACAAATCAATGTTGGAATTTATTTGACACATAAATTCAAACCCAAAAGCAGTGGGGGAGTCTTGCTCACACTGTGGAAAAAGTAAGAAAGAAAGAATAGCTAAGGGTTTGTGATTAAGCAACTTAAGATTTACTATTATTAAGCCCAGCCATGTCAAAATTCTGTTTTGTAGGGGAACATTTTTTTTTATGGGAGGCAATTAACTAGTATACTGTAAAAATGTTGTAAAAATGTTGTAAACATATCATTTCTCTACAAAGAAGAGAGAAATTTTGGTACCAACGACATGCCTCTGCCCCTGCTCCATAGCAAGTTTAAAACCTGATTTATCTCTGAAAAAGAAGCTATAAGTCACCATCGAACCTGATTTATCTTTCTACGACCTCATCGTAGAAATATAAGGCCACCGTCAAGCTTGATAACGATGAGGAATTAGGATTAGTTTACCTTATTTTTGGTACTTTGTGTTGAATTTGATGACTTGGAGTTTCAATTACTTCATTGGGCTTTCTCATTCTGGAGATCACGTAGTAAATTAAAATTTTTAAAAGGCCTTACCAATTTTAAATTTTAGTTTTACTTTTTTGTTGGATCATTTTCAATGTATGTTTATGTACTAAAATTATGTTAAATTTTCTAAGCTGTAGATGAAAATTATAATAAAATTACTTGTCAACTTTACATGGAATTTGCAAATATAAATACTTTCAAAGTTTCAATGTTGAACCTACCATTAACATACGAGTTTATATTAGTTTTTTTCTTTTAACCTTTTAAATTATTTGCTTATGCTAACTTTTTAAAGCCTTAATCTTTTAATAAAAATATTTTTTTATTAACTTCCAGCAAATAAGCTTTTAGAAGTAAAGCTAATTTAAATGCACACCTAGTTATTTGTGATTTAATTTTATTTGATGTTTCACGTGTAACATGTGTACATTTTTTTTTCTGCTTTTGTGGAATTATTAAACTAATAGACTATTAAAATTAATTGTTGCATTATTAAGCTAAAAGATTATTAAAATTAATTGTTGCAGTATTAAAAAAAATTATTTCTAGATGGATGTTATATTTAATATTAAGCAAATTGAAATGGGTTGTATCACATTCACGTCAACTCAACACAACCTGTTTGTTAAGCGTGTCAAGTGGGTTGGGTCAGGTCAACCCACCTTATTAACAAGTCAGATTAGGGTTGAAAAATCACGACACAATTATTAAATGGGTCGGGTTTGGGTTGAGCCATTTAGTTGAATACCCCTATCTCGACACAACATGAACCTGACGCCCTAACTCGAATTGACACCCCTATTGTAGTATTATAAACTTAATGATTTATGTGTATGTTATGGTTTTTTTTTTTTTTTTTTTTCCTTAAAAAAAAAAAAAACACTTTTTGGTGAAAAATTTACAGGTTACATTGGGTTGACACAAATCCAACTTATAGAAAATCAGATAAAGGCAATAAAAACAAGTGGGTACATGACACATGTCCATCAAGCGTCAGACTTAGATACAAAATCCAACCTCGTTTGGATTGAAAGAGTGAGGTAAAATGTAGGTGTCGATGAAATTTGAGGTCAATTAGGTAGTTGAATTGTGAGAATAGAGTCATACAAGGTTTCCTTCAGGGCAGGAACACGACATGTGTGCATCATGTGCCATACTTAGATTCAAATTTGATTGTCGAATTTGAAGAACATGGTGAGATGTTAATTTTGATGGAATTTGAGTTTGCTTGTAGCATTTAGATTGTTTGCTTCTTCTAATTGTTGTGATTATTGTTTCATGGGAGATAAACATTCAAGAGTCTCAAAGCACAAATTATGATGGGCGAAATTTGTCTAAAGGAGATTGTGTTAAATACAAGCCTTGATCGAAATTTGCATAATTCATTCTTACGCAATTTATTTGTGAGTAATTCTATTTATTTTATAGATTTCTATTTCTAGTGTTTTTTTTTTTTTTTTTTTTTTAAGATTATGTTACTTTTGTTATTTATAGCACATGTTTATGTTCTTTATGACTGAATCTGTTTGTGTTCTTGTTTACATCATCACAAACTAAATTATTTTTTTGCAATATATCCAACACAAACATCACCAAATTATTTTTTTAATTTTATTTAAATTATAATATTGTTTATAATAATAAAAATTCTAACAAAAAAAGACAATAACACTAATAATAATAAAAAATAGATTCACGCATAATTAAATATAAATTACGAAACATCGAGGCTTTAGATTAAGAGCAATCACCATAATATATAAATACCAAATTATGGATTTAAAATTAATGCTTCCATAGCCAATTAGGTGACAGGACAGATATAGGTGACTTCAAACATTATATCCAAGCGTTTGGAACTTGGATAACAATCAATACGAGAGTAACACAACATATGTATAAACCTTAAAAAAAAGTTAGAAAAAATTACTTACCATTATATATATGAAATATTCATTCCATATGAAATGAGATGGCCAAATAAAGGAAATCTTTAGCCAAACTAATCAATGATTCTCAAATTTGGGTAGGGGAAGCATTTGTTGTGGATGAATACTTATTGAACTGGTGTGATTGTTATCATAATGAAGCCATATGAAAATTAATGAGTTGGACATAAGAAGTACTTTTTTATGCCTCATTCTATCTTCCTCCCAAATCTGATGGTGACATTGATGACATGAGCAATAAAATCAATAATTAACATATTTGTTAGACTTATGCGATCTCCACATATGGTACAACACGTGCCATTGCAAGTAATAAATATGTTTTTTTTTTTTTTTCATAAAAACTAAAAAAACTTTGAAATCTGTTTTATCCTCTTTTGTGAGACTATTATTCATAATTTTTGTGCAAACAACTTTCTAGAAAGTTGAAGGATAGAGCCCTTTGGAGAATATTATTCATAATCTTTGTGCAAACTCTTTTAAGCTTGTTAGCATCGATTTTTAATTTGTTAACCGTTGATGTGTTAAGGCAAAAAAAAAAAAAAACCCCTCCTAATTTAGTATGACAATTGCATCGTTAATACTTGGTGCAAATTAATTGGGCTAATACCAAGCATCTATTGCTTCTGTGGAATTTTTCACTTAGATGTGAACATTTATAAGTGAGTATAATAAACGCCTCTCAAAATGACAGGTTAGCATATTTTGATGACAAAAACTTGATTAAAAATTGTATTTCAAGAAGAGTGAAGCAATTAAATACTATACAGAGATACAAAATTGCTAATTAAATATTAAAAACATAATTTTAAAATCATTGCCTTAGACATCAAATTATATTGAGTCAGCTGTGCAAGCAAAAGTTACTACATGAAAGTAAACGACGATGACAACAACAACAATAATAACAATAATAATAATGGACAAAATTTAGGTACAATATCTTAGGTGTTGTTCTTTAAGTTCACTTCTTAAGATTCTGTCACACGGATATTTAACTAAAAAATATACTTCTATTCTATGTGAAAAAATCCACATGGCAAAATCTTAAGAGGAGAACCTTAAGAACAGCACCTAAATACTATATTGAAGTCTTGCCTAACAATAACAACAACACTAACAATAACAAAAGTGCACATACATTATATTTTCTGGTATTTAATTTCTCAAATTTAAGATAAAGGTGTATAAAAAATTTATACACCCAAAACTACTCGTGAATAACTCCTACTTCTATCTATTTTCGGTGATTTAAAAATGACTACTAAAACTAAAATTTGGATGAATAGAAAATTTTAACATTTAAAAAAAAATTGAAATGCTTCTGATTGGGATGGATGAAAAATTAAATTAAAAAAAAAAAAAAAAAAAAGCTTCATAGCACATACAATGAGCCCAATATCCAAAATTCATTCCTAGGTAATATAAATAAGTGACATTTCTTTTTGGTTTAAAATTTTATATCATCCACATTCAAGATGATTCATTTGATCAATTATATAATCAATCAATTATGCTTTTGTTGGAGTAATGCATTTTTCCAATAACATAAAATGCATGATTTGTAATATGCTAATATCATGTAAATTTATTAAACACTTATAACCCCTCATTTTTAATTCCCCCAAATTGAAGGGATTTGGAGGGAGAGTAAAGTATAAAAATGCTTGACCAAATGAATTACCAAATTTACCCTTACCATATTAACAAAATTACAAATTATGAAAAGACTAATTATTCTCCTCCCCCTTACTTAATTTTAAAAACATCCAAACGAGGTGGAGGATAACTATTCCCCTCTGCTCTCCTCTCCTCCACAATGACAATATTAGAGAAGATATATAGATATAATTGTCTTACCAATTTTCAAGAATTTATGAAGATCGTGTTCTTTATTATTATGTAATTATCACTTTGTTAGATATATATCCATATTATGCAAGTCCCTTTTTGGTATTTTGGGCCTAAATTACTTGCTTCTACATTTGCGAAAATGTGCAGTAGAAGTGTAAGAAATTACTCCGGCCAACAAGCATTGCTTCATTAGTTTCAAAACCACTTGTTTTACAAGTTCAATTCTTCAAAAAACATGATTAGGATAGCGGTAATGGCGTTCCTCCTAAGTTCTCAAAAGTTTCAACCACTGCAACCCTCCTCTTTTCTCCAAGTTTGGAACTGGTTGTGAACTATAGAGATAATTTTACAAATACCACTGGACTTCATTTTATTTCGTTGCTAAATAATTCATGGATTTTTGTGTGGATATAAATTACCAATAGAAACTACTGACAAATCCCAAAGGGTCGCCAAGCTTAGGCAGCTCAAACAATGCAAACTTCGAGGAGTAAATGAAACTTAGGCTGTGTTTGGTTCATGTAAAATATTTTTCGAAAAATAAATATTTTCCAAAAATGCTATTTTCGGGAAAAGGAAAATGTATTCAGGCTGTTTGGCTGCCTCGGAATTCGTTTTACAGAAAATCAATTCCGATGTTTGGTTCGTTCAAACATTTTACGGAAAATGCTTTTTGTTTTACGGAAAATCAATTCCCTTGTTCGGTTTGGTCAAACATTTTATGAAAAATGGAATTCGTTTTTTTACAGAAAATCAATTCCCATGTTTGGTTTGTGGATCATTTTACGGAAAATATGAAATGCCTTCCAAATTTAAGTACCTGTATTATCTAGACAAACCTGTAACAATACAAAACTAATCATCCAATTCAACATCAAAAATAATCATCCAAATTCAAGCACCTGCATTGCCTAGACATATCTGTAACAGTACAAAAATAATCATCCACTTCAACATTAAAAATAATCATTTGAATATACCCATAATATTTATATAAAAACAGCCACATCAATCGTTCAACATTGGCATTACACCTCCATGGTGTACAAAAATGATACCTACTCGTGGTATCTGAACAGCATAAATACGTAATTTGGGCAATTGTATCATCCCAATAATACAAAAGACTACATATATAATACAATGGTAGGTCAATACTAGTACTACAACAAAAGTTAATTCCTAAAGCTACCGTCACAGTCAACATGAAACAGACAAGTCAAAGTTGTGAGAACAAAAAATCATCCAACCACAGCTTTCTTAGCCTAGCATTCTTGGCTAGAAATCCCCGTGCTGCCTTCTCATTTTCACAAAGATGGTCAAACGCAGTTGCAAGCATGTCTTCGCTATACCCATCTGCCATCATAGCCATGACCTCATTGTAAAGAGCTATGTAATCCATTGGGCCCCGATTGATTTCTTTTAAAGCCACAGCTATTTTCTTCAGCTGATTAGACAGATCAGTCAGCACACTATCATCAACATTAGAAGGTGCACGCCCTCTTTTGCAGGACTTGGAAATTCCCGACCCAATGGTGGATAACTCGATTGCATTCTTCTCTTTCTCGACCACACCTTCCTCCACATTGTCTACAACAAACTTAGCACTGTCCCTATTGTCTAGCTCATTCTCAATATCCATATAGGACTTAAAAAAGCCACCCGTGGCTATGTCCTTCCCCACAACAATAGCTCATTCATCATACATCTCAATTTTTTTGTTTAAATACTCCGCATGCTTTCAATGCGCCTATAAGGGAGAAAGAAACGTATAATAACAATGCAATAATCACTTCACTCATAAATTCAATATTCAATTCAATATAGATGCCATTAAATGATTTAGGTCAATGATAAACAAAAAAATCTGTTAGGGAATAGGAGACATAACTCATGATTTTGAAGATAAGTACAACAGAAAATACAATGTACAAATGCTAAGACCAGATTTTACAATAGATCCGCACATGAAAGTTATATTTGAAAAACCTTATAAAAGCAATGAAATCTTAAAAAGAATGACACTATAAATTTCATTTAAAAGGCAAAAACATATATTATAATTTATATTAAGAAAATATAGTTGGAAGCCATACCATGTCTTCTTCTTGGTATGTCTTCGTGTCGCATGTTATCATTTTTAGGTTATCATCCCAACCAAAGCCACTCTTCTTTCTAATAGTCTGAATAGTGGACCACATGTCCCTTAGAGTCCGCATCCGATTGTCAACATAGGAGAAGTGGCACTCAACCCCAAATTGGGCAGTTATCTCCTTCGCTACAAGAGCAAAGGAGCCTGCCTTGAAAGTGCTAGACGGCTTGTTGCCCTTTGCAGCCTCCTGAGCAAGTATCCTAAGCATCGTTTCATGCATGGGCGACAACCACCTGAACTGTTTGCTGCTACTCACCTTCTTTTTGCCCTTTGTCATTACTACATATGAATACTGTATAGTGAGAGTAGCATTTAAAAATGAGAGTAGCATTTAGTAATTACGCTCGGAATATGAACAACAAATAAAACACACATACAAGCACGCTTATAGATGTGCACAACGTACACAACATAATACCATCACAATCAATATTTACACCAACAAATCACATTGCATTCTATTTCTATATAATTGTAACACCAACAAATTTGATATATTGCAGCATTTGTATGCATGCATCTCAAGGAAGAGATTTTTGGGTTCAAAACCTTCTAATTTTGGTGATTGGCCATATATATATATATATATATATTGGTAGTATTGATGATGATGATGATTGAAAGCTCGAAAATGTGTTGAAAACACACGAGCGGTTTAGACCCCCAAATTAAAATTATGGCTTGGTTGATTTTACACTAACTTAACTATAAGTGCGGAATAGTGTAAATACAAGCGTATAAGCAAGACAACTACTCTAATCCATATTTAAAGCAACACAGCAGTAAAAATGAAATGAACAAGAGTAGGGAAGAAGGATGCAAACACAGATAACACCGAGACGTGTTATCGAAGAGGAAACCGAAGACCTCGGCGTAAAACCTCTCCGCCGCCCTCCAAGCATAAATCGATCCACTAGACAATCAGTTGGGATACATGGGTTAGCAAAAGACCCTCCAAGCCTAGTCTACCCTCTGTACCTAAGCCCTCCAAGCTCCTACTCTAACAAGGCTTCTCGAAACCGTGTCTTGTCCTAGTTATCCGGATCCCGCAACAAGCTCCATGTTGCATCTGCCATTCAAGGCTTCTTCCAATGCTTCCCAGCAGCACCAAAACGTCACATAATACTCTCAAGGTGTGGTAAGTGTTTGGGCTATCAACCTCTCACAGATATGGATAATGGAGAGGGAAGGGTTGAGGAAATACCACAAGCAATTGTATCGAGAAAGATGGGGAAGACAATCTCTAATTACCAATGTGTTTGGCTAGGGTTTTCTCTCTGAAGCATTCTTCAACAATTGTGGGTAATGATGGTATATATAGGATAGGTGCAAAAGGTGTGACTCAAAAAGTACAGGCTGGCAGAACAGATAGCCTCGCGGGTGTCTCGCGGGAAGGCCTTACCCGCGAGATACTCACGAGACATAGCTGTCTCCACCTGGCCTGACCTTTCGCATTCCAGCATGTGCCTGGCACATGATTCACTTCGCGGGATGCTAGGTCGCGAGACACCCGCGAGAATTCTTCATTCTTCAAATGCTTGAGTCTTCAAACACTCTTTCTATCACACAACCCTTACAACAAGTCCCACAACAAAAACAGGGTTTAAACGATTGAACATAATTACAATCAAATTTGGCACGGAATAAAAGCCAACAAAAACACAGTTGTAAATTACAACTTTACAATAATAATAATAATAATAATAATAATAATAATAATAATAATAATAATAATAATAAAGAGATAGACTTAATCTTCTCTACTCATACCATCAAACTTGAACAATAATATTTTCTGTTCATATCATCAAACTTGAACAATCCAAACTCAAACCCAACAACCAACATCAAATTTCACAACTCACAGAACAACAATAGCCACATCAAATTTGTACCCAATAACCAACTCTCACCACAACAACTATTTTTACATCAAATTTGTACCCAAACCCATGGTACCCACATCAAATTTTTGCAACCCACTCAACATCAGCTACACCCAATACTCATTATCAACCAAATAAAAATGGGGAAATTTCAGTCATAGCCCAAAAAAAAGTATATATAATAATAATAATAATAATAATAATAATAATAATAAAGAAGCTAAATAAGGGGAAAATAAAAAGGGACAAAAAGAGGAATAAATGGCACTGGTGGCTTCAGCAGTGGTGGACCTCTCGTGCGACATGGTTGCCGGCGGTGGAAGGCCAATGGGTCTTAGCCATGGCTTAGCCCAGTACTAAGAGAGCAAGATGATAGAGGCATAGAGACAAGACTGCTATGGAGTTGGGTTTCAAAAAGAGATGAGGGAGGGATGAAGGTTGGGTTGTTTATGGGTTTGAGGGTGGGTCGGCTTTTTCATTCTCTGTATTTTTGGTGTGTGGATCGAAGCTGTGTGGATTGGACTGAGAAATGAAGTGATGAGAGGGTGGATTGGACTAAGAAATTTTGGGGATCTGATTGAGAAATGAGCTATGTGGATCGGACTGAGAAATGGAAAAGGGAAACTCACCGTGCTTGGAGAGGATCAGTTGCGTGAGGGAAAGGATCTTGAGCGTTTGGCGTGAGGGAGATGGTGGAGCTCGGTGTGACTGAGCTTAGAGAGCACTTACTGCTTCGAGTGCATGTGAGAGAGCTAAGACGGAAATTGTTTGAAGTGAAAATGATAACAAAAATTGTTTTACACCTTAGGTCCCTTGTTTTACAGTCAACACTGAAAATATTTTCAATTTGACCCAATTTTCTGGACCAACCAAACAACCTATTTTATGGAAAAGCATTTCTAAAATTAGTTTGAAGCCAAAACAAACACAACCTTAGAAAATTCATAACTTTAAAATCTCATAACCGAACATGGAGAAACAGATTCATTTCCTCTTGAACACATTTTTCAATTTCGTAATAAAAGATACGTGACACACAACAAAAAACGAAATATTTTTTAATATGTATCTTCCATAATAATTATTTCGAATTATTATTTCAAAAATAATATGGTCAATGTTAAAATTAAAATTGAATTTATGTTTTAGTCAATTTTGTGAGTTAAAGTGCTTTACATGAAAAAAGAAGAAGAAAAAAAAAAAACCTCAAAGAGGAAATTACACTTTATTCTCCTAAACTATAATAGATAGTGACGAGTCAAAAAATAACCTAGGATCGTCATTCCCATTAATAACGATTAAAGCAAGCATTACACATTTATTACCAGCATTAATGATAAAACATAACGGACAGAGCAATAGTAACAAGTAAGCTGTGCACTTCAGAGCTCCCTTTGATAACGTACTAGCTGTTGCTTATAAATGCTTGAATTCATTGTCTATTAAGGCAAGGAACAACGGAATCCAAAGGTACATACAAATACTCATCCAAAAATCACTCCAAGTGAGTTTCTCTCTAAACAAACTTTCTCTCTTTCTAACTTCAGCCTCGGAGTGTTTTTGGCAAACACCACACTAGTGTGTTCCCTTTTTTTCCAAAGCTTTATTGCAAGTTTACATCGGAGACCCGACCAACCACAGGATCGTCCATCCACTAAGACATGGATCTTAACTGCTGATTTTTTGCATCATCAGATAATTTGAGACATGCAAGCACAAGAAAATTCCATGAATATAGTACTGTGCAATTTCTTGAATAATTTTAAATAATATTTTATCTCAATTGATTATGTAATTATTGTTGGAAAATATGGCTCTAAATAAACAAGTTTTGATTCAACAATAAAAACCCTAAAAATTTAGCAATGACAAAAATAAATAAATAGAGTTAGAAAGATCTCACAAATTATAGAATCGCGCAAAATACATTGTCCTTAAATGTTGATTCATGTCACCCGAAGTAGAACTCAGTGTGAATGACTCTCTTGATCAAACAATCCACATGATCAGACTATAGTGATTTCTTCAAGTTGAATGCACGTTCAAACAATAAGGGACTGTGCATGCCCAATGGGCAGCACATTAAGTGCTCCAAGGGGCTGAACAGAATTGGGCTGGATGGAAAAGAAAGGAAAAAAGGATATAACCTAAGAGTGGTAGAGACAAACCAAAATCCAACCCAAGCCCAACTCTAAGACTTAGCGCGTCACCTTTTGAGCTACAAAAGATGGATAGTGGATTATAAACAAGTAACATGGTTCACTCCTAACCAATGTGGGACACAAAGCACAATGCACACAAAGCACAATGCTAAGTGTTTAAAACACAACCCACTCCAACAATTATCACAATAACTTAAAGAAGGATTTTAGACAGCAAGTTTAAAACCTGATTTATCTTTCTACGACCTCATTATGATCCGTCTCCACCAATGCAACAACATCGTTGCCACGGTCAATCTTGATAACAATGAGGAATTAGGATTAGTTTACCTTATTTTTGATATTTTGTGTTGAATTTTATGACTTTGAGTTTCAATTAGTTCATTGGGGTTTTGATCTTGTCCTAGATAATGTGATTCTTCAACTAAAAGAATTTGTGTCAGTGTAGGAAAGAAAGCATGTGAGAAAAGAGAGCCATTGGCTAAAAAATAATAAAGGAAGAAAAAGAAGAAAAAGAAGAAAAGATGACTCAACTTTAGTGGCTTTCTCATTCTAGAGATCACGTAGTAAATTAAAATTTTTAAAAGACCTTACCAATTAAATTATTTGCTTTTTAAAGCCTTAATTTTTTTTAATACAAATATATTTTTGTTAACTTCCAGGAAATAAGCTTTTAGAAAAAGGCTAATTTAAATGCACACTTGTTATTTGTGATTTAATATTATTTGATGTTTCATGTGTATACATATTTTCTTTTCTTCTCTTGAGGAATTATTTTTGTGGAATTATTAAACTAATAGACTATTAAAATTAATTGCTGCATTATTGAAAACTTAATGATCTTATGTATATGTTAAACTTTTTTTTTCATAAAAAATACTTTTTTTAGTGAAAAAATTACAGGCTACATTGGATTGACACGAATCTAAACAATAGAAGAAAATATAGAGGTAATAAAAACAAGTGGGTACACAACACATTTCCATCAAGTGTTAGACTTAAATACAAAATTTGACCATTAATTAAAAGAGTGAGGTAAAATGTGGGTGCTAAAGAAATTTAAGGTGAATCAGATAGTTGGATTAATTGAGAACATGGTTATACAAGGTTTCCTTGAGGGCGGGAACACGGCATGTGTGCATCACGTGGCATACTTAGATCAAAATCTGTCTGTAGTATTTGAATAATGTGGTGAAATTTTATTTTTGGTGGAATTTGAGCTCGATCAGTTGGTTGGATTGAAACTTGAAAGAACATAGCGGCCAAAGTTTGCAAAAATCAGTCAAAGTTGGTGAAACTCGGTCAAAACTTGTTCAAACTTTGTCAAACTTCAAAAAATGATTCCAGGATTTTTGGATATGGTCTAAGTAGTTTGAATGTGAGTGTTTTGAGGGGGGTTTTTAGGCATGAGTAGGGTCTTCTCAATTTTCATGCTTTTCTCGATTTTGAGTTTCAAAAGGAAAAACAAAATAACAAGAGTGATCACTTGCCCAAAATCATTGAAAGAGTGATAAGAAATTGACTCTAAAAATACGAACTTGAACATGGTTAGAAGTACAAAATTTGTGAATCTCACATAAGAAATAAATTGGGCATTTTATAAATTTATGTACTTATGGGTGTGAGTCCATGTGGACTGTCCAATATTAAATAATTATTATTTATTATTTTTAAGTGTATGTAGGAGGTGAAAAATTAGTTAAGCCAATTATGCTACGTCAAAATTTAGTGACGAATTCCAAATTTATTTGTCACTAAATTAATTAGATCAAATAATGGCATGTGTCATTTAACTAACATCATGTTGGTGAATTAAAATTTAACACATATAAATTAGGGCCCACAAAATAAAGATAATTAATGGATAATTGTCTTTTGTTTAAATAATAAAAATAGAGATAATTATCTACGAGCAACAAATCCTAGTTGGAAACTTTGTTGATTATTATCTTTATGAAAATAATTAAAAATAGAAATAATTATCTACAATCAACAAGTCCAAGTGGGACTCTTTGACTTTAGGCCAATCAGAATTCACTACATATCTTTAAGAAAATCAATTTAATGTGGGACTAATTATGTTAAACTACTTTAAATAGAGGGCACCCCTCTCATTGTCCACCATTCTTTCAAGATGTAAAAATTTGGGAGAAATTCAACTTCAAGAAAACTAGAAAAACATTCAAAAAAAATTCCCTTGGAATATCAAGCTTAAAAACCTCCTTAAGCTTCAAAAACCCCTAAATCATTCAAGCTCAATAGATCAAACCTATAAAGTCCCGAAGAACTTCTGCCTAAAAGCCTTCACATTTGAAGAAACCTCAAAGAACTCTAAGAACACTCAAAGAACTTGAAGAACAACAAATCTCTAACAAGCTCAAAGCAAGAGATTCGTTGTGAGGATCATTTAATCTATCTTCCAAATTGAGTGAAGAAAATCTTGTGTTCGAACCAAGATTACAAGAAGATAAAATCAAAGGATTACTCTTACTCTTTTGTAAAAGAATCAAAAACAGAGAATTGTACTCATTATTCTACAAATACAAATTTATATTTGTGAAGCACTTTCAATTGTTTAATTTTAAACTTGAAAATTTTGTATTTACAGTGGCTATTTATTGCTCGATTCTTTTTTTTTTTTTATGAAAAAATGTGTTTGTTTATGTTTGTTTATGTGTTTGTTGTTCTAGTTTTCATTGCATGTTCATAATCAAGGAGTGACAAAGAAACAAAATTTCATTTGTTGTAGCATTTGGATTGTTATGCTTCTTCTAATTGTTGTGTCATGGGAGATAAGCATTGATTATGATGGGTAAAATATGTCTAAAGGAAATTGTGTCAAACATAAGTTTTGATCATAATTTGCATAATTCATTCTTACACAGGTGATTTATGAGTATTTTATATATATACAGATTTACACTTCTTGTTTGTGTTATTGTTTACATAACCACAAAATTAAATTATTATTTTTTCAATATATCCAACACAAATGTCAGCAACATGTTTTTTTTTTTTAATAATTTTTTTATTCAAATTATAAGCTTATTTATAATAGTAACAATTCTAAAAATTAAAAAATAACAATAAAAATAACAACAAATAAATTCATGCATAACAAAATATAAATTAAGATACATTAAGGCATTAGATTAAGGGCAATCATCGTAATAAATATGAAATTATGGATTTAAAAAAAAAAATGACCTTGACTTCTTCTATTGCCAATGAAGGATTTCTAATAATCAAATAAATAGCACCAATTGGGTGATAGGAGAGATATAGGCAACTTTGAGCATTATACCTAAGTGTTTGGAACCTGGATAACAATCAATATGAGAGTAACACAACATATGTATAAACCTAAAAAAAATTGAAAAATTTGCACATTAGTACATATAAAATGAAGTGGCAAAACAAAAAAGGAAATTTTAAGTCAAACTAACAATAATTCTCAAATTTGGGTTGGAAAAAACTCTTATACATATAAAGTGGATGAATACTGATTGAACTAATGTAATTGTTATCATAATGAAGCCGTATGAAAATTAATGAGTTGGACACAAGAAATGCTTTTGTACGTCTCATTCTATCTTCGTCCCAAATTTTGATGGCAACATCAATGACATGAGCAATGAAATCAATAATTAACATATTTGCTATGCTTATGCAATCTCCAAATATGGTATTGCACGAGCCATTGCTAATAAATATTTTTTTTTTTTTTTAATAAGATCTCAAAAAAAATTGAAATCTATTTTATCCACTTTTGTGAGAATATTATTTAAATAATCTGTGCAAACAACTTTCTATAAAGTCGAAGGAAAGAGCCCTTTGGACCTAGAATGACTCTTTTAAGCTTGTTGGCATCGATTTTTAGTTTGCCAACCATTGATATGTTAAGGCAAAAAAAAAAAAAAAAACCTCCTAATTTTTTAATTATTAGGCATGAAAATTGCATTCCTAATACTCTAGGTACAATTCAATTAGTCAGCAACACTCAATTTTTTAGGATAATGAAATTTGTGTTATTGTTTTAATTTGCATAGGGTTTGGAGCAATTTCTATCACAGTGAATTGTGAGGTGCATCCTTCAGAGTTCCAAGTGATGGGATCTGCGAAATTTAATTAAAATCATAGTCTCAGAGAGCCATCCCACTGAATTTCAAGTGATCGGATCTGTAACAACACACTTTGCATGATATTCTTCTACAGAATTTTTACAACAATATGAAACTTGGTACGTGATTATAATAAATACCTCTCAAGGCCCACCCCCTCCCCACCCCCCAAAAAAAAAAAAAAATGAAGAAGAAGATAAAATAGCACTTTCTCAATAAACAAAAGCCCTATCTTGTGAGTGCATAATTATTTTGTTTTGTTATAAATAAAGTCTCATTCCAATTTTTTTTTTTTCAAATGCCCCACCACAACAATTGCTTTAGTAAAAATAAATTTGATCAAATGCTACTTTAGATTGATTGAATTAGTTATATTATCAAGTCAAAATGGGAGGTTAGCAAATATAATATAGAGATGTAAAATCACTAATTAAATATTAAAAAAATAATTTTAAATCATTGCATTAGGCATCAAATTATATTGAGTCAGCTTTGCAATCAAATATTACCACATGAAAATCAACAACAATAACATCAATAATAAAAATACCAATAACAATAACAATAACAATAACAAAATTGTTGGGTGCATTGCTCTACCTAGGTTTAGCCCACACTTTGGCTTAGCTTATAAAATGAGCTTGTTGTACAAGTTCCTGAGAAGTCAGAAAAGATAAATGGGCTATCTGGAGAAGTTTGCCTAAAGAGAAGAATTGAAGTCATATTTTATGTACAAAAGTCAAGGCAAGTTGGCTTGCATTTATTAAGATGCGATGTTAAGCATGTGAGACATGTTGAAGGAATAAAAGAAAGAAAAGCTAATGAAGAAATAACGTAAGGCCAGTTAGAGTTTGTTTGGTTAAAAAAAAATGGTTACTCAGTTTTCATCACCTATTACTCATCACTCATCATTCAGTTTTCATCACCCATCACTCATTACTCAAATTCTATTTTTTTCACTCACTCAAAATAAAACATGTTTGGATTCATTTCTTGTTCTATGTAACTCAAAAATTTGCAATAATGGTGGGATCCATTTACTGTACTGGGTCAGACAGATATACTTGCCTACCCGCGTAAGTTCTCTCTCCTTTTCTTTTTCTTTTTTCCTATCTTCACTTCTCTGCCTTTACTCTCCCCTGAGACCTAAAAATTTCGCCCCTCTCCTCTCTTTCACTCATTGAATCCACCACTTCTCTCTCCCACATTCCTCAAATCATAAGGAACAAAGAAATGAGAAGCTCCCTTGCCTCGTCAGGACTGTCCAGCTCTGACCATCTCTTCCTCCACTTGCCATCGATCTCCCGTGTACTCTTCTCCCTTTAATTTTTTTTTTTTTTTTTTTTTTTTTTTTTTTTTTTTTTTTTTTTTTTTTTTAAGATCAGTGTGTTGGTGTGTGGGTATAGATTGGTTTGCTGGGTTTTATGGGTCAAATCAGTTTGCTGGATTTCGTGTGGGTCAAATCGGTTTGCTGGGTTTCGTGTGGGTCAGATCGGTTTGCTCCACTCTTCCTCCATTCGTCGTCGGTTTGCTGGGTTTTATGGGTCAGATCGGTTTGTGGCTAGTTGTGGCTTGTGGGTTGTGGCCTGTGATGTGTTGGTTGTGGCTGTGACCATGGTTGAGGTGGGTTTGTGGTGGTGATAATTATTTTATTTTATTTTAATTTGAGTCATGGTGGGCTGGTTGTGTTTGCTGTAGTGGGTGGTGGGTGGTTGTGATTGGGTTGGTTGTGTTGATGGAGTTGGCTGGGTTTGGGGTTGCTAAGTTTGTGTTTGGCTGATTTGGGGTTGCTGGGTTTGGGGTTGTTAGGTGTAGTGGTGGAGCTAGCTCGCTGGGGATGAAGAGGGAAGTGAAAATGAAACAGGGAGCTCCAACGGTAATAACTAGAGCTGTTCTGGATGTGACAATGCACTGGCGAAGGGCCCACAACTTCATTAAATTTACCGGCTTGCCACTGAACTCAGTTTTTGAGTTTTGAAAACAGGTGAAACCTGTTTTCTGTTTTGGTCACTCATATCCGCTTTCCTGAGTGATAGAGTGATGAAAACGGTGACTCAAAATTAATCCAAACAAGTGCTGAGTTTTGAAAACGGGTGGGACTCACACGTTTTGGATGATGAAAACAAAAAACTGAGTGATATCACTCAAAACTCTCTTCATCCAAACAAGCTCTTAGAGTGGAAGTCCAAGAGTATGAGACGAAGGACAGTGTAGTGAGAAATACACAGTGAGTAAGAGAACAATAAGTGAAAAGAAAAAGAGAGTTTTTCTCTACTCAAGTCGTATCTCTAAGTATTGTAATCTTTATTTAATATAGTGGAATTATTCAGAGTTTGTCCCGTAGTTTTCCCCTTCAAAGAGAAAGGGTTTTCCACGTAAATTTTTGCGTTCTTGTGTGGATGTATTTTCGCTGTGTTTGTTGAACTTTATTCACACTTATATAAAAAATTTTCCCCACAAAAATTTCCCATACACTATATTTTCTAGTGTTTCACTTCTCAAATTTAAGATAAATGTATATAAACAATTTATACAACCAAAACTAATCTTGATTAGCTCCCACTTCTATCTATTCTCAATGATTGTAAAATGACCACAAAACCCTAAATTTGGATGAACAAAAAATTTTAAAATTTTCTAAAATTTGAAAAACCTTTGATTAGGATGAATGAAAAGTTTTAACATTTAAAAAAAAAAAGACTCATTGCTTCAAAACTCAATCGTAGATAATACAAATCAACGACATTTTTTTAGGCATATATGATGGTCGATTTGAGGTGTTTAGGGGGTGAGTTTGCTGAAATTTGATGGTGGATTCATGGTTTTGTGTGTGTGTGTTTTTTTTTTTTTTTTTTTTTTTTTTTTTTTTTTTTTTTTTTTTTTTTTTTTTTTTCAGGCATATCTACTTTGACTTGGGTTAGTTTGTAGGAGGGAATTGGTCTAGCAGGTGTGATAACTACTAAAGACTTCCTCTATGTTTATATTCATTGGGGGTTGTTTGAAAATAGTTACGGAAGGCAATAGCAGAAAATTGATGGCAAACAAAAAAATGAGTTGGAAATAAAAGATGAATACAAGATTTGAGTATAGAAAATGAGTACAGAAAATGAAAATATAAAATGAATACACACCTCACACAAATCAAATAGCACCTTACCTTCTATTCATTTATTTTAAAACATCCAAACATGATTACTTAATTTCATTCCATTCTTTCAATTCCTTTATAATTTACTAATTTCATTCCTTTATGAACTTCCAAAAGAAGTGTTAATATTCACAAATAATATATATTAGCCTTATCACATGCGTTTTGCGTATGAGATAGGGTGGCAATTTGGGTTTGCGTGTCAGGTTTCTATTGTGTCAACTTATGAGTATCCAACTATATGGGTCAATATTAACCCGACAGGTTTATTAAACCAGTCAAGATTTCTCAACCCTAACACGACCCATTTATTAAACAGGTCAGTCATGTCAACATGTTTATCAGATTTTATCAAAATGAAAAAAAAAATATTTATGAAAAAGCAAACAAATAAATATTTTTAATGTAAAATTCAGAATTAACAAGTAACTGCATCACAAATTATCATTCAAAACTAAAACATATCTATATATCACAAATAATCAATCACAATATGTCAAAGAAAATAAACCACAACAACTAATAAGCTTATATACCTAGGGTTCGAAATGTATATTGGTAAAATGTCATTTAATTAAATAGGTCAGATGAGTCAAACAAATTAAATGGATCGAACACTAACCTAACCCATTTATTAAATGGGTCAGTCGTGTCATCTCAAATATGACACAAACTCATTAAGCCTTAACTCATAACTTGCTAATTTTGTGTTATATCGTGTCAAGTTCGCAGGTCATGTCCAATTTTGCCAACCTAGCATGAGATGAGGTTTTTTTTTTTTCTTGGGCTTAGTGTCATAATTTTTCATTCATAATCAATTTTTCTATAATACATTTTATATAATTCATGTGGATGCCCCAAAAAAATCGATTTTTTCGGGTTTTGTTACACATTAGCTCCTTGGCGACGTGATTCTTGTGTGCTTGAGTTTCTATGGTGGAGTGTGTGTATGTAAGTCCATTTTTCTTATTTCAATTTTAAGTGTCGCCACCAATCATTCGTTTTGTATTAGGTGTGATTGGTTACCTAGAGGTCTAATTCCTTTTAGGTTACCTAATTAACTAAACCGAATTTTAAAGGTTTATTAATTAAGGCAAACCAAGAAGTCTCGAACCAAAGATCATAAACTTAAAAGTTTGGTTACATGTAAGGAAAGTGTTAGGCACCCCACAATGCCTATCCTAAGATAGTACCTCATTTTAATTTATTTCAAACGTTATCTTTTTGTTAAGAAATAGAATACTTGGCATTTTGATTTTTCTTTTTAAAGATTTTGCAAACAATATACATACGTATATACATGTGATTAAATATTTACCATATAATTAACATGTAAATATTAACTCTAATGAATATTTACAAACTAAGTATGTGACGTTTATACATAGGAAGTAAGTGAGAGGTCATTCAAAAATAATTACAAGGACAAGTAAGTAATATTTAATATATAGATAGCATGTGAATACTGGCTATTATAAATAAACAAACTACAAAACACACGCGCGCACACACACACACAAATGAGAGAGTTGATAGAGTAGCACCTTGTTATTATCCACAATTTTCTCATTAATGACAAATAAAATATATTAGTGCCAAAGAAAATGATAGGTACAATGTAAACTTGATTGGTGCCTATGAGTTCAAGGAAATTGAACCATAGGCATAAATCCTTAACAACACTATTATAAGGAAAAGTTTTAAAAATATAACGGTAATCCTATTTTTATTTTTGAAAGGAAAGTTTGAAAAAAAAAAAAACATATTTTTTGAAGAAGGATTTTGTTTTGAAAAGAGGAATTTTAGAAAAAAGTTACTTTTATCATATTTTGAAGAAAAAAAAAAGGAGAAAAGATTATTATTATTTTTTTAAAGAAGACCTCATTTCTAGATTTTTTTTTTTTAAAGGAAAAGATATTTATTTTTTATAAAGAACATTTTTAAAGGAAAGAAAAGATTTTGTGGTCAAAATAGAATGTTGGTAGAGATTTGGGGTCTAAATATAAATTTGGAAAAGTTTTGGGGTCAAAATATAGTTTTGAAAAAATTTTGGGTTAAAATATAATTTTGGAAACATTTTGGGGTCAAAATATAATTTTGGAAAAAATTTAGGTTCACTTGGCATTTTGATTTTTCCTTTTAAAGATTTTGCAAACAATATACATACGTATATACATGTGAGTAAATATTTACCATATAATTAACATGTAAATATTAACTCTAATGAATATCTACAAACTAAGTATGTGAAGTTTATACATAGGAAGCATGTGAGAGGTCATTCAAAAATAATTACAAGGACAAGTAAGTAATATTTAATATATAGATAGCATGTGAATACTGGCTATTATAAATAAACAAACTACAACACACACAAATGAGAGAGTTGGAAGAGTAGCACCTTGTTATTATCCACAATTTTCTCATTAATGACAAATAAAATATATTAGTGCCAAAGAAAATGATAGGGACAATGTAAACTTGATTGGTGCCTATGAGTTCAAGGAAATTGAACCATAGGCACAAATCCTTAACAACACTATTATAAGGAAAAGTTTTAAAAATATAACGGTAATCCTATTTTTATTTTTGAAAGGAAAATTTGGAAAAAAAAAACATATTTTTTGAAGAAGGATTTTGTTTTGAAAAGAGGAATTTTAGAAAAAAAGTTACTTTTATCATATTCTGAAGAAAAAAAAAAAAAAAGAAGGGAGAAAAGATTATTATTATTTTTTTAAAGAAGACCTCATTTCTAGATTTTTTTTTTTTTTTAAAGGAAAAGATACTTATTTTTTAGAAAGAACATTTTTAAAGGAAAGAAAATATTTTGTGGTCAAAATAGAATTTTGGTAGAGATTTGGGGTCTAAATATAAATTTGGAAAAGTTTTGGGGTCAAAATATAGTTTTGAAAAAAATTTGGGTTAAAATATAATTTTGGAAACATTTTGGGGTCAAAATATAATTTTGGAAAAAATTTAAGTTCAAAATATAATTTTGGAAAATTTTGGGATTAAAATATAATTTTGGAAATGTTTTGGGTCAAAATATAAATTTAAAAAAGTTTGTGGTTGTGGTCTTGTGGACACAAAGGGTCTTAGGAGTTGCCATATAGTTATATGGTCTAAGAACTATGAATATAATGTCCTTTCGAGGAAGGAACCTTGATCTTACTACTAGAGTATGAGTTCGGAGTTTAGATACACTTTTGGGAAGGTGTTAGGCACCCAAGATTATCCAACCCTAAGGTTTGTCTCCCATCATTGTATCTTACGTCTTAACCTTATTAAAAGCATATTCAACACTTACATCTATACTCACACACACACACTAGCATACATCTAAGCATACAATATGGCATCTTTATTCCAAAACAACATACTTATCCATCTACCCAAACAAAAGAGAACCAAACATATCAAAGAAATCCTAGCATTCATCTATCATGTGAAAACCTATCATACATCTAATACATCTCGTAAACCAAATGTCAACAAACTAGAAACCCTAATCGCAAATCTAAGTATGTTTCATCACATCCTAAGGCCAAAGCACAAATGCATGGACCTTGCTAATGCATGACTTACCTTTTACTTACCTCTCAGCAACACAGCACCTATGACATCATGAATGGGCATGTGAATGCATGTCCATGGCATCAAGGCAAGAAACAAACATATAACCCTAATCTAAGCATGTTAAAGACAAACAAGCATGTTAAAAGTTGTACAAGAACTCATGGGACTTAAAACATATAAAGAAGAGGCTACATAGATCCTTACCCAAAAAACCTAAAAACACAAAAACAAAGTAGAACTTTAAAACAACAAACTAGCAACCTTATGTACACAAAATATGAAAAGAACTAAAGGGCTAATCTAAACAAACATGTACAAACATAAACTAAGCGAAAATCAGGATTAAAACACAAAAGAAAAACAGAAAAGGAAGAAAAAGAAAAAGAAAAAAGAAGGGTTAGACTCAATACCTTAAACAAAAGCTTTCCAAGCTTGATTTTGACTGTTCTTTTCAGTCAAATCTATTCACAAACCAATAAGAGAGTGATTAGCAACGTTGAACTAAACGGATTGGGGCCAGAGAATGTCTCAATCAAATAAAATTGACTTGAGGGTATTTTGTGAAAAAACTCCCTTTTGATTCCCTATTTTCTAGTGAATCTTAGGTTTTTCCCGTGGGATTTCTATGTGTTTTGAAAAAGTACCATGTATGGCTTTTTATAGTGGAAAAAAAGGGATTTGGAATGGCTCCCAGATGATGTGGGATTCATTCCAAACCTCAACTATTATTGCAGAAAACTTGTCTTTCTTATACTTCTGAAACCTTAGTTGCGTACGCAAGAATGTGCCTATGTACGCATGCATTGGCTAGAGTACACAGGCCATGACTCACGTGCAAGAATGTGCCTATGTACGCATGCATTGGCTAGAGTACGCAGGCCATGACTCACGTACGCAGGCCAAGGGTCACTCTGGTTATTTTATTTCCAAAAATAGCTTTTTTTTTTTTTCTCATTTGAAAGGTTATATTTTCCATTTTAACACTCCTCAAGTCAATTTAGTACTTGATTAGGCTCTAAATTGGCCTTGGTCCTTTAAGTTCAAGCATCATTGGGGAGCGGGGGCTCGAGTCGTAAGAGGTACAAAATGTGGTGTCTACAGTGATCAAAACATAATGTTGAAAAAAATTTTGGGGTCAAAATATAATTTTGGAAAATTTTGGGGTCAAAATATATTTTTGGAAAAGTTTTGGGGTCAAAATATAATGTTGGAAAATTTTGGGGTTGAAATACAATTTTGGAAAATATTTTGAGGTCAAAATACAATTTTAGAAAAGTTTTGGTATCAAAACGAAATTTTGGAAAATGGAATAAATTTTTTTTTTTTAATTTTGAGAAATCATTTCCTTAGAAAAGCATGTTAAAGGAATTTGTTTACCCAAGCATATTGATCTATGGCAACATTATTGATGAGAAAAGTAAAGAACAACAATAGTAAAAGTGTTATAATTTTAACACTGCATTTTGTACCCGTTAATAAATTTTGGTCCCCAGCCCCAATGATGAGCTTAACATATGTCAACCAAGGGTAATTAAATTGCTTTGAAATCGATACTAAAAAATGACTTTTGCTCACTGTTTGATCATAGCTTTTGATCCAAAAAGAAGTTTTAAGTGAGATTTGTTTCATTGGAAAGTAGACATCTTGGGCTTCAATTTGAACACAAATTTTGCCTAATTTGGACTTATATTGAGTGAATTATGATTGTTTGAATTTGGTCAACTGGGTAGTCTGATTTTCTGGGTTTTAAAACTTATTTTAAGGGCCCAAAACATCATGCTTTGATGTGGGCTAGCCCATAGACCCTTGAGAACATCTAAAAATCATTAAAAAGCCCCAAAAACCCTAATTTTAACTTATAAATACTCATCTTTTGTCTCCAATCAAAATCCTAGCTAGAGAGAGTGATTTTTTGGCCTCCATCTTCTCTAAAACCCTAATTCTCTTTTCTAAAACTCACACACAGCCCCTTAGCACATTTTTTACAAATTAAAAACCTCTCTTTAGTTTGTTCTAAGGTAAAAACTATTTTCCCAATTTGATTTCTCAAAACCTTTTTTCAAAACTAATCTTGTTCTTGAGTTGTGATTATCAAAAACTATTGTATTCTTTAATTCTCTTGTTCTTTCAACTTAATCTTTGTGTTGTAGGCATTGAGGGGTCAATTAAATATCAACCAAATTGTGTTATATATGCAAGGTGAGCATCTCTTCGTGGTTCTCCCTTAATTTGGATATTTTTTTATAACTTGAGTTCCTTTTGTTCTTAATTGATTTATTTGTTATATATGTTTTAATATGCTTGTGTAGTTTAGGTTTATGTAGTTTTCACGTTTTAAAGCATGTTAGTTGTTAGTTTCCTTAATTTTCGTTTCTGCTTTATTTCTCTATTTCTAAGTTTCTAGGTTAAGGTTTTTGGGGGCATGTTTGTGCATGCATAATTCTATATGCGCATGTAGGCTTGAAGTATGCGTATGCATACAACTAGCCCGCGTACATGGGTTTATGTATGCGCACACATACTTCAGCTTAGAAATCTTAATCCGAGTTTTTATACTTCTTTTTCTTTATTTCCTTGTGTCATATGCCTCTGTTTTGGATCCTTTTAATGTTTTTGTGTCTCTATTCCTCTATTTAGTTGTTTGTTTGCCTTTAACATGCTAGATTGGGGTTTTCTTTTCTTTTCTTGCTTTAATACCATGAACATGCATTCACATGTCCATTCATTAATGCATAGGTGCTAAGATGTAGTAAGGTAAGTAAGATAAGTCATATATTCACATGAACATGCATTGAATATATATTTAATGATGAGTATGAATATGC
Organism: Quercus gilva; assembly: GCA_023621385.1. Classification (NCBI taxonomy): domain Eukaryota; kingdom Viridiplantae; phylum Streptophyta; class Magnoliopsida; order Fagales; family Fagaceae; genus Quercus; species Quercus gilva. The sequence goes on along the minus strand of CM042474.1, from coordinate 65,643,917 downwards.
TTGGTTGGATGATGTGTTCTTGATGTCTAGAATGAATTCACATGTTTATTTGATGTTGTCATGTCTATGATTCTGCCCTTGTGATATCTTGTTGTTTACTGCCTTTGATGAGATGATATGATATGCATGATAGATGTATGCTAGGCTTAATGTGAGTTGTCATGATAGATATATGTTAAAGTTTTTGGGATAAAATGCCATGTTGATTGTTAGATATATGCTAGTATGTGTGTGAGTATAGATAACAATATTGAATGAGCCTTTAATGAGATTAAGACGTAAGACACAATGACTGAAAGCTGACCCACGAGTCAGGTGGAGTTGGGTGCCTAACATATTCTTATCCCCATACCTAAATTCCAAACATATACTTTAGTAGTAAGATCAGTTATTCCACTTAAGGGTGCTATTTTATGGTTTCTAGACTCAATTTAGGTGGTGACTCCATCTTTTCTCCGCCTTGGTCCAGTCGACCAAGGCGTACTCCCCTTTCCTTTAAGGAGGAAGCCGCTACGCCCACATATAAATTTAAAGACAAGTAAAATAAAGTGCTGAAATTTAAATAATGTTAAAGTAAAGAGATTTGATGGTGATCTACAATAAGTAATCTTCGTCCATAATGGTCGTCCAAGATTAGTAACGTCCAAGACAGTCATTAGAAAGGAGAAAAGAGAAATGTGCACCACAAAAATATAATAAGGACGTCCAAGCATGTCACCAGTCGTCCAAAGAGATTATGGTTGTCTACACTATGAGAAGATATGGATGATTAATAAACACTTAGTAAATTTTTGAATATTTTCTACTAATCATAAACGGTTAAATCACAATCACTTATCTCAAAACGTAAGGTGAATTCCCTAAAATTCACTCCACTCTCCCCACTAAATCCACACATCTTCCACAATATTAATGACACTTAACAATTAGACCTACTCCAAACTTTCTATAAAAGAGATTAAGCCTCACCTAATCAAGGTATGTTCTACTATTCATCCTGGTCACCTTCAATAGTTTCTTTCTTTCTCTTTAGGTCATCCAACCAGCGTAGAAGCTCGTAGCATTCAACCTACTAATTTTCCAGCATCATCTGTTGGCCCCGTTTGTAGGGAAGTAGAAGTGGTAACCACCATGCTTTTTAAGACAAAAATGTCATATGGTCCGCTAGGTCGATGGCCACGAGTCCAGAACACTCGGAGAGTGGAAATGCTTCTAGTTATCCAAATCGTGCACCAGCACTGCCACTAGTGTTTATTCAACAATAGTTGTAGTCCATGGTAGCTACAATGGTGAACTTAACACAACAAAACCAGGAAATAAGTAGGGAGGTCAACAGAATGAAGCAACGTTGACATTGATGTACATAGGAGCCTGGACAAAACTCAGAAAATAGAGGGGCAGAGAACAACATTGAAGGAAGAGATTAGTCCAGAGGCACCATCACTCGAAGGGTGCCACACTTGGAGAAAGAGATGGACTAGATGAAGAAAGCCATGAAGGAGATGAAGGACTCTATGAGGAGGACGAATCATATGGATGATCTCGTTCACAAAACTGATTCTCTCTTTACTGCGTCCATCTCGAGTCATCCCTTACCTTCCAAATTTAAAATGCCCACCTTGGACTTATATGATGGGATGTGAAATCCTAGTGATCACATCGCCACGTTCAAAACGACAATGCATCTTCAAGGCGTCCTAGACGAGATCATGTTTAGGGCCGTTCCTATTACGCAGAAAGGCCCAGCTAAGGTATGGTTTGGCAAACTACCACCAAACACTATAACTTCGTTCCAAGATTTAAGTTGTTCGTCAACAACTTCGTCGGAGGTCAAAGACATAAGCATTCCTTGTCCAGCCTTCTAAACATAGAACAAGGGGAAAATGAAAGTCTACGAGCTTTCATCAATCGTTTTAACAGGGAAGTCCTTGTAGACACCTCATTTTGTACTTGATTAATACTTTAGTCCCCGATCCCAATGATGAGCTTGACATGTCTACACAAGGTAATTGAAGTTATTTTGATAGTTTTGAAGTAATCACAACTCAAAAGTGCTCAAATTGCTTTAAAAACAATGTTGAAAAATGACATTTGCTCATTATTTTGATCATAACCTTTGATCCACAAAGAAATTTTGAGTGAGATTTGTTGCACTGGAAAGTAGATATCCTGGGCTTCAATTTGAATATAAACTTAGCCTAATTTGGACTTAAATTGAGTGAGTTATGACCATTTGAAGTCGGGTCATCAGAGTTGTGTGTACGCATGAAACTTCATGTGCACGCATGCACAAACCTGCATACGCATACACAAATCTGCGTACGTAGGCCTATAGCCTCCTTCTTTGATGAGACCCGGCCTCTAGACCCTTTGAAATGTCCAAAATCCTAAAAATAAGGTGGAAAACCTTAGTTTAAACATATAAATATATCTTTATACCTCCAAACTCAAACTCTAGATAGAAAAAGAGCCCCTTTGCTTTCTAAACCCTGTTTTCTCTCTCAAAAACTCTAGGGTAGCAGCCACCTCGTTTTTTACAAGGATTGAAAACCTTTTTCTAACACAAAAACAAAGGCGGAAACTGATTCTTAATTGGGGATTTCTCAAAACATTTTCAAAACATTTTATTTTTAAGTTGTGATTACTAATGGACTATTGATATATTTGATTCCTCTGATTGTCATTCGATTTTGTTGTGTAGGCATTGAGGGGCCGGTTAAAATATCAATAAAGTTATATTCCATAAGTAAGGTGAGCCTCTCTTCATAGCTTTTCCTTGATTTGGATTTTTTTTGTTCTTATTGTGCTTAATTTTATTTATGTGCTATATTTTCTTATAAATATGATTTGATTTGTTTGTGTTTGATTTGTTGTGTCTCATCATGTTTTGATTAATGAGTTGATATAATTTGATATATTGATAAGTATGTTTTGATGTGTTAAGTGTTGCTTTCGTGTTTTGTTAAATCCAATGCATGTTAGGAATAATTTATGTTTTTGTTTTGATATATTTGTTCTTAGTTTAGGTTGTTTAGATTTATATTAGAAGCATGTTAGGATGTTAGATTTATCGTTTTGAAGTTCTGCTTTAGTTTTTATGTGCTAGGGTTTTTAGGCTGAAACCTACGTGCACATAATCTTGGTTGTGTACGCAATGCGCATGCAGGCTTATTCATGCGTGTGCATGATCCTACCCAGAAACCATAATTTTTCTGATTTCACATGCAACACTTCTGTCTTAGATCCTTTTTCATATATTTATTGTTTTAAGCTTCTGTTTCACATGTTCAATTGTTTTTTTGACTTTCACATGTTAGAATTAGGGTTTATTTTGTATTTTTCTTGTTTCAATGCTATGAACACGCATTTACATGTTCATGCATAATGCCACAGGTGCTAAGTTGCTATAAAGTAAGTAAGATAAGTCATGCATTGGTATGTGTAAGAGACCGCGCCCTTAGCCCCCTTTTAGTGTGTTGGGCCAAACCCACGTGTTATTGTCTCTTAAAATGAAAGTTCGACTAGTTATATTTTCCCTTTTAAATTAAGGGTTTACAATGGAATCGCCACTTATTTAATTATTGGAATAAATAAGAGAACCAAAATTGAAAATTTTCTCATTTGATTAATTTGCAATTGAATTTACATTGATCATAGGAAAATTACATAACTTTGATCCTAGATACAATCTAAGATAAAGTACATAGCTTTGTTTCCTTATTACAATCTAGAAATTGAAAATAAGCATTGGTCTATCACCCCTTGATCTAAGCTCGGAGGCTGTGTTACAAAGTAGGAAGGTGTTAGGCACCCACCTTGCTTGGTGAAACCGGTTTTCTAAATTATGGTGGCCAACATTTATATCACATCATCCAATATGTTATCAATTAATTTGCATGTTGAATTTAAAGAATGTGCATGTGATAAACCCTACTTCCATTTATTAAGCATTTCATTTGGATTGAAAAATAAATTCTAGTGAATATGTGTAGATGGTGATATCCTAGATTCAAGAATTTAAAAGAATTATTAAACAAACACATTTTTCATGTTTTTGAAGTGGATTTAAGATCGAAGCTAGTGTTATGCATGAACATGTGATGAACAATTAAGAACATATGAAGAACACATAAGAACATTCAAACATATTCAAGAGAATTTAAATAGTTACTATCATGCTTTAATCCTAAATTCTCATCATGGCAACATAAAAAACAAGTTAGGGAAAGGGATTATACCTTCATGCAAGATCCATATGATAGAGGAGGAAGAGACTCTTGGTAAACGTCCTAAGGGTGGAGGAAAAGAAAAGTTAGGAGAGGAAGAATGAGTCTCAGTCAATACCTTAAGTCTCAGAAAGACTAAGATATGATAAGACTCATTTGGATTGAAAAATAAATTTTAGTGAATATGTGTAGATGGTGATATCCTAGATTCAAGAATTTAAAAGAATTATTAAACAAACACATTTTTCATGTTTTTGAAGTGGATTTAAGATCGAAACTAGTGTTATGCATGAACATGTGATGAACAACTAAGAACATATGAAGAACACATAAGAACATTCAAACATATTCAAGAGAATTTAAATAGTTACTATCATGCTTTAATCCTAAATTCTCATCATGGCAACATAAAAAACAAGTTAGGGAAATGGATTATACCTTCATGCAAGATCCATATAATAGAGGAGGAAGAGACTCTTGGTAAACGTCCTAAGGGTGGAGGAAAAGAAAAGTTAGGAGAGGAAGAGTGAGTCTCAGTCAATACCTTAAGTCTCAGAAAGACTAAGATATGATAAGACTACTCAACTTCATTAGAACTTAAGAGGGGCGAAGAGAGAGGGGTTTTGTGTGCTTTGGAATGAAGGAGAGGAGGGGTTTATATAATAGTGGTGGAGGAAATATGAATGGAAAGCCATTTAATAAGGGTTGAAAAAGAATCATGAACCTAAACCTCATTTTAGCCTTGGGAAAAATCTGGTGCATTAAATGTAGAGATTGGTGGGAGTGAGGAGTAAGCAAAATTCGGTTTTCTGATAGCTACTGTAACAGCCTGTAAAGCCAATTTCGAAAAATCATATATTACTCAATTCTAATTGAAATTGTCTCGTTCTTGTGCTCAAATTAAAGCCCCAGATGTCTAGTTTCTGGAAAAATTAACTCCATTCAAAGATTCAAAATATTCTGAGAGATATCAAGGAAATGGTGAGCAAATGTCATTTGTTAGAAAACAATTTCAGCACAATTAACATTAATAGGTCCCAAATTAGCTCTCAATTAACATTAATAGGCTCCAATCACTTCCATTTCAGACTTAATTAATTCCAAATTTACCTTAATTAAAACATAATTGTACAAATTACTTATTGAATAATTAATGTTTAACTATCTAATTAATTAGGTGTATGCAACCTTACCATAAAATGTAGTCCTAACCAATCAAATTATGACACATCATTAATCTCAAATTGATTATAATTATAATCAATTGGAATCAATTGTTCATAATCACATATAGTCGGACTCAATTTGTGATAGTGCATCTCGGCCATTAAAACTTGATTTGATGATAACTTTCAATCTGATAGTCCGATTAGGGCTTATGACCAGTCAATTTGATCGTTACAACATCAAGATTATTTTGATGAAGTGAGATTAAGGATTTAGCGACCAAAATCAAGATGCATATTTCCAAGGCGAAATTACCATTTTATCCTCCATGTGAAGTTAAATGCGGATTGCAAAATAGGGTATCAACAATATGAACATGCATTTTAATAATGTAATATGATTGTTTGATGTTTGATTTTATGTCTAGAAGTTTGGAATGCATGTGATGATCTATGTTTGTTTGCCATGCCTATCTTGCTACCTTGTTTTGTTTTGACCTTGGATGATGTAATGTGTTATGAAATGCCATGTTAGATGAATGCTAGGTTGATATGACATGTATGCTATGTTTGGGTTGGGATATGCCATGCTAGATGAATGTTAGGCTTTGGTTGACAAGCATGATGGATGTATGGTTAGGGATGATTGATGCCATGTTGTGTGTTTAGATGTATGCTAGTGTATGTGTGACTATAGATACAATATTGAGTATGCCTTTGATAGGGTTAAGACCTAAGACACAATGAAGGGAAGCCAACCTTAGGGTTGGCCGATTTTGCGTACTTAACAGCTTCCCAAGACTGTACCTTAACTCTGAACTCATATCTCTAGTAGTAAGATCAAAAGATCCTTCTTCGAGAGGACACTATATATATGGTTCCTAGACCATTGCAGAAACTAGGTGGCGACTCCCAATTGTATCCACAATCTTGTTGGTGGATGAGATGGACAACAAAATCCTTTTGATAACCTTCTACAATGGAGTTATCTCTGATTTGTTCATTCATAAGCTATATGACCAAGAGCCACAAACGATGGCTGAGTTGATACACTTAGCCTAAAGTTTCATAAATGCTAAGGATGTAATCATCACTAAGAAGAAGAAGAAGGCTAAACGGGTGGAGACGGGATATACACAGCATTCAGAGCAAGGGTCTTGTCCAAAAAAGGCCAAGATGGGAGAAAAAAGAGATCAAGATGGCAAGAAGACAGGATCATCCTTAGGACAACACTCCAACTACACGCCTTTGAACACTTCACTTGACCAAGTGTTTATGCAAATCAAGGACAATCCATCCTTGAAATGGCCAAAAAAGCTGAAGGGAGATCCTAGCAAGCGAAATAGGAGCAAGTACTGTTGTTTCCATTGAGATCATGGGCATGACACTAACAAATGTTATGATCTAAAGCAACAAATTGAAGTCCTTATCAAACAAGGGAAATTGAAAAACTTTATTGGATGAGAGAACAAGGACGAAAGACCACCGCCACCAAAAGGCAAAGTTAAAGAGCCAATCTGTCCACCCCATAGAGAAATAAGGTTTATTATTGGAGGAACATCAATTGCCAGCTCTTCTAGATCCAAGAAGACCTACCTTCGAGTGGTTCAAAATGTTCAACTTACTGGTCATCCACCAAGAGTACCAAGGATGGACGAACCAACCATAACCTTCACTGATGAAGATGCGAAGAGGCTGCACTATCCTTATGACGATGCAATTGTCATCACTTTGACGATTGCAAACTACACAATAAAAAGAGTGCTAATAAATAACGAGAGCTCAGCAAATATTCTCTACTACTTAGCCTTCTAGTTGATGAAGATTAATAGAGAGTTGCTCCGTCTAACAAATGTCCCCTAATTGGATTTGGAGGGACGAAGGTTCTACCAGTAGGAACTATCTCTCTACCAATTATGGTTGGGTCTTATCCACAACAAATTACTAAAGAAGTGAATTTTCTTGTCGTTGATTGTTCGTCCTCATACAACACCATCATAGGATGACCAACCCTGAATAACTAGAGAGCTACAACGTCCACCTATCACCTATCCGTTAAGTTCCTGACAGAGTATGGCATAAGAGAGGTACAAGGTGATTAGTTAGCAGCTAGAGAATGTTATCTAGCCATGCTACATATGGACAAGCAATTGCCGACGATGAATATTGAGGAAAGAAGGACAATCATCGAGCCGATTAAAGTACTGGAAGATGTTCCTTTGGATGAATCCAACCCGAAGAAGTTCACAAGGATCGGAACAAGCATGGAGGAAAAGACGAAGCATGACCTCGTGCAATTCCTCAAGAAAAGTAAGGATGTGTTTGCTTGGAGCCATGAAGACATGCCTAAGATTGACCCAAGTGTGATTACTTATAGTTTGAATGTATCATCGTCCTACAAACCTGTCCATCTAAAGAGAAGAGTGTTTTCCCCAAAAAGAGACACTACCATTAAGGAGAAGGTCCCAAAGTTAGTAACAGCGAAGTTTGTTCAAGAAGTATACTACCTTGATTGGCTAGCAAATGTACTAATGGTCAAAAAGGCTAATGGCAATTAGAGGATGTGCGTGGACTTCACAGATTTGAACAATACATGCCTTAAGGATGGTTATCCCCTTCCATGCATTGACCAGCTAGTGGACTCAACAGCTAGGCACCAATTGCTAAGTTTCATGGATGCATTCTCAGGGTACAATCAGATCAAGATGAACGAAATGTTGAGGTATATGTGGACAACATGCTGGTTAAAAGCACAAAGGAGACATTGTACTTGGACGACCTCCAGGAGACTTTCGATACACTTAGATGATAAAATATTAAGCTGAACCCAAGCAAGTATGCCTTCAGAGTATCATCGGGGAAGTTCCTTGGAGTCATGGTCTCGTAGAGGGGGATTGAGGCAAACCCTGGCAAAATCCAAGTAATACTAGGCATGAAGCCACCAAAGAATGTCAAAGAAGTGCAAAGCCTCATTGGACGAGTAGCAACTCTCAACAGGTTTGTCTTAAAAACTACTAACAAGTGTTTGTCATTCTTCAAGGTGTTAAGGAAAGCATTCGAATGGGCGGATAAGTGTCAGCAAGTATTAGAAGAACTTAAGACGTATCTCACAACAACTCCCTTATTGAGTCCATCCAAGCCAAGTGAAGAACTGTACCTCTATCTAGAAGTCTCTTCTCACATAGTGAGCTCAGCCTTAGTCAAAGAAGAAGGGAAGGCACAGAAGCCCGTCGACTACACCAACAAGGTTTTAAAAAGGGTTGAAGGATGATATCTCCCAATTGAAAAGTTAGCTTTTTTCATTGGTAACAGCAACAAGGAAACTTTGACCTTACTTCGAAGTTCATGGCATCAACGTCCTAATGGATCACCCGCTCAAGAAGGCCATGAATAAGCTAGAGGTAGCTAGACGACTGATCCAGTGGGCAGTTGAACTTAGTGAGTTTGACGTAAGGTATCGACCAAGAAAAGCAATAAAAGCCCAAACACTTGCAGATTTCATTGCAGAGTTTACTCTAGTTCATGACCAACAGAATGAAGACTAAAGGGAAAAGAATGGATCATCCACTCAACATGCAAGAGGAGTCGAAGTAATCTTACAGTCGCTCGAAGGAGATCATCTGGAATATGCCGTTCGTCTACAGTTCTATATGACAAATAATGAAGCTGAGTATAAAGCTCTCATCAAAGGCTCGGATTTGGCTAAGGCATTGGGAGCTAAATCAATGGTCGTCCAAGAAAATTCACAACTGATCAAACCAAGTAAATGAAACGTGCGAAGCCAAGGAAGAATGAATAAAGAGATATTTGAGCAAAGTCAAGCATTGCATCAAAGGCTTTACAATGGCAAAGTTCCATCAGATCTTAAAAGAAGAAAACATGGAAGCTAATAGCCTAGTTAGAGTAGCCTCTGTAGATGACTTGATTGACAATCAAATTAAAGTCCACTATATTCCGAGCATAGACGCTCTCAAGGTGCAACGGATAGATAGGGAAGCTAACTAGACTACACTAATTGTGTCCTATCTCAAAGATGGACTCCTCCCCGAGGATAAGGAAGAAACTTGGAAGCTAAGGTTTGGAGTAGCAAAATTTGTTCTTATGGATGAGGTATTATGGTTCAAAAATGCCCCTACATCCCTATGTTTAAGTAGAGACAAAAGTAAATGACAATCCGGTAAAAATACAACTCTAACTCCCATTAAAACATTGCCTAAAAAATAGGCCACTCTTGATTTTCAATTTTTTTTATCCACTTAGAAATTAGATTCTCAAAATAAAAATTATATATATATAAAATAAAAAACACTAATTTTTTTTTTTTTGGCTACAAAATAGGACCACTAAAAAAAACCTTATCGCACGTGCGAAGCGCATGTGACGAGACTAGTAAATATATATATATATATATATATATACATATATTAATGTTTGTATACTACTATTTAAAAGGCTTTCCCTGTTTGGATTCCTCATTTTTTGGTTCAAAAATGCCTTTACACCCCTATATTTAAGTAGAGACAAAATATTAGGAGAATTCGGTAAAAATACAATTCTAACTCCCATTAAAACATTGCCAAAAAAATAAATAGGGCCACTCTCTTTTGATTTTCAAATTAATTTATCTATTTATAAATTAGATTCTTAAAATAAAAATTATATATATAAAATAAAAATACAAATTTTTTTTTTGCTACAAAAAAAGTCTCATCGCACGCGCAAAGCGCGCGTGATGAGGCTAGTGTGTGTGTGTCTATATATATATACTATTAATAATAGAATTCTCTGATTGGATTTCAATATTTTGCATACTAAAATACCCTCACACGAATTCTTAATTTCTCTAAAATACCCCTATTTTTTAGTTAAATAATTTTAAATTAAAAAACACAAAAGGGTTAAAAGCATAATTTATTGTTCCTAAATTTTAGCTTTTTTCTTTTATCTTCTCCTTTTAGCCTAAAATTTAGGACAATATCTCTATCTCATTTTTAAACATTATTCCACGTTACCTCACTTTTTTTTTTTTTTTTTTAATTTTAAATTCAAATGGTTATTTAATATATCACTTTTAAACATTATAACACTAAACCAAAAAAAATAAAAAATAAAAAATAGTATTATTGTATGCATAAAAAGCATGTGTAATCAGTCTAGTGTGTGTGTATATATATATATGTGAGGCCCCAAATATTTAGTAACCCCGGCCCACTCCACATTAGGCGCAAGGTCCACGCCGAGGAGAGGGCAGAATCCGAGGATAAGCGGACGAGGCCCAAGTCATCAAGGGACCTCGCCGAGGAGGCCCATGTCCTCAGCAAGCCGACGTTGAAGGATGGAAGCTGTCACTCGCTCATTAAAGGCACGCGACTGACACCCTGACCGCATTAATGAGGAAATGACTGTAGAACAACGATGCTTTGGTTACTTCAACTAACAAGAGGTCTGGAAAGGCGGCTGATAGGATAGGCACTCAAGTATAGGCTTTGATGATCAACAAGTGGACAACAGAGATCAACTAAAAAAGACTATATAGTAGATAGAACCCGCGCCAAAGACCGGGAGGAGAAGAAATGAAAAAGGAATCTTCAGGGTGTCCCACGACAACCTTTGTATATGTCAGTTCTAAGGAAAGAGATCCTCGGACTGGATCCTCGGACTAGGCTGAGAACAAAATTTCTTCATGAACATTTAGCCGAAGTCCTCGTTATTATCCTCACAAACACTTAGTCAAATTTCTTTATTATTATTTCTATGAATCTCACGTAGATCATTGTTTACTTTGCTGGTACTTAGTCCTTCTACCCACGCTCTACAAATTTTATTGTTTAGGTCCAATTTAATTTAAGTCCTTACAATTGGCGCCGTCTGTGGGGAGGACTTGTGCACTAACAAGTGCGATGGTTGGTGTGAAAAGATTAAGAGCAATACTTCTAAAAACAAAAAACAATACAGCCTGCAGCAATAACATTCACTCAGAAGGCAACAATCGCAAGAAACAAAAAAATGCGAAAAATAAAAGAGATGAAGTGGGTCTACTTCTTTAGTAATATATGAAGAAAAAGTTACATCTTACAATTGATGCCCATGCAGGCTTGTTCTAAAGCTAACTACAAAGAAAGACGCCTAACAAGGCTGGTGGAGAAGCAAGAGAAGAGGAAAGGGAGGAAGGAAGGCAACGTTGAAAGGGGAAGAGGCCGTGGCACCGGACGGTCCCACCTCTCGATTTCGCCTGGTTTCCTTCCCAAACCCATCACTGCTAGCTTGGAGGGCTAACGGATCCAGGTCCGGGGGAGGGAGGTTACGTTCTTTTTAGATCCCCCTCCAAACAGCAAGGACGGTTCCACCTCTGGTTAGGTTGAAAAGAAGAAGAATCTTCGGCCTCCTCCTACCCCAACCCCAGCATGACGTCTAGGGTCAGGGTGCCATCCTCGGCTCCTGAAAAGGGCTAGGCTTCCTCGTAACCGCCCTTTCCAAAGGCCAATTCATTTTATGAGGCACAAATTGCTATTTTTGCAGAGCCCCTGAACAGTGTGTTGGTGAAATTTGAATTCAGATGTTTGTGAAGTTTGAAGAAAGGGTTGTCCTAGAAATGCCATTTATAGAAGGCGAAAATTGGTGAGAGCCAACCTGCACAAAATCCTGGGAGAGATTACTAGAGGCAATAACTCCGCCCAAATTCCAAGAGGCTTATCCGCCGCTAGATCCTCGTAAATCCGCAAGGACATTAATAAGGAGGGGCCTCATTAACGAGGAGACACCGAAGCGTCAAAGCGCATTACTCGAACAGCCCAAGGGACGCCTCGTAATCAGAAGAGGCACGCCAAACGAAGAGGCTAGAACAGAGCAGGGTCCCCTCCTCGGTGGAGCAAGTCAGAAAACTAGGTACTAGACAGAACCAAGGCCTTGCATGGTCCTCGGACTCAAGCCTCTGGGGAAACCAGCTACTTCAGACTGAGAACTAAGAGTTAGACAGAACCTAGACATTGCATGGTCCTCGAACCCAAGCCTCTGGGGAAACTAGCTACTTTAAGAAAGAAAACTACTTAAAAATCAGAGAACTGGGTATTGGACAGAACCAAGACCTTGCATGGTCCTCGGACTCAAGCCTCTGGGAAAACTAGCTACTTCAGACTGAGAACTAAGAGTTAGACAGAACTTAGGCATTGCATGGTCCTCGAACCCAAGCCTCTGGGGAAACTAACTACTTAAAGAAAGAAAACTACTTAAAAATCAGAGAACTAGGTACTGGACAGAACTAAGGCCTTGCATGGTCCTCGGACTCAAGCCTCTAGGGAAACCAACTACTTCAGACTGAGAACTAAGAGTTAGACAGAACCTAGGCATTACATGGTCCTCAGACCCAAGCCTCTGGGGAAACTAATTACTTAAAGAAAAAAAAAACCTACTTAAAAATCAGAGAACTAGGTACTGGACAGAACCAAGTCCTTGCATGGTCCTCGGACTCAAGCCTCTGGAGAAACCAGCTACTTCAGACTAAGAACTAAGAGTTAGACAAAACCTAAGCATTGCATGGTCCTCGGACCCAAGCCTCTGGGGAAACTAACTACTTAAAGAAAGAAAACTACTTAAAAATCAGAGAACTAGGTACTGGACAGAACCAAGGCCTTGCATGGTCCTTGGACTCAAGCCTCTAGAGAAACCAGCTACTTCAGACTGAGAACTAAAAGTTAGACACAACCTAGGCATTGCATAGTCCTCGGACTCAAGCCTCTGGAGAAACTAACTACTTAAAGAAAGAAAACTACTTAAAAATCAGAGAACTAGGTACTGGACAAAACCAAGGCCTTGCATGGTCCTCGGACTCAAGCCTCTGGGGAAACTAGCTACTTCAGACTGAGAACTAAGAGTTAGACAGAACCTAGGCATTGCATGGTCCTCGGACCCAAGCCTCTGGGGAAACTAGCTACTTAAAGAAAGAAAACTACTTAAAAATCAGAGAACTAGGTACTGAACAGAACCAAGACCTTGCATGGTCCTCGGACTCAAGCCTCTGGGGAAACCAGCTACTTCAGACTGAGAACTAAAAGTTAGACACAACCTAGGCATTGCATGGTCCTCGGACCCAAGCCTCTGGGGAAACTAACTACTTAAAGAAAGAAAACTACTTAAAAATCAGAGAACTAGGTACTGGACAGAACCAAGGCCTTGCATGGTGCTTGGACTCAAGCCTCTAGGGAAACCAGCTACTTCAGACTGAGAACTAAGAGTTAGACAGAACCTAGGCATTGCATGATCCTCAGACCCGAGCCTCTGGAGAAACTAATTACTTAAAGAAAGAAAACTACTTAAAAATCAGAGAACTAGGTACTGGACAGAACCAAGGTCTTGCATGGTCCTCGGACTCAAGCCTCTGGGGAAACCAGCTACTTCAGACTGAAAACTAGGTACTAGACAGAACCTAGGCATTGTATGGTCCTCGGACCCTAGCCTCTGGGGAACTAGTCACTATAGGACGATCTAAGCACTGGACAGAACCAGAGTTTTGTACTGACCGTAGGTCCAAACCTACGGCAAAGCCAACCCCTTTGGTGCTAAGTAATGAGCCCTACTAGGAACGAAAACCAAGTAAAGCTGAGCGCTAAAGCACAACAACTTAAATCTACCCATCCTAGAAGAACTAGCAAGGAACTCAGGCTAAAAAGTATAGATTAAAAATAGAAGAAGACTTACAGAAATAAGGAAAAACTCCTCGGGCGGGCCCTTTGTGTTAAAGAAAGTTGCAGGGGCAGTTGAAAGGATGGTGACACTGATAGAAAGGCAAGGTCCGACAGGCCAATACGATAGGCCCGAGAACGTCAAAATCCTCCTCCCCACCCAAGAGGTCGGACAGCAGAATTTTGAGGGGCTATTGTGGGACCCCAAATATTTAGCAACCCCGGCCCACTCCACATCGGGCCCAAGGTCCACGCCGAAGAGATGGCAGAATCCGAGGATAAGCGAACGAGGCCCAAGTCATCAAGGAACCTCGCTGAGGAGGCCCATGTCCTCAGCAAGCCGACGTTGAAGGATGGAAGCTGTCACTCGCTCATTAAAGGCACGCGACTGACACCCTGACCGCATTAATGAGGAAATGACCGTAGAACAGCGATGCTTTGGTTACTTTAACTAACAAGAGGTCTGGAAAGACGGCTGATGGGACAGGCACTCAAGTATAGGCTTGGATGATCAACAAGTGGACAGCAGAGATCAACTAAAAAAGACTATATAATAGATAGAACCCACGCCAAAGACCGGGAGGAGAAGAAATGAAAAAGGGATCTTCAGGGTGTCCCACGACAACCCTTGTATATGTCAGTTCTAAGGAAAGAGATCCTCGGACTAGATCCTCGGACTGGGCCGAGAACAAAATTTCTTCATGAACATTTAGCCGAAGTCCTCGTTATTATCCTCACAAACATTTAGTCAAATTCCTTTATTATTATTCCTATGAATCTCACGTCAATCATTGTTTGTTTTGCTGGTACTTAGCCCTTCTATCCACGCTCTACAAATTTTATTGTTTAGGTCCAATTTAATTTGAGTCCTTACAATATATATATATATATATATATATATATATATATATTATAGGAACGTGGGATAGATAGTTAGTTAGTTTTTATTTATCTATTTATTTTTATGATAAATGTTGGGTAGGAGCTTTGTATTTATCTACTATCTAGTATCTATGAGGAATTTTTACTGATAGAATTTTTTTTGTCAATTTGCGGTTTTAACCTTTCTCATGTTTTAAGAATAAAATAAGTTAATTAAATTAGGGTGTTTTTGGAAGAAAAAATAAACAATAACTAATTTTCAGAATTCTTTTCATATAGAGAAATATTATGTTCACAGTACTTTCAGAACAAATTCTACGTAGCAGATTGTTACTTGTTGTTACTTGTGGACAAAAAGGTAATTTCAAATAAAAAAATCTGTACTAGCCTAATGACTAAAATTTATTGTAAAAGTGTTGTAAAAATATAATAAAAGTGCCTTTCTCCAAACTGATACTGATTGTAGCAAATCTTAAAGCCTGTTTGATAAGATATTTTTAATAACATGGTTTAAATTTTGTAAAAATATGTATAAGTAAAAAAAATATAAAAATACGTATTGTGGTGATTAAATAACAATTTCCGTTGTTAAATGCCTTAATTTTCCAATTCGATTGTTTTGGGTCAAACCAAAACCGGTCCGACTCGGCCCTATTGTGAGGCCTACTCATTCGTACATACCAAAAATTTTGGCATAAACAAAACAAGTGCCTTCCGAAGCTGAAAAGTTTGGAAAGCGTATCACAAATTCACCGTCGTCGGCGACACTGAGAAGTCAAGAGCATTTGCCTAGATTGGTATGCCTCTTTTTCATTTGTTTAAAGCATCCTCCAACAATTCGAATCATTTAAATCGCAAATTTTTATAGTAAACTTCTTATTTTGATTCTATACCATGGATTCGAGTAAATTTAGGGACTATTCGATTGAGTTAATGTATTCTATTTCTAAACAATCTGAATGATCCATTGAACATTTTGACCCCCTTTTGGCTATTTATAATTGTTAATTCTCTTTTTTTTTTTTTTTTTTTGGACAAAATAGTTTTGTCATTTATTAGACAGAACTAAGAGTTAGACAGAACCTAGGCATTGCATGATCCTCAGACCCGAGCCTCTGGAGAAACTAATTACTTAAAGAAAGAAAACTACTTAAAAATCAGAGAACTAGGTACTGGACAGAACCAAGGTCTTGCATGGTCCTCGGACTCAAGCCTCTGGGGAAACCAGCTACTTCAGACTGAAAACTAGGTACTAGACAGAACCTAGGCATTGTATGGTCCTCGGACCCTAGCCTCTGGGGAACTAGTCACTATAGGACGATCTAAGCACTGGACAGAACCAGAGTTTTGTACTGACCGTAGGTCCAAACCTACGGCAAAGCCAACCCCTTTGGTGCTAAGTAATGAGCCCTACTAGGAACGAAAACCAAGTAAAGCTGAGCGCTAAAGCACAACAACTTAAATCTACCCATCCTAGAAGAACTAGCAAGGAACTCAGGCTAAAAAGTATAGATTAAAAATAGAAGAAGACTTACAGAAATAAGGAAAAACTCCTCGGGCGGGCCCTTTGTGTTAAAGAAAGTTGCAGGGGCAGTTGAAAGGATGGTGACACTGATAGAAAGGCAAGGTCCGACAGGCCAATACGATAGGCCCGAGAACGTCAAAATCCTCCTCCCCACCCAAGAGGTCGGACAGCAGAATTTTGAGGGGCTATTGTGGGACCCCAAATATTTAGCAACCCCGGCCCACTCCACATCGGGCCCAAGGTCCACGCCGAAGAGATGGCAGAATCCGAGGATAAGCGGACGAGGCCCAAGTCATCAAGGAACCTCGCTGAGGAGGCCCATGTCCTCAGCAAGCCGACGTTGAAGGATGGAAGCTGTCACTCGCTCATTAAAGGCACGCGACTGACACCCTGACCGCATTAATGAGGAAATGACCGTAGAACAGCGATGCTTTGGTTACTTTAACTAACAAGAGGTCTGGAAAGACGGCTGATGGGACAGGCACTCAAGTATAGGCTTGGATGATCAACAAGTGGACAGCAGAGATCAACTAAAAAAGACTATATAATAGATAGAACCCACGCCAAAGACCGGGAGGAGAAGAAATGAAAAAGGGATCTTCAGGGTGTCCCACGACAACCCTTGTATATGTCAGTTCTAAGGAAAGAGATCCTCGGACTAGATCCTCGGACTGGGCCGAGAACAAAATTTCTTCATGAACATTTAGCCGAAGTCCTCGTTATTATCCTCACAAACATTTAGTCAAATTCCTTTATTATTATTCCTATGAATCTCACGTCAATCATTGTTTGTTTTGCTGGTACTTAGCCCTTCTATCCACGCTCTACAAATTTTATTGTTTAGGTCCAATTTAATTTGAGTCCTTACAATATATATATATATATATATATATTATAGGAACGTGGGATAGATAGTTAGTTAGTTTTTATTTATCTATTTATTTTTATGATAAATGTTGGGTAGGAGCTTTGTATTTATCTACTATCTAGTATCTATGAGGAATTTTTACTGATAGAATTTTTTTTGTCAATTTGCGGTTTTAACCTTTCTCATGTTTTAAGAATAAAATAAGTTAATTAAATTAGGGTGTTTTTGGAAGAAAAAATAAACAATAACTAATTTTCAGAATTCTTTTCATATAGAGAAATATTATGTTCACAGTACTTTCAGAACAAATTCTACGTAGCAGATTGTTACTTGTTGTTACTTGTGGACAAAAAGGTAATTTCAAATAAAAAAATCTGTACTAGCCTAATGACTAAAATTTATTGTAAAAGTGTTGTAAAAATATAATAAAAGTGCCTTTCTCCAAACTGATACTGATTGTAGCAAATCTTAAAGCCTGTTTGATAAGATATTTTTAATAACATGGTTTAAATTTTGTAAAAATATGTATAAGTAAAAAAAATATAAAAATACGTATTGTGGTGATTAAATAACAATTTCCGTTGTTAAATGCCTTAATTTTCCAATTCGATTGTTTTGGGTCAAACCAAAACCGGTCCGACTCGGCCCTATTGTGAGGCCTACTCATTCGTACATACCAAAAATTTTGGCATAAACAAAACAAGTGCCTTCCGAAGCTGAAAAGTTTGGAAAGCGTATCACAAATTCACCGTCGTCGGCGACACTGAGAAGTCAAGAGCATTTGCCTAGATTGGTATGCCTCTTTTTCATTTGTTTAAAGCATCCTCCAACAATTCGAATCATTTAAATCGCAAATTTTTATAGTAAACTTCTTATTTTGATTCTATACCATGGATTCGAGTAAATTTAGGGACTATTCGATTGAGTTAATGTATTCTATTTCTAAACAATCTGAATGATCCATTGAACATTTTGACCCCCTTTTGGCTATTTATAATTGTTAATTCTCTTTTTTTTTTTTTTTTTTTGGACAAAATAGTTTTGTCATTTATTAGACATATGTAGATTAGTTTATCTTAGCGTAGACGAACTCTACCTTAGCTTTGAATCGTCAAAGCAAGTCTTGCTGTGCTGATAACTGTTTTTTTTTTTTTTTTGTGTGGGGTTTTTGCATTTTTATAGGATTTGGCTGAGACTGCCTGTTCCTGAATTTTTTGTTAACTGGGGTCTTCATTAAGTACAATCCATGGAAGATGGGAACTGTGATTCTCGATGCAAGAGTCCAATATTATCAACAGATGGTGAAGAATCTAATGGTAATATCATAGAACTATGTTAATCTTAATCATTAAATTTAAAATCATAAACAAGATTTAGACAATCTTCATTTGCTTTAACTCCTATGATTTCCTTGGCTGATTGCAACAATTTACAAGTCTAATTGCATTTACATTGCCATATATTTAGTTCTAACCTGTTAATTGTGTATTGTTTTGTTTTGATTTTTTTCTCTTCTTTTTAATAAGTAACAATTTTGATGAAAAGGACTTATTGAAATCTCTTTAATATGATTTCAAATGAATGGTTATAGGTGGAATGTCAACTCTGGCATCCTTATTACTTAATACC
This sequence comes from Quercus gilva, assembly GCA_023621385.1. Taxonomy (NCBI): domain Eukaryota; kingdom Viridiplantae; phylum Streptophyta; class Magnoliopsida; order Fagales; family Fagaceae; genus Quercus; species Quercus gilva. The sequence goes on along the minus strand of CM042474.1, from coordinate 65,624,943 downwards.
AATTTGATTAGAACCGTTTAAACTTTAAAATTATTACTCTTTATTTTTTAAGAGCGACAGAAATACTGCAAGAACTAGTTTTTTCTATAGTGGAGCTGATATATTGCAAATTAGAAGATAATACATGTATGGAGTTTTTTAAGTCTATAGGCAGCTTGTGAAAGAATTCTCACTTTAGACTTGTGAGTTATGAATTTGTTTATAATTCTTGATGCAGAAGATAAAATTAAGGAGAGGTGTTGGGACCAGAGAGAAGCTGTACTAGGGGAGCCTAAATGTGTCATATGTGGCCGCTATGGTGAGTATATATGTGACCAGACAGATGATGATATTTGCAGCTTGGAATGTAAAAACACTCTACTATGCAGGGTTGCCAACTCACAGAAGCCAGTTCGTCTCCCACCTGCTAAAAAATTACCTGCAACTGATGAGTGTTTTTATGTTAGAGATTCTGATGATAAATCAGGATCTCTATCTTTACCTATGGATCAAGCTGAACTTCTCAGAAAGAAACTTGAAATTCATGTGAAGGGTGAATTAACTGCAGCACCCATTATATCATTCTCTTCATCTAATCTTCCTAAAAAGCTTCTGCAAAATATAGAAGCTGCAGGATATGAAATGCCCACACCTGTGCAGATGCAAGCAATTCCTGCTGCTTTGACAGGCAAAAGCCTGCTTGTTTCAGCTGACACAGGCTCAGGGAAAACTGCTTCCTTTCTGGTTCCAATTGTTTCTCGTTGTGCAAGTGTTCGCCTTGAGAGCTCCACAAACCAGAAAAAGCCATTGGCAATAATTTTAACACCTACTAGAGAGCTCTGTATACAGGTTGAGGAACATGCTAAGTTACTTGCAAAGGGTTTGCCGTTTAAAACTGCACTTGTTGTTGGTGGTGATCCCATGGCTGGACAACGACATCGCATTGAGGGAGGAGTGGAATTAATTGTCGGAACTCCAGGCAGGCTTATTGATCTTTTAACCAAGCATGATATTGAACTAGATGATGTGATCTTTTTTGTTCTGGATGAGGTCGACTTGATGCTCCAAAGGGGTTTCCGAGATCAGGTAATGCAGATCTTTAGGGCTTTATCACAACCACAGGTCTTAATGTATTCAGCAACAATCTCACCTGAGGTAGAGAAGATGGCTAGCTCTATGGCAAAAAGAATTGTTGTCATCTCTGTTGGCAAGCCTAATAGGCCAAGTAAGTCTGTGAAGCAGCTGGCTATCTGGGTTGAATCAAAGCACAAAAAGCAAAAGCTTTTTGATATTTTAATGAGTAAGCAACATTTTATGCCCCCTGTTTTGGTGTACGTGGGTTCAAGACTTGGGGCAGACCTACTATCTAATGCAATTACTGTCACCACTGGGATGAAAACTTTATCAATCCATGGGGAGAAGTCCATGAAGGAGAGGAGAGAAATCATGAGGTCATTTTTGGTGGGAGAGATTCCTGTTGTTGTGGCCACTGGAGTTTTGGGTCGGGGTGTTGATCTTTTGGGTGTGAGACAGGTAATAGTGTTTGACATGCCCAATTCCATTAAAGAGTACATCCATCAGATTGGGAGGGCATCCAGATTGGGAGATGAGGGTACAGCAATTGTGTTTTTGAATGAGGAAAACAAGAATATGTTTCCAGAGCTGATTGAAATTTTAAAATCCTCTGGAGCAGCTGTACCTCGGGAGCTTGTTAATTCACGGTATGCAGTTGGTTCTTTCTCTGTTGGCAAGGGCCAGAAAAAGAGAAAGCATGGTCGCTGAAGGCTCAAATGCTTTATAGAATTTTTGGCTTCAATTCGGTACCGTGGACGTGTTCCATGACCCAAATGGACATTTTGCTACTAGAAGAAGGCAAAATGATGTTTTGCTCTGCTGAACTCCCTGCGTAGCTGCATTAGTCATGATTATTACAACAAGTGAACTCACTGGATATCTGCATGGGGCCAGAGATAATGCTGATAGCACTTTCTACACACATCAATAACTTTCATGTTTGGGGTTGATAAACTTATTTCACTTCTACATCCTGTGGTCTGGAAAACTTGGAGTTAAAATAATTTTGCCGGGCAGTTGTGGGCACACAGTCTAGAGTTCAATGTATAGCCAAAAAACACTTTGATGAGAAAGATTCTTCAGTTTGTAAATTTGCTGTTCTGGGGCTGTTTGGAATGCATAGGGAAGCAAATAGAGTGCACAATGGGGGGGCTTTATTTCAAGTTGCTCGGTGCAGTTAGCAATTCTGTTGGATTTGGACAATGATACAAAATTGAGGCATATCCTTTCCGCAATTGCAAGTAAGGTATGCTGAATAATTTTGTCTACACCAGGTTGATGGATTTGTTATGTGGTAAAGCATTAGACAAATTTCATGGTGAGTTTCTTGCTGTCTAGAGCAAGTAGAACCTATGTCAAGACTTTTTGTTTGGGCTTGTAAGTTAATATTTATAGGCATTGGTACGTAAATTTCTCATTGACCTTCTAGAGCTTTGTATGCCAAACAATGAGCCACTTCAGATGATTGTAAGATCTCTAATAGAACATTAACAACAGGAATTTTTTAGCTTGTCAGCTGGCTTCATTGTTTTATGTTTCACAGACATATGACCTTCCAGCTGATTGGTTGTTTCCAGTCAATCTGTGTGAATCCACTAACTAATCTATTTACTTGTGTAGTTTTAAATGCTCCCATTTTCTCTCTCTGTATCACTTTCAGAGTTTACGAATGCTGGATTGTCTTGTTGAAATTCTGTCCCTGCATTGTAATGTGGTATATAGTTGGAATGCAGGTTACTATTTTTGTCTGAAATTTTTTTGAATAGTAAGTAGTCTAAAAGAATTCAGACCTAGCATTGGGTGATCAAAGTACTGCTATTTTTTTTTTTCTTGTTATCCTTTCTTGTGCCTAGACCAAGGGGAGAAAACGAGGAGCATATTTGGCGGGTTGCTGAGCTTGGGAAGTTGATTGTTTGAGGTAAATGGACAGATGCTATGTACCAAACGCTCTTGATTGTACCACACATACTAATTTTAAGTGAGGACTATATAAATTTGTTAATTTGGACTGATGATATTTCCTAGCACTAAATCTTTTGCAATGTGAATGGAAAGTACTTATGGTGGTAGTAGTGGATTTGAAGCTAAGCAACAATATCAATCTAAATTCCCAAATTTTTTAATCTGCTCAACAACGTGTTGACTAAGAGCTTTGCTTAAGATTGGGTGGATGATTTGGTCTGATTTGAAAAGTCACAGACTGTACAATAGAGTCATAGACTGTACAATAGTCTTCCATTATAGGCTGATTTGATGATGAATTTGTTAGAGCATTTGATGACCTTGTCTCTGCTGTATTACTCTATATATAAATTTATGGTGTTTTCCAAATGGTGTAATCGTTTTTTGAACATACCAGGTTTCTTCTCAAAAACAAGATACTCTTGCTTGTTCAAAGGAAAAGAAGCAAATAATTTTCTTTAGTTTCGGCTTCCAAAATTTGGATTATGTCAAATGCCTTTTAAGGTTAACCTAACGAATCTGTTCAAATTATTACCAAGTCATGGCATATTCTGCATCTTTGAACATTCGTCATGTTATTAACAAATAGGCGAATAGGTATTACAGTTTGACCTTTTTTTTTTCAACTAATTTTCTAACTCCCTCCCGTTTCAAAATAGCAATAAAATCACTCAAACGTTTGTAAAATCTATTTTCCAATTTAGCAATAAAATAATTGTCCCATTTTATATTTTATTTTATTTTATATCCTTATATTTTCAACATTTTCTCATAAGCCTAATATGGAATATAGAATTATTTAGCAAATTTAAGCTTTTAGACTAAGTGTAAAATTTATTTCTTTTATTCCAGTGACACAAGAAGAAAGTGAGCCATCGCGGCGGTCACGTAATACTTTTTAAAATTACCTAAACTACACTGCTTGGGTACATTTTTAAGCTAGATGATATATTTTTCTTTTAATCATTACAAATGTGCACAATCACATGATACACTATCATCATGGTTAGGATATGGATCAAATTGGATCGCTTTGCAAAGAAAAGAATTTTATTGCTACTTTTGAGACTCCAAAGATAATATTAGAAAATGGGATAAACTATACTAACATAAGGTGATAAGGCAAAACTTTAGGTTTCCTAATCCAATTCAATCATGGTTGTATACTTGTATTGATCAGAGAATGTTAGGGACTAAAAAAAAGTCCATAACTTTTGCTGTAACTCGCCACATGGCGAGTTGTGCAAAAGTTATGAATTTTTATTTATTTATTTATAAAACTTTGGTATAATACCTTAGATATTGTTCCTTAGATTCTCATTTTAAGATTTAACTATTTGGCTACTTAATTAAAAAATACGCTTTTATCCCATAAAAAAAATTCATGTAGCAGAATTTTAAGAATGGAACTTAAGAAATAATACCTAAGTATTGTACTTAAGTTTTACCATTTTTTTTTTTTTAATTTATATCCCTAACATTGCTCAATATTGGTCTCAACAATAAAAACCATGTTATTTGTTCTAAGGAGTATACGCAATTAAATTTCAAGATGTGATTAATTGATAAAATAATTATATGGTTGACTTTAATTTGGAAATTGAAGGTGCACTCATGTATAGGAGAAATTATAAAATTTTCATGGTGGATAAATGATGTAATTCATCATTCCACTAAAAAACTCTCACCTATTTAAAATTGCTGAGTCAGAAATTTTTTTTAAACAGAAACTGATTACTGACGCAGCAATTTTAAACAAGTGAAAATTTTTAGTAAAATGGTAGACAAATGACATGGTCCACCATGAGTACGGTATAATTTCTCCGCATATAGAAATATATTTAAGTTTTATCCATGACTAGTTGGCGTTTATCAAACAATAAATGAAGTGATATTAATTTTTTATTAGCTTTTTTTATAATTTAATAGTTAAAAGATAGAAAATATTTAAATTCTAGATGTTTTTGTTGAAAATATTCAAAATTGTGACTAGTTAAAAGACTCATAGCCATTATTCAAATTTTTAGTGGTACACTCCTTAAAAAATGATATATTCCTCCAATCAAAAATTTTTTTTTTTTGGGAAAGCAATCAACTTATCACGTTAACAATTTTTTTTTTAAATGGTATTTGACATTATTCTGAAAAAAAAAAAAAAAAAAAAAAAAAAAAAAAAATGGAAGGGCAAGAGAGTTGTGGGTCCACCAAATGCTCACAAAAGGTAGGACACGATATGAAGCGAGGGTAGTACCAAATCATCCGCGTCCGTGTGTCCTATTTATTCCGGGAAACTGAAGGCTAACCAACCGCCCAGTATTATTATTATTATTAATTAATAAATTAAATTAATAGGTGTTTTTACGAATTGGTCTAATCTATCTTTCTATAAACTATAATCTATCCTCCTTTTTTTCCATTCATGATTTCATGATTTGGTCATGAAATCATCACCCCCTTCTCCTCTCCTTCCTCTTTTCTCTTAAACCTTTTTGCTCAACCAACCCAAACCAAAATTACCCATCATCATATATATCTATCTCCAGTCCAAACACACACACACACACACACACACACACACAAAGAAAAAAAGAAAAGTCAATACGAATCTCTCGTGTTACAAAAAGTGTCTCTCTTTGTCCAAAAAAAAATTTTTTACAATACAATACAATACAATCCAAACAAACCTTTTTTCAAGATTGTCCATCGCATTCCCAGGTATTCATGTTTTGTTTCATTTTCATGTTCTTTTTGCCTTTTTCTTTTCTGATTGCTATTACTGCATCGACCCACAGATTCAGGATCAAACTTGTTTGCATATGTAACTCGTTGTTTCTCTTTTTTTTTTTTTTTTTTTTTTTTTTTTTTTTTTTGCTTTTACTTTTTTAGCTTTTTTGTTTTTGTTTTCCATCTCTCTCTTGCTGTGCTTTATCGTAGATAATAGATGATTGGATTGAATTTGGATGATGCTCTTCCTCAGATGTATGCATTTTTTGTGTGTATATTATATTTATAATTTTCATTTGGTGCAGTCTGTGTTTTTGTGATTTTTATTTAAGATATGGGTCCTTGATATATTTTATATTTGCATCTTTTTTATTTATATTAGATGTTAGAGCTGTATTAATCCAAATCAATCATATCTAATCGTCTTAAAAATTAAAAATTAAAAATTAAATAAAAAAGGTTGTACCCAGTTCACAATGCTTCCCTTTTTTTGGTGTAGTTTAAGAGAGGTGATTGATAGGCAACCTTAAACTTTTTATTTATTTATTCGGGTACAGAGGCATTGTCTTTAAATTTGTATCACCTGTTGAATAGGATTAGTGTATATGATTGGTCATCCATATTTACAACTTATTCAACAACGTGCTTATGATATGAATAGGCTTGGTGTTATATGAGATGTTAGTAATTAACTTACATAATTTGTTAGATCAATTTGTAACAATAGGCGGTTAAACATACCTTGGTTTCTCTATTTTTGCACAAACACCTTATAGATTCTGAGAAAATATCTTTGTCAAAACTTGTACCTTGTGTTCCGATATGGTATTTGACTATTTGCCAAGTTAGATGGTGCCGTTGGAAACCTTGTACTTGGTTTCTATTGGTACTCTGCATTCCAATATGGTATTTGAAGTGTTTGTAACAGTGATAAGCTTTTAACTCTGGCAGATCAGCAGCAGAGGATTCTTTTAGTCTCTGATTTCACGTGAAGAAGTTATTAGTAGTTTCCGAGATACATTATGTGGAACGGAGCTCAGAATGGAACTCACAGTGTGGGTGAAAGTTCTAGTTCAACTTCATTGAGCAGTCAGCAGGATATTGAGGATGACCGGATGATTGCTGCTGTGCTATCTGAAGAGTATGCTAAGTTAGATGGTGCAGTGGGTAGGCGCCTTTCCAGTTTGGCATCTATTCCTGTAAGAATACTTTAACATTTTTTCTTTTCTTGTTATATTGTAATTAGGCTTTTAATTTTAGTTATTTAAGAATAAATTATATTCAGTTATCTTTTTGTGGATATGTATCTAGAGCTTAGTTCAGTATTGAATTCAAAATCTTTTTCATAATTCCTATAGAAATTAAAAAAAGAAAAGAAAAGAGTATGATGGAGAAGATTTATTTCTTATGTTTTTTCATTTTCAATTCAATGTACTCTCTTATATTTTTCTGCTTAATTCCCCCCTCCCTTCTAATCTTATGGACTTTGGTTAGATATAATAATTTATTCTCAGAAAATTATTATCCTGCATCATGTTTGACATGATCTGATTGTTGTAGAATAAATCCTCGACTTCTCTGATTATTCATTGCTTCTTTGATGTGGAGCACTTCTTATTCAATGAAACAAAATTCCCTTACAAATTTTTCTTTGCTTTTCACTTCTTGAAATTCCAGCATGTCCCACGAATAAATACCTTCATCCCTGACTATAATGATGCAAGTTTGGATCACCAACGGCTTCTCCAGAGGTATGTTTTTACACTTGACAGTTAAAAAAATTTGTCTACAGATATCTTGAAGGGGAATCTTGTAAAAGTGTTGAATAGATTTTATTGCTGGAAAATTAGTACTAGTAGTAGTGTGTAAAATGACACTTTAATATTTATTGGCATGCTTGTACACTCACATGAATGAGCATTGATTTAAGTTCCTAAACATTAATTAAGTTGCTTGTAAGTCATAACTCATACAGTGTATAAAAAGATTTCAACTTTGCCATATACATTTACAAATTAATGCCTGAAAAGGATTTATAATCTTCCAAAACTCTAATAAATATACATATATTGTCTAGTTTGCTATAAATATGTGAATTTAATATCCAAAAAAGAAGTTAACATCTCCTTTCAAAGTCATGCTTAACGATGATTTTTCTTAGCATAAAATTTACCTGTCATCATCTTTGTAGTGAAAGCAATTTCCTTTTCAATATAAGTACTAAATTTTCAATAAAAAATTCATTGGCTCTTTGGCACCACCGGCGTTAGTTGATTTAGTGAAAAAAAAAAAGAAGAAGGGAGGGAGAAGAGGGGGGTTGCAATAGTGTAGCTGTATCTCTCTTTCTCTGAGAGAATAGTTTCATTTTAACTTTGAAAAAAAATCCCTAAATATTTGTTGTGACTTTGGGGGACCAGCTCTTTTGGAAGGGGGGAGGTGCAGCTCTTTTTTTTTTTTTTTTTGGCCAAACCTCTAAAAATTTCAATGTGTGTGTGTATAGCTCTAAGTCATGTTAATTTTTATTTTAATATTAGCGAGTATGAATTTATATCTCTAAGTTTCATATCGTGGTATTTTTCAAGATGGGGTAGATGTTATTATCTGGGTGGGAATTTCATTAAGTTCATCCTTGAAATTGTTCATATACAGAAACATACATTGTGATTTGTTTTCCCTTTCCAAGTATTCATATTGAGTCAACCAATTAATATATTCTTGATTCTGGGTCTTTTTTGTTGTGTGAACGTGAAGATATGCCCTTTGGAGTATCTAAGCTTCTGCTGGAAATTATTGATAGGGAGGTCTTGTGAGATGTTGTGCAATCTTGGTTTAGTATTAAGTAAAATTCTTCTCATTTTCTCTCAGGCTGAACATCTATGGTTTATATGAAGTGAAGGTTTCTGGGGATGGAAACTGTCAGGCATGTGCAATGATACTCAAGAAATGCCATTTTTTTTCTTTTCTGTTTTTATTTCTTTATTTATTATTATTGATGTTTCCCTTATATTGCAGTTTCGTGCACTTTCAGACCAGATGTACAAGTCACCTGAGTATCACAAGCATGTTCGGAAGGATATTGTGAAACAGGTAGGGTGGATTTGAAAGGCCAAATGCATGTGAGATTGATTGACAGATGAATAACTAGAACTTCATTCGATGATATTCTAATTCATTACCTTATAACAAGACTTCTAGAGAAGGGAGAATGAACAACTAAAAAGAAAAACTGAATATTACTGACATGGTCACCACCATTACTTTATTGTTGATTTTAATACCTCTGCCATCATTGCTGTCAATACCATTACTCTTGCTGTTATCCTAGAACAATACCAAAATTGCTGTGGTTGATATCAGTGCTACCACTTCCTTCCTCATTTCCTATCTGCAGGCCATCACCACCACACACACAATCTCCAGTGACATTCATTACCGCCATCTCCATTTCCTTTGTCAACATTCTGTCACTATTACCACTGGCATTGCTTATCACCACCTCCTGCCATGACTTGTCATTACCACTATATAACCATCAGCAATCTACCATGGCCACCACAATCAGCATTCATCCCTAATTACCTCTGCCTCTGACAATGGAAAGTACACTGGTCTCAACTAATAGGAAACACCACCACCTCTAACACAAACTTGGAGAAGGATGTATTATGATTAGCACACAAAACAACAAAAGTAGCAACATTACAAGCCACATATTTTTAACAAGGTTCTGCCAATTGCTTACATCCTTGGTAAATCCACCATCAACGATAAGGATTACAAAATTTCAACTCTAAAATTCATAAACTAACATTCTCAGACCGTAGACCTAAATACATTCAATGGTGCTCTCACTCTAGCTCATACACTAGACAAACTTTTGTTTTTCAGTTCTCAAACACTAACAGAAAAGGTTATACTGCCACCCTTATATATAGGGATTGTCACGCCTCCCTAGTTTTTGTATGGATTTGGGTTTACCACTCTTATATGGGATCTGTTGCACTCATTTACTTTTTCCTTATCAATTTTAGATTCCAAAATGTGTAAGAAAATATTTAAATTTACCAACTCATGGTTAGGTCCCAACTAGATGGGAATCAAAATAATCCATCCTAAGAACAAATTTTTTATAATGCCAATGAACTTTAACTCAAGTTGCGCGCCTCCACCCCCTTATAAAAACAAGGTGAGGAGGTGGTTTCAAAGCCCATTGGGTGTGTATTACTTTCCTATTCCAAGATTTCAAACTTTTTGGATTAAATTTGTAAAGACCTTTGATAATTTTTGGAACTAAACATAGTAGTTGCTTTCACATTTTTTAATAGATACTTGTTGAAGTCACACCACCTTTCTTATGCTGTTTTGGTACAGGGGGACTGTAGTTGTCACAAATGCACCATGTAATAAATATAAGATGTGAATGGTTACAAATCCCTCTATCTGCCTTAACAGTGGTCGTTTTATTGAAATAGATAGTCATGAGTGGTTAATTCAAGTTTGCTTATGTTGCGCTACTTTTTCCTGTTACAGCTCAAAGACTACCGTACTTTATATGAAGGCTATGTCCCAATGAAGTACAAACGTTATTACAAGAAAATGGCAAAGTAAGTTTTTTTTTTTTTTTTGGATACATGGAAAAGTATTTTGGTTAAAGGTCATTTTTTCCATTGTTTGGTGTAGTAAGCATTTAAATTTATGGATGTGTATATGCTGTGGTCTAGTAGTACTTCATCAAGTTGCTGGTAGAAAAGATTTCTATCTTCACTTTCTGATATATTGAATTATGCAGATCTGGTGAGTGGGGGGACCATATTACCTTACAAGCAGCAGCTGATAAGGTCTGGTTTTTTTTCCTAAAGCATCATAAGCTGTAATTTTTTTTTTTTTGGTAGAAGATTTAGGTAGTATTACTATTTCATGGCTGCATCATAATTCATACCTTTAGTGTGGGGGTAGTAATATTTCGTGTTTGTAGAGTTATTATGTGTTGCAAATTTTAGTATGGAACAAAGGTAAAATAAAATGTGTCATTTGGGAGTGCCATATTGAAAAATTGTGTGACCTTGGGGAGGCTATTTATATACTTTCATGAAAGTGTCCTTATAGATTATGGGGTTCACCTAGGACTGCCCCTGGTTTCAACAGAATTGACACAATGCACTGTCAAGCTTCTCTTTTTTATTTTGTTGGTGCAATGGTGTTAACTTTTATTGTGTACCGTCATTTCCTGTACTGCAACATCAGCAGGTAATAAACAGTTGCCTATTAACATGCAGTTTGCTGCAAAGATATGCCTTTTGACATCATTCAGAGATACTTGTTTTATTGAGATCATACCTAGATCCCAGGCGCCTAAACGAGGTAAGACATAAAAATTCCACCATCACCATATGATTTTATTCTGTTGCTTAAAAATTACATCATATGAAAACTGTGTGTGTGTGCATGCGTGCATTGTATTTAAGATTCCCAAAGTTGCTGGCCACCACACAGCCTCCAATATCTCCAAATAAATCCTGTTTGTCTAACTCTTCTATAGCCATTACTTTTTCTGAACTATTCGCCATGTGGATCATTGAAATTGCATGTTTTAGATTCTTTATTTTAATTAAGTTCCAAGTGCTCTCTATGTGTAGGGTATAGTAGTAGTTCTTTTGTTTTTCAGAATTAGAACTTTAACAATTGACTTCTTTCTCTAAATTGCTCCTGGAATCAACATTAATAGGCAGTTACTTTTTTACAAGTATCTAAGCAAAGAAAATTTGTCACAAATGAGTTATAATAGCAGGCCTTCTATTTAATGGACACGCACTTCTGGCAAAGATTTTTTATGTACCTGGGTATTAGGTGGAAAGGAAAAAATGTAACTCAATAGGTTAGGGTATGGGGACAAGCTTTATCTCCAGAAATGGTTATTTAAGATATAGAGTAACTTTCAGTATTCCTTACAAATTTCTTTTCTTTTTATTTTTTATTTCAGAAGTATTATTCCTTACAAATTTCATATTCTAACAGTTTCCATTTTCTTTAAACAAAATGGTGCAGAGTTGTGGTTAAGTTTCTGGTCTGAGGTTCATTACAATTCACTATATGAGATTCGAGGTGTGTATTGCCTTTAAGACCTGAATTTCTAGCAGTGAACTTCAAAGTTATTGGGTTATCAAGGAATATCGAATAGTTTAATAATTTTTTGAATTACTTGTTGATTTGCAGATGCTCCCCCTCACCCAAAGCCTAAGAAGAAACACTGGTTGTTCTAGGTGAAGCAGATTGTTCATTCTGGTATAGCATTCAGGATTTTGAGAGATTATTGTGCATATTTTCCAACATCACCCCCCTCCTTTTTTTCCCATAATTTTATACTCTCTTTATTCTTTCTTTTTCTTTTTTTTTTCATCCCATTTATTATTACTATTATTTTTTAGATGTAGTTATGTTAATAACAGTTTTACTACTATAAATTTTATACAGTGCGTATTGTTATCTTGATGTAATTTTTAACTCATTTTTTTGGTTTTTTTTGTAATTATGTCTGTAACAGTTTTACTACAATAAATCTTAAACAGCGAGTTTTATAATTTTTTTCTAAGATGGATTCTTTTATTTGTTTCAACGAAATCAGATTGATTTATCCTAAAGAAATGTGCAGTTAATCTATGTTGACTATGACAATGTAAAAATCTTTTTCTTAATATCTTTTATTGCTATCTCAGCTTAAAAGATATAAAGAAAACAGAGGAAAGTTATTACAAGGTGAAAGAATTTCAAATGCGTACGACATGGGAACATTTATGTAAAATCCTGTGGCACTGCCCTTAAACCTTTCAGTCTTCTTGAGCTTTTCAAACTGGATTTGGCTGTCTTTATGGTGGATTATACATGGAATTATGGCTTTTAGGTATTAACATCAATTAATCTTTGTATAAATCATTGGAGTCTTGTTAAGCTGATGACTTCATTGATCTGATGAACCTTGTGGACCGTATGGTTGCTCATTTTCTTTTGAAGATAAACCATACCATTTTCCTATTATGACAGCCAATTCTACATATATTTTCTAAGTGTATGGTCAATTTACACTACACTTAAAAATAGCAAGTCGTTGAATCAAATGAACGAGAAAATGTTATAGCCATAAACTTTTTTACAAACTAAGTTGGAAAATTCTTATTGGTTTTCGATGTCATTTGGGCCTATCATTTATATAACTTTTTTATTTTCTAGTAATTGCTCATTTTCTTTTTCTTCTTCTTCCTTCTTCCAAAAAAATTAAAAATAAAATAAATAAATAAAACATCACTTATCACATCAACAATTTGTAAACTTTTTTCTTAATAGAAAAAGTTTATATTTTTAACATTTAGTTGGAATGCTTTGGGATTTGTTGACGATTAATATATCGAGGATATTATTGTCATGGTCTATACTTAAATAATATATATAAATACATTTTTATACATTTTTAAGTTTATAAGTTCATTTGAGTCAAAATCTTCTATTTCATCAATTGTGCTCCACTTCATATTCCACTAATAAAATTTGGACAGCTAGCCTATCTCATTAAATGAGATATTTAATTAAATAAAACAACTAGCATCTCTCATTAAAATAAGAATTATCTCATTTAATGAGAGAAATTAGCTGTCCAAATTTTATTAGTGGAGTATGAAGTGGAGCACAATTGATGAGATAGAGGATTTGGACTCCATTTAGTAGGGTTCACTCTAAACAGACATGTTTGCATACTCTCATAGTGGTCATGAATGATAGATAGTGTCTTGAGATTCAGTGAATGAGTCAAGAAGTTCAGAATGAGACCAAGAGCAAAATTGGGTAGTAAGTTCGCCAACTGAGTTGAAAAGCATCATAAAGACTAAAAGAGATGGATTCATTTAGAAATTAGCCAATCTACCATGTGTTTGTGTCCATATTTTTTTCGTTTATCTAGGGGGGGTGTTGTCTTCTCTCTGTGTTGTTGCAAGATCCAACAATTCTGATAAGAAAAGGAAAACGAGAATAGAAAAATCTTGTCATGCATGTCGAGGTGATCATCTGTGTTGGGACAAGTAATCTACAGCGTTTACTTTACTCTATGGTGTTACGGTTGTTATTTGTCCTGAGTCTGTGAATCACTCTCAGTTATTAATGTGAAAATGTCAGAAAATCCTAGAGATCTCCATCATTGAAACTCGAATGCGTGGACTGGCAACAGTTTTTGACAGTTAAATCTTATTTTTTAGTTGTCTGCATTACAATTTTTTGCATTGATATTATTTTGTATTTATTTATTTATTGTTTAGTAAAAAGTTTGGTGCTTCTTACAATCACACAACAAAGTCATAACATAAAGAGCTTATTTTGTGTGACCTTGTTTCTTCATCTAAACTATTCTAGGTGCTTGTACGAAAAAATATATAATCATTTTTGTTAGAGAATGGAGATGACAACAAATTTATTTATGAGGGAAGTGTTTGTTACACACTAGTGTTTTGCAATTGAAAATGTGGGTTCAACCCACTATTTTTTAATAAATTTAAATTTAGAATATGTATTCTTAACTTAAACCTATCTTTTCCCATTCATAAGTATGTTTACCAAAATAGACCAAAGTGGACCAAATCAGACCGATTAGACCGAAATGGACTGCATGGACTGAATTGAACCGAAGTGGATTGAAATGAACCAAAATGGACTTTGATGGTGAACCAAAAATTGGACTATCTCCAGTTCTTCCATAGTGTCGTCCAAATCCAAAAAGGTTGTCCTAATACAAGAAGGTCGTCTAAGTGTAAGAAGGTCGTCCAGCATAAAAGCACCTGGACGACATCCCAACACTTAGAAATTCTCAGAGAAAATCTTTATCCTAAAGCTTACAATTCGGACCACGTTCTACTATTTTGAAATATAAGCAAAATCGTTATTCATTGCTTTAACTTCCTACTAAGTTCTTAACTTCTGATAGTAGTTGTGGAAGTTAAGTCTGAATCTTCTAACTTCCATACACGTTGAGGAAGTTACTAAACAAGTAATTACTCCAAAACTCACTATAAAAGAACTCAGTCATATCAAATGAAAGTAAGTTTTTACACTCCTAAAGTTGGAATTTCTGAGTTCTAGAGAGAAAACTAACTTTAGCATCAAAGGGTTCTTGGCCGATTCACCCCGGTCACTTTTGATCTTGTGCTTCTTTCTTTTCAAGTCTTCCAAACAACCATAAGCCCATTGAATCCTAGAGCATTCAGCCTACTGATTTTTTGTGCATCATTAGACTTAATGGACCGAAGTAAACCAAATTGGACCAAATCATCGACCACATCACTATTTTTATATATTTATTGATTTGTTCTTCTAATTTTTTGATAATATTAAATATATTAACCAGTTGACTTTACACATTCATCTTGGACAATATTTTCCTCTTTTTAAATAATATCTTGGAGGATTTAATATATTTAATAGGGTAAACTACATATTTGGTCTCTATCTTTTATTCCATATTTCAATTTAGTCCCTAACTTTTCAATTGTATTAATTTGGTCTCTAACCCTTTAGCGCCGTATTAATTTAGTCTATGCCGTTTTCTCTTGGATGGAAAAGTCCGACGTGTCAGACGACCTAAATAAATAAATAAAAATTTCCACAACAACTAATGAGTCATTGGGTTTGTTCACTTTTTTAAACTTCGTTTCATCATCTTCTTCATTTTGTATTTTTCATTGATATGAAAAGCTATGGCACTACTAAGAATTACGGACGCACGTCTTAATCTTCACAAATTAGTTATAACTTATATCCACCAACCCTTGTGCTCTAGTTTCACTTCCTTTCACCAAGAACCACTCTCCCACATCAAATTCTCACTAACCCATTTGCACCAAAACTCACAATGACTGATCTTTTCTTTCAGATCTCACCAGCATTACAAATGGACTAATTTCCCCCATTCACCAAGCAACCCTTTTGCCCACACAAAACCTTCGTCTTCCTCGTCATTTAATAGTGTCAAAAGATGACGATTTTTATGGAAGATAGCTAATTTTGTATAAAAGTTTTTAAAAGCAAAAGTTTTCAAGCAATTGAAAGGATCACTGGCAGTTTTATTGGTTCTAATTTAATATATGGATCCAAAATGTAAAGTGTGACCACATTCCCAGCAATATGTTATCCTTTGACTTTATTTATGAAGAGTTTGTTTGTATAAAAACAAGAATATAAAAAGAGGTACCTTACCTTTGAAGCAGAGAGAGAGAGAGAGAAAAACGTGAAGGTGGGTTGTGGTCCAGTGAACCCTGTGGTGTGGGTTGTACTTGTAACAAATTAAGATCCATTTCTATTAGGGATTTGGATCCCAAATAGCCCCTCGCGTACATGTGAGTCTAACAATTTTTTTTTTTAATGTAATCTGACGTGGCAATACGGGTGTCAGTCCATATGGCAAGAAAATAATAGTTATTTAGGCTGTTAGCTATGTTGGCATTTTCCATCCATCTCTTAACATCAGAAACCATTTTGACATAACTCCAAAATGTTAAGGGTTAAATTGACACATTTGAAATGTTAAGAACCTGAACTTAACTGTAAAGGTTAGGGATCAAATATATAGTTTACCCTATTTAAAATTATCAAAATATTTGAGGAATAAATTATTACAAAAATGGTGAAGTTGTTGATAACGTGGTTTAATAGGAGTGTAGCAATAATACAACATTAGATGCTACATTTTAACTTTTAAATACTAATAGATAGATGTTAGTTTGGTTGACTTCCTTGTAAACTCTTCGATTTGGGGTGGTTTTTCGTCCAGATTATCCTACAAATGATAGGCAAACTTCATGCATTTTCAAATCCAATGCCACTTACCAAAGATACTTTCAAATACAATAAAACAAACAAGAGTTAACAGGTCATCTTGCAGATAAATGGAGTTTCTTTTGTTGGCTGGGCCTGGGATGATCAATTTAATAAGTTTTCACTAACTATGAGATGACTATGCATACCAGTACCACATCGGAAGAAGTTAAGAACCTGAACTTAACTGTAAAGGTTAGGGATCAAATATATAGTTTACCCTATTTAAAATTATCAAAATATTTGAGGAATAAATTATTACAAAAATGGTGAAGTTGTTGATAACGTGGTTTAATAGGAGTGTAGCAATAATACAACATTAGATGCTACATTTTAACTTTTAAATACTAATAGATAGATGTTAGTTTGGTTGACTTCCTTGTAAACTCTGCGATTTGGGGTGGTTTTTCGTCCAGATTATCCTACAAATGATAGGCAAACTTCATGCATTTTCAAATCCAATGCCACTTACCAAAGATACTTTCAAATACAATAAAACAAACAAGAGTTAACAGGTCATCTTGCAGATAAATGGAGTTTCTTTTGTTGGCTGGGCCTGGGATGATCAATTTAATAAGTTTTCACTAACTATGAGATGACTATGCATACCAGTACCACATCGGAAGAAGTCACTGGATTTTGATAGATTTACACATCTGGTTTGGCAATAAGAAGTGCCCGAGATTCTATTGTTATTACTGTGTTAAAGCAACAGGCCACACAACATTAGATGCTTAAAAACAAAATTGGTGTTATCATCAATTGGGTATATAACCTTATCATTACGAAATGGAGTTTTCAGAAACTTTATGGGATCGACAATGGAAAAGTTTCACATGATCTCTGTTGCTGATAATTTAAAAAAGAACAGAACAAAGGAGCTCACGTGGGGATCCAAATTGCATGCCAGGCACAGCACATGTCATGACAGCATGACGCCCCTTAATCCATCTTGCATTGGCTAACACATCACCGCCTATACTAGTAGAAGAATTCTAGTCACAATTTTCGACAGTTCTTAATCAATTAGACAATTAAAGCTTGTCCAATTGTCTCTGCACTCAGCACTCAGCCCTCAGCACATTAAGCTTGTTAGATGAGTTAACATTAGGTGATGATAGCCCTCATGGCCTTTCCATGACTCCATTTACTAGGCCTGAAACTAGAACCATAATCTACCGACAGCTTGGTACTATTTTTTTGTTTTGTTTTGGAATATATATTTTACTAGAGGATTCAGTCTTGTCTTTATCAGAATTTAGAAATATGGATAGGAGAAGACCATCTTATCCCTTTTAGTAGATGTCCTCATGCGTGTAGATGGTCATGGATAAACCCAAAACCTGTTCATGTTATACATGTATTCAAAAAAAATAATGTTCAAATAGATTGTTGTACCCGAAATTTATGTAACTAGGTATGGGGACTTTAATTTACTTCCTATTTTTTAATTGTAAAAGATTCTATAAATGGAAAGATAGTGGTCATGAGACTCATGCTTAAGATTAAAGATTTTTCTCATATGAACCACATGATTGGAGCTTGATATAAAAACTTCCAAATTAATATCATAAATGATGAAGTGAGATTGTTGTTACATTTTTAAATCATATCGGATGATGGTGATGATGAAGTGGGCTGCGATCTCTATGACAGATTGCCTCTTACACTAATAAAGACTCTTCCTGTGTGTGTGCGCACACACGCGCACATGTTTTATGTTAGTACTACAGTTGTACTCCCTCCGTCTCACTTTTTTTTTAAGAGAACATCATTTATTATTTTGTCTACTTTTAAAAATGTATAAGTTTCCAAAATTTCCTTTAAAAAGATTTATTAAAAAATTGAATTAGTAAATTAACAGGAGTATAATAAGAATATTAGTAGATTAATGATTTTTATTTTTAGAAACAAGACAATATTTTGGGACATCTCAAAATGGAACAAAGGACAAAAAAAATGGAATGAAGGGAGTATAATATAAGGACTATCTGCTTATACATAACTTTTACCTGGTGAAAGTGAAACTAAGATCACCTCTCGCTGCATCGAAAACAAAGATATTATCATGGCTTCTAATTTGTGGACTCTATGCCTAAGTTTCTTGCTTTTGGCCTCGGGGGCAATGAGTGCAATGCCTAGGAAAGCCATAGACGTACCATTCGGCCGAAACTATGTACCAACGTGGGCTTTGGACCACATCAAGTACTTCAATGGCGGTTCAGAGATTCAGCTCTCACTGGACAAATTCACAGGTAAGGCAATTACCATTGCTCATTGAAATCTCAGCATTTTAATAAGTTCTTATGTTTTAAACTTTGTTCTGCAATGAATTGAATAGGAACTGGCTTTCAATCCAAAGGATCTTACTTGTTCGGTCACTTCAGCATGCAAATAAAAATGGTTCCAGGAGATTCAGCTGGAACAGTTACTGCTTTCTATGTAAAATCTGGTTCTCTATTCTTTAGTATAGGAGCATATACATATACATAGTAGATAAAGCTATTGGGTGATTTTTGTTGGTCTGGTCACAGTTATCTTCACAAAATTCGGAGCACGATGAGATGGACTTTGAGTTCTTGGGGAACAGAACAGGGCAACCTTATATTTTGCAAACAAATGTGTACAGCGGAGGGAGGGGAAATCGAGAGCAGAGAATTTATCTTTGGTTTGATCCAACCAAAGCCTACCACACTTATTCTGTCCTATGGAACTTGTATCAGATTGTGTAAGCCTTCCGTTTTGTCCTTTGACCACATTCTCTTTACTTGAAATTACTAGTATTTGAGAGAATTCTTATGTTGCACTTTTTGTGTTCTTTATACTGCACCAATTATAGTTTGATTATGTAAATTTGATTCGATAAGCATGTATATTGATTCTTGTATGGGGTGTTTATTAAGTCATACTCGCATATAAACTAATTATAACTTGATAATTAGTTCTTTTAGATATAAGAACACGTGACTAGCACTTTCCTCGGTCAAGTACAAACTTTGGTAATTTACAAACTAACTAGAATGAAGGTATATGAATATGATGCAGGTTCTTTGTGGATGATGTGCCAATAAGGGTGTTCAAGAACAACAAAGACTTAGGGGTAAGATTCCCATTTAACCAACCCATGAAGATATATTCAAGCCTCTGGAACGCAGACGACTGGGCCACAAGGGGTGGCTTGGAGAAGACAGACTGGTCCAAGGCTCCCTTTGTAGCCTCTTACAAGAGCTTCCACATTGATGCATGTGAGGTATCAGTGAATGCAAGGTTCTGCCAGACTCAAGGGAAGAGATGGTGGGACCAGAAGGAGTTTCAGGATCTTGATGCCTTCCAATACAGAAGGCTCAGTTGGGTCCGCCATAGATACACCATCTACAACTACTGTACAGATCGTGTTCGCTTCCCTAGCCTCCCACCCGAGTGCAAACGAGACCGCGATGTTTAGAACTTAGTTTTTTTTTTTTTTTTTTTTTTTTTTTTTTTTTACTACTGCTATTTATTAATAATGTTCTTTTGTACTACTACTACTACATTTTATATCATTATCTGTTTTCACATACATCTGATTCCTCTGTCAGTGTCTCAGAGGTACAAACTCTGTAGGTTACATTGATTTACATACACGCTCTGCATATAGGATGTGGTTGCACTAGACAACAACCTCCTAGTTTCAAGATTTGCGTCCACAACACCGACTTGCTAGTTCCAAGTCAAATTTCAAGGTTTGTCTCTAGTGAATATTTCACCGGTTCTTGCATCAAGCACATGGAAGGGGTTTTTTTTTTAATAATTATTGGATAATCCCAGAATATTATAAATGCGTACTTCTTCCTCTCATATAATTGTGTGTCTTACTAATTAAATTTATAGTAGAACCTATAATTCATGTGAGTGGTGAGAATACGCATTTATGATACTTTCGAAGTATTCAATAATTTTCTTGACTTAATTCTGTCGCTCTTTTGCCAAATTAATTCCATTAACAAAATAAAGTCACACAAGTCACACATCGTAATTTTTTATTTTATAATTTCAGTAGTTATAATAATAAGGAAAATAGTTTGTACCATGGTTTTTCTTTTAAAGGGAAGTAAGTAATGTCACTAAGCTATAAGGCTTTTGATGCAATCATAATTTTTTATTTATTTATTTATTTATTATTCAATAGCTAAAACTATGGGAGATGGGAATCCGTACCCCTGGTTCTCATGGTAAAATAGAAGAAATAGTGCCAACATATTACAAAACTCTTGGCACAATCATAGTTAACTACAATTCCAATTTGGAGTGATAAATCTTCATAGATGATGGTTTCAACCATGCAAATTTTTGGAAAGGACTTTGATTCTTATAGTGCCTTGGCTAAAAAAAATTATTGCTTATCTATTTGACTTTTCTTTGACTTTTCTTTGAATGAAATTAAAGTCCGTTCTTTATCAAAAAAGTAATGAGTAACTTGCTAAAAAAGTAATTGGTTTTTTTTTTTTTTTTTTTAATCCAACAAGAAATAGGATTTGAAAACCTTATATATAAGCAATATAATAAAGGACTTAATAGCTATGGACGAAAGGTCCTGTGGAGATGATAAATGTGTTAAGAGAGTACTAGAGGAGGTTACTAATTATAATTAGCGTTGTTGATGATACTTAGCCAAGATGGGTGTGATGTGTGATCATAAAGAAATCTGAATATGTAGAAAAAAGATGCACATGCCCATTGAATATGGTTGGAATTACCATGATCAACTTGTAAAAAAATATCTATATTTGAGAAAACGTGTATGAGGTTATCAAGATGTTGTATATAGGGAATAAATCAAGATGAGCTTAATTACATAGTGGCTTACATAGTGACCAGTAGCATTGGCGAGTTAGCACCTTAATGTTGTCATGATAGGGAATAGATTAGGATAATCTTGCAAGCAAAAATGTGGATTAATGGAGATCATAGAAGTTCGAATTTGATAATTAATGGAGCTCACAAAAGTCTGACATTAGTACCATATTATATTAGTAAAATATAGCTTTGACACCATGTTAGAAAATGTGACACATAGCTTGGACACATGTTAATGTGCATGAGAGATAAAGAAAGCTGTGAGAGAGAGAGAGAGAGAGAGAGAGAGAGAGAGAGAGCATGATTTGGCTTTAAAGGTCCACGGCAAAAAGTGTTTGATGATTGCACTTTATTACTATTAATCTTTATGCTTTAAAGTGATATTGAAGGATATTTATAGTTGGATCACAGACAGACCATAGATTAACACAAGATTCTAATACTTGCACTATGAGTATAATTATGATTACTTGCAGTCCAAATAAAATTATAATTACTTTAATTGCACTTGAAGTAGAATTAGATACAATAGACTTGGATGAGAGTTATATAACTGACTTGAACCTTAACTAGGATTGGGCCTTGATATCTCTTATTGGGTGGATCAATCACTAGGTCCAACAAGCTTTGATTTGTAGTTAATTACATTTGAAACTTCAAACTTAGCCATTTCAAAAACGTTTGATGTACTAGGAAAATAATCAAAATATATATATATATATATATTTCCATTATGCTCACCTTGTGTTCATTGCTTAATTACATTAGCATAAGTGCAAACCTAGGAAAATAATTATTTGATGTATACATTATTCTTCTCATAGTTTGTAAATTTCACAATCTTGTGAGACTCGTACAATGTGAGAAAGAGAATACATATATCGGATACATGAGATACCTTCTTCGTAAGACAATACTTTGAGACAATTAAATGCCACCCTCATTAGACAATAGCTTTAGCAACTCTGTTTCCAACAAGAAGAATGAAGAAAAGACATATTCAAAATTATTGAGGGTCAAAGATGCATCCTTAGGACCTACATCAATATTAGGTGGTATTGCTTAAATGAAAAGGGTAAAAAAGAAATGTAATTCAGAAAACAAAACATAAAATGAGAGGGGCAAAAATAGAGACAACAACGCAGTTGATAACTAGTTTTTATCACTTCCAGTTGTTGGCAACAATGTGAGCCAAATCCACAACCCTTTGAGAATAACCCCACTCGTTATCGTACCAAGCAATTACCTTCACCATGTCATCTCCCATGACCAATGTCAATGATGAGTCAACAGTTGAGGATACATCAGTGCACCTGAAATCCACTGAAACAAGGGGCTCATCGCAAACAGAAAGAATACCATTGAGCTCCTTCTCAGCACTTTCTCTGAAAGCAGCATTCACCTCTTCAGCAAAGGTCTTCTTAGATACCTGGACAACAAGGTCGACCACAGACACATTTGGAGTAGGCACACGCAGGGCGATTCCATTGAGTTTGCCTTTAAGTGATGGTAGGACAAGGGCCACAGCCTTTGCTGCACCTGTTGAAGTGGGAACAATGTTTAGAGCAGCAGCTCGTGCACGCCTGAGATCGCGGTGGCTGGCATCAAGTAGCCTCTGATCACCGGTGTACGAGTGAGTGGTAGTCATGGTGCCCTTGATGATGCCTGTCACATATTTGCATTTTTATTATTTATAAACTATGGGAGACTAAAATTTTCAAATTGGAGCATGAAATTTTCTGTTGTACAATTTAAAAATTAGCTTCAAAATTCATAATAGACCTAGATAAATTCACCTTTTAAGTCTTAACAATAGAGTACTCTAAAAGCAAACTAAATACCGTCGTGGACACAACATATTTTTTACATTTTTTTTTTAACTACTAAACCTAACTTAATGTAATTAAAGTAACGTTACTTTTACTTTGATCCATCATTAATAATTTAATACCACTTTTATTATGAATCAATTATAACGAATTATGTTAATAAATTGTGAAAAATGTACGTCTTTAGACTTGTTGAAAATCTACAGGTTAGGGGAATGGGATGAAATATGAATTACCAAACTTCTGGTCAAGGACCTTGACAAAGGGAGCAAGGCAATTAGTGGTGCAAGAAGCATTGCTGATGATGGCCTCGGCAGGGTTGTAGGCGTCTGCATTGACTCCTACCACGTAGGTAGGGATGTCACCCTTCCCAGGGGCAGTGATGAGCACCTTCTTAGCCCCAGCCTGAATGTGCTTGCCTGCACCCTCTCTATCAACAAACACCCCGGTCCCTTCGATTACCAGGTCGATCTCCAAGTCCCTGCACTTGTGGTGGCAAGTTCCTTTTCATTAATTCAGTCTCTAAAAAATGTCAAAAATATCAATGCCAATTAATGCCAAAGCCACTCATTCACTACTTACTGAACAAAGAAGTGAACTTACTTCCAGGGTAGGTTGACAGGGTTACGGTTTGATACGACCTTGATGATCTTGCCATCAACGGAGATGGCTTCGTCGCCAGAAGGCTTGACATCAGCGTCGAAGATGCCGAGGGTGGAGTCGTACTTGAGGAGGTGGGATGCCTGCTTCACACCTCCAGTGTCATTGATGGCAATGACATCCAAAGGGGAGTCCTTGCGGCCATGCCAGCACCTCAAGAAATTTCTGCCTATTCTACCGAACCCATTTATGGCCACCTTTAGCTTCGCTTCCACTACCCCTCTCCTGTATCTTCCACTTCCGGCCTAATTCATCATGTTAGGACAATAATTGAAATGATTAAGTTCATTTATAATTGTTTTTGAGATAAATAATAATTTATCATGGTATCAAAATGTGTTCTTGAGTTTAAATACTATTTTTTTTTTTTTTTTGAGAGGCGAGTTTAAATACTATATTCACTCTACACTCTGCTAATTGACCAATTCATGTGTGTGACATATACACGGTGAATTAAGTTTTTTAAACGAACATAGTCACACATCACACATGTTCAAGTTAAAGGCCATTCACTTTAATTTTATCATGTGTCTGCTCGTCTATCTAGGTTAGAGCGCTGTATGGAATTTTAGAATCGTAATTCACATGCTGCAATTTTAAAGAATTTTTTGTTTTCAATCAAATGTAACTTGACTACTTAATGATATCAATATTCTATATATGACAAAGAATTATAAATTGGAACCTTTTGTTAGTTGTATTAGCTACTCAAGACCCTCCGAGAATTTCATAAATTCCAATGATTTACGTACAAGAGCATATATTTCTTGTAGGTGATAATTGTCAATTACCACCCTTCATATCTTTGTTTACTAAAAATATTTAAAGAATGCTGATTAGTATACACTGGTGTGTATAGAGTATATGCGCCATGTCGGTTGAAATCACACAATTTAACTTCTGAAATCTTGTTTTCAAAACACAATTTCAAAATTATCACAGTTAAAACACAATTTATAAAAATGTGTCCGAATGTGTGCAACAAACTTTAACAATATTTAAATCTCCATTGTTGTCCTTTATATTAGTTAAAAGTATTCATTACACATTCTTCACTAACATATATTATTGGATCAAAAAGTTTAAGTAATATAAATATCAATTATCATGGAACTGAATATCATAAATTCCAAATCATATGGTATTTATAGAATAAATAAATAAAAATTCAAACCGGTATGGTTAATAATTTTACCAAACCATTGTGATATAATGGTGGAACATAAAATATGAGAGGATTATACGATTAACTGTATGCTATGGACAAGAGAAGTACGACTGGAAGTGGAACAGTAATGGTCAATTATGCATTTGGCGAGCTACTCACAGCATGTGTCTGGATAGCAACGATTGAAAAGATGTCATCTGAGCTTTTCCTCCCAAAGGAAAGGCAAGCTGATGACTTGCGTAGGCCTGAGAATTCTGCAAACCCTTTCCCATTTGCCTGAAGAAAGAAAGAAAAGAGCATATAGTATTGGTTTAACAATTCGATCATAATCAAAACAAGCTACAACATGAACAAAGAAGCATTGTTTTCTTATTTTTTTTTATTTTGGATTAACGAACAAGTATATTGTATTCTTTCTTATATATTTGAAGAGAGAGAGAGGTGCATGAACCTGAAGAGATGGTTTGGCTACAGAAAGAGTAGCCGAAGCCATGGTTGGCAGCCAAAGCGAGAATTAATGTATAGTAGTAAATTAAAAAATCGTAGCTGCTGCAGCACTTGTAGTAGTACTACTACTAGTAGCTAAAACCATGACCATCAACGTTGCATTATCTTATTAGTAAGTAGCAGAAGAGGTTACGGTGTGGACGTTTGGGAAACAATGAGAGGATGAGATTTTGGATAGCCCTCTCATTCAACGAATGGTTGTGGTTGCTGATTTCTTGTGTACTTGCTCTCTCCTCTCCACCACTGATCTCTTTTTCTTTTCTTTCCTTTTTTTTTGTTTTTTTGTTTCGGTTTAGGAGAGTGTTGTGGACTGGACAGAACTTCCCATTTCCATCATCTGGCTATCTTTCGGTTCCCTGTTTTTGGACTTTTGGGCCTAAGCCCTCATTCTTCATTAAGTGGGCCAAATTATGACTGCAATTTTCACTGTGTGTTAAACAGTTCTTTTCCCCCTATACATGGTCTTTGCTACTTGTACAAGTACGACTTGTGGGTTTCATTGTGGCATTTAACAAGTTACGCTCCTCAAGTATTTGGATGTGAAGAGATTGGCCCAAGGTTTATATGCCTTTAAAGCTATGCACCATCCTAATTTGGAGACGAATGCCTTATTTAGATCGTGAGCTCTTCTGAATCCAAGACCTCCAGAGGTTTTTGGTTTGCATATGGATTCCCGAGCCTTGGGATAAAGATGGTGCTTTTGAGTCCATTAAACCCCAAAAGAAGTCACGCATTATTGCATTAATTTGGGAACAAGTCGATGTTAGCAATTGAAAGGAGGACATCCAATAAGCTGGAATGGGCGTAAGGACAAATCGTATTAGAGTGGATCGAGCTACCTGTGAAATTAATTTAGGCCATGTTTGGTTTACGGTTTTCATCACTTATTTTCCAAATTTTGTGGATCCCACAAGAACCTGTTTTATCTTTTCCTACCTCAATTTCCATAACTCAATACTCAAAAAATTGAGTTTGAGTTGTAAAAATTGAGAACAATGTTTTGATGTTTTCTAGTGATGAGAATTAAGTTTCAATGAAATTTTTGTAAAATTAAGCAAATGAGTGAGACCCACTCACATGACTAGTCTCATTACAATCCGTCTTTTTGCAAAAATAAGTTGGCCTCAATCACTCTCTCTAACCTATGCGCTCTCTCCTTCTTCAATTTTTTCTTCTACTCAGCTCTCTCTCCTCATTGAACATCCACTACTCCACAAACCTCCAGTCACCACTACCACAAGCCACCACCATGAGCTACTGCGAGATGGCTCTCACTCTCAAGCCCCACTGTCTCAAGTCTCTCAATTCAAGCTCAGCCCAGGTGAATCGAAACTCACACGCACACACACACAAAGGAGAGAGAAAGAGGTTCTAACACAAAGGAGAATTAATATTTTATTAAGATTAAAAAAAACAAAAAACAAAAAACAAGCCTCAAACCGTTGAGATGGATGGTACTTCGGTTGGAATTGACCGGAAGGGAAGCAACCTTAAGGATGGAATTCCAATTTTTTTAGTGTAAAGTGAGTCTGATCACACTTCATAAGTCTTGCTTAGTTGCTTGAATTTATTTACTGTTTTTTTTTTTTTTTAAGTCAAAAGATATGAAATTTATTTTTACTATATGTTGTTATATGAGTATATAGTATTATTCATCAAAAGTATGAGAACTTCTTTCATTGGGAAGACTTAAGTAATTGCTTAGGAACTTGGTAGATCTCGATTCTGTCAGTCTTATACTCTTTTAATTACAACCACAAAAGAATTGATTTCTTAAAATTTCAATGGCTAATATTTAATAGGCTGAATAATTTTTAAAAATTCCTCCTCCTTTAACTATTATAAAAAATAAATAATAAATTAAAAAAGTGCAATAACAAAGTTGTAATATGATTTACCTTTGTTTGCAGAAAACACATAGGCAAAAATGATAACAAAGATAATAGTAGAATTGAAAACTTTATGCATATTTCTCCTCAATTCTGCCCAATAGAATTGCAAAAAAGAAAAGAGTATGTATTTATAGCACAAATAACTTTGTTATATTTCAAAATGATGCTAATGCCAACCATGGAGTAGTCCAAAGGGTTATGTATAAAAAAATAAAAAATTGAAGGGTTAATTATATTTGAGTTTGAAAAATAGTAAGAATCGAACAGCTTTATTTTGAACCACTACATCGATATTAAAATACTCTAAAATGTTCCTTCATCTATAAAAGTTTATTCTTGGTTATAAAAAAAAGTTCAGCAATTAAGCTAAACTAGACCAAAACAACACATTGAGGAAATTTATAAAATATATATATATATATATATATTGGAATAATATAAGGTGATGGTTTAATGAAAAATGAATAGTGCTTTCATTAAATTTCCTTTTCAAGGTAATATTAAAAATAATAATATTAAATTCCGAAGGTGTGAGCTTGATAGGACGGAGACATACTACACACACGAATTCACAATAAATTAGACGTGTCATATTAAGACCCGTGTATAGTGTTCTGTAACTTAATTACCATTTTGTTCATTGGCAGTTGAGGGTAGATTACCTCTCTACTTATCATTTGTGAAAAAACTAGAGAATCTAAATAGAATTGAGAGAATTTCATTGATGGAGAAGAAAATTACAAGAGATTGAATGAATAAAATACATAACTATGCTCTGTTTTATATACACAGGAAAAAAGTAATCGACCAACAATTGGCGCCAAAATCTGTTATTTACATCACCTAGAATCTGTACATGTGGCAATCCAAGAGCAAGAGACTCTTAGATTTACGGAACTAACTTCTTCAATGCTATTGGATGAAGAACTCGTGATCTGGCATTGCTTCAAGCATCTCTAACACTTCTGTGCTTATCAAGCCATTTGATGCAGTCTTTGTTCTTTGTGTAGTGCACTCCTTGTCAGCAGCTGATGCTTTTGCAGCTTGATTAACACCCTTGTCATCAGCAACTGCTGCATTGCTAGCCACCTTTGTGCACCTTTGCTGTGAGATATTACTTGCAGTTTTAATACTCCCCCTCAAGAGCACAGCTCTTGCCTTTTGCTCTTCCAGACCTGTATGCGGATAAGTCACTGTAGAAGCAAAAATGTTGATCACACCTAGCCTTCTGATTAGTTTAAGAAAACTTTCCACTCCTAATGCTTTGGTGAACACATCTGACAGCTAATCCTTAGTTGAAACATAGAAGGTTTTAAGTGCACCATCAAGAATTTTGTTTCTCACAACATGACAATTTGCCTCTATATATTTCGACCTCTCATGGAATACTGGATTCGCAGCTATATGAAGTGCTGCCTGGTTATCACAGTACATCAGTGTAGGCTTATCATGTTTGACATGTAAATCTTGAAACAAATGCAAAATCCAAGTCAATTCACAAGTTGTAGTGGCCATAGCCCTATTCTCTGCCTCTGCACTGGACCTGGACACTATGCTTTGCTTCTTAGACCTCCAAGACACTAATGCATCCCTAAGGAACACACAATAGCCAGTTAAAGACTTCCTAGTGTCAGGGCATCTTGCCCAATCTGCATCACAGTATGCTTTTAGGAGCAGGTCAGAGTTATTGGGGAAGAAAACACCTTGACCAGGTGTTCCTTTGATGTACTGCAGAATCCTAGTGGCTGCTTTCATATGTGGTGCTCTAGGTTGTGCCAAGAACTGGCTAAGTCTATGTACTGCATATGTGATGTCCGGCCTGCTTAGAGTCAAGTACATAAGCTTTCCAATGAGTCTTCTATACTACCCTGAATTGGTAAGCAAGTCTCCACTGTTTTTAGACAACTTGAGTTGTTGTTCCATTGGAGTTTGGACTGGTTTACACCCTGTCATACCAGTTTCCTCAAGAACTTCCAAAGCATACTTCCTTTGAGATAGGTTGATTCCACTCTTGTTTCTTGCAATCTCTAAACCCAAGAAATACTTAAGTGATCCCAAATCCTTAATACCAAACTTCTGATCTAAAACAGACTTGAGAGAGGTAACACAAGCATGATCATTTCCAGTGATGACCATATCATCTACATACACCAATAGAGCAGTGAACAAAGACCCTTTGCTATGCACAAATAAAGAATGATCAGCCTGAGATTGAACAAAACCAAGCTCCTTTATAGTTGCTGACAGCTTAGTGTACCATTGCCTTGAAACTTGTCTCAAGCCATAAAGTGACTTAACCAATTTACACACCTTAGGAGCAGTAGAAGTGGCTGAAGAAAAGGCTGAAACACACTCCCCCTTACTGTGAAAACCAGGTGGCAATGACATATATACCTCTTCATCTAAATCACCATGCAAGAAGGCATTGTTGATGTCCAATTGATGCAAAGGCCACTGCCTGGCAGCAGCAAGGGCAAGTAAGACCCTTACTGAAATGGTTTTAGCAACAGGAGAGAATGTTTCAAGGAAATCAAGTCCTTCCCTTTGGGTATAACCCTTGGCAACCAGCCTAGCTTTAAACCTTTCAACACTACCATCAGGATTAAACTTCACTTTGTAGACCCACTTGCAGCCAATGGAAGACTTACCAAGAGGTAAATGAGTCACATCCCATGTATGATTTAGCTCAAAGGCTTGGATTTCTTTGTCCATGGCAGCTCTCCAAAGGGGGTCTTGAACTGCTTGGGAAAATCTTTGAGGCTCTTTGGGACTAGAACTGACTGCTAGCAAGTAGGAGTGATAGCAAGGTTCCAAGTGAGAATAGGTGAGGCACTGAGTAAGATCATAAGGAGCACCAGCTACAACAACAGTACAAGCATAGTCCTGCAGATAGGCAGAAGGTCTGATGTCTTTAGATGACTTCCTGAGAGGTACTGATGGAATTGGAACAACTGGTGTGGAGGAATGTGACACCTAAACAGAATTAGGCACCTGAATAGAACTAGAAAAGGTAGCATTAGGATCAGATTGAGTAATAGCAGAAGGATAAGGAACAACATCAAGATCTAAGGAAGCAAGATCAGGTATGCTAATGGGAGTAACAAACCCATCAATATCAGCAAGGCAGGAGGCTTCAACAGCATTAGGAACAAAGGGATCTACAATGTTAGTTGAAGTGGAAGCAAAAGGAAAAGAATGTTCATGAAAAACCACATCTCGAGAAAGGAACACCCTATTGGTAGCTAAATCAAGGACTTTATATCCTTTAACCCCGAAAGGATATCCCAAGCAGACACATTTAACAGCCCTAGGTGCAAACTTGGACCTGTGAGAAGAAAGTGTAGAAGCAAAGCATAAGCAACCAAACACCTTTAAATGTGCATAACTAGGTGGATGACCAAATAACACTTCAAAAGGGATTTTATTTGATAAAACAGATGAGGGGATTCTGTTGATCAAATAAACAGCAGCAAGAATAGCATGACCCCACAAATGCAAAGGTAAATGAGATTGAAACATTAGAGCTCTTGCCACATTCAAGACGTGTTGATGTTTCCTTTCAACAATGGCATTTTGTTGTGGGGTTTCAACACAACTTAAATGATGCAAAATGCCCTTCTTGGCAGAGAAATCTTTCATGAGGAATTCAGTACCATTATCATATCTCAAAGTTTTAATTTTCTTGGAGAATTAGGTTTCCACCATGATGCAAAATTGTTCTAAAATAGATTGTGTTTGGGATTTATGCTTTAACAAATACACCCAAGTGCACCTAGAGTAATCATCAACAATGGTTAAAAAATACTTGCAATGATCAATAGTAGGAATAGAGAAAGGTCCCCACAAATCACAATGGATCAATTCAAAGTAAGAACTAGAGAAATGGGAACTTTTATTGAAAGGTAAACGTTTTTGTTTAGCAAGTGGATAAATGTCACAACTGAAACTTCCAATAGAATTGAAGGAAGGTACATCATTTGGTTTTATTGAAGCCAATTTGGCATTGGACAGATGACCCAATCTGGAGTGCTAGATATGAAGCTGTGAACTATGTACAGAAGCTGAAATAGAAGCTGCAATGGAAGGTGTAGAGATGCTGCCTTTGTCCAACAAGTAAAGTCCATTGCATTATCTACCCAGACCAAGTGTGCTCCAATGAGCAAGGTCCTAGATAAAGCATAAATTTCCAAAGAAGATAAGACAACAAACCGTGGACTTGGCTAGCTGACTGACAGAAATAAGATTGAAACTAAAGGATGGAACACATAGAACATTATGAAGGGTGAGATGTTCAGAGATTTTTACAATGCCAATATGGGTGACTGAAGCTACTTCTCCATTAGGCAAATTAACAAACGTATTTAAAGTAGCAGTGATAGTAGTAAAACATGAAATGGAATTTACCATATGATCAGTTGCCCCTGTGTCTATGACCCAATCAGTGGCATGGAAAACATCTCTATCAACTACTTTGGCAGAAAAAATAGAATGCCTTAAAGAAGGAGTGAAAGGGGAATTTGTACCTAACATAATGTCAACAAAAGAGCAATTAACACTGTCCGAAGGTGAAATGGATGAGGAAGGCACACCAGTTGCAGCAGGTACACCAGGAGCTCTAGGAAGCATGTTGGAGACAGCACCACTTGTACTCACAGTTGCAACATGGTGATTAGCACCTTGATCAGTTCCAGAATTGAAAAAGGCAAGCAATTGCTCACATTGTGCCTTAGAAATAGGACACACTGCAGAGGCATTAGAAGGAACCTCAACAACTTGACCTTGAGGATATGAAACTTGGTTAGCATTGGAATTAGGCTTCCCTTTGTGCTTGTAACCTGGTGGATACCTGTGGAGCTTGTAACACTTGTCCATAGTGTGTCCAAGCATGTTACAATGCGTGCACAAGGGTCTTTCCTTCTTAGGACCACCTTTATTGCCTGAGTATCCCTTGGCATTAGCATACATTGCCACTGAATCAGACCTGGGTGTGAAGGTAGATCCATGGCCAATGCCTTTGTGTGATTCTTCTTGGAGAACCAGAGCATACACCTTGCTCATTGAAGGAAATGGCTCAAGCATGAGGATATGACTCCTCACTGTGTCAAAACTTTCATTAAGCCCCATCAAGAACCTCATCACATAAGATT
This sequence comes from Quercus gilva, assembly GCA_023621385.1. Classification (NCBI taxonomy): domain Eukaryota; kingdom Viridiplantae; phylum Streptophyta; class Magnoliopsida; order Fagales; family Fagaceae; genus Quercus; species Quercus gilva. Next base: position 65,592,317 of record CM042474.1, on the reverse strand, counting down.
TCTCATGTGCAATGCTCAGAATTTTCATTGCTCCACAAGTACAGGCTGGTAAAGGCTCATAATGAATCAATTGATCCCAAAGTTTCTTGAATTTGGAGTAATATTCAGTCACTGATAGCTGCCCCTGAGTTATCTGCGAAATCTCTTGCTGAAGATCATAAATCTTTGGTCCATTTCCTTGTGAAAACACACGCTACAACTCAAGCCACATCTCCCTCGCAGTCTCACAGTACATGATACTGCTTGAAACGTCAATGTGCATAGAGTTGATCAACCAAGAAAGCAACAACTTTCCCAATCTTCATACAGAGGAGAATCATCTTCAAGCTTTGCAATCTTGCCATTCATGAATCCTATCTTTTTCTTGGCTATTAATGCTAGAACCATAGCCCTAGACCAAGATTGATAGTTCCTCATTCCCAAAAGTGGTTGAGTAACTAAGATATTCCTAGGATTTTCACTTGCACTAAGGAAAAATCGATTGGGATTATTAGTCTCTGTATTGGACTGAGGGTTTTGCTATGTGGATTGATTGGGCACAGGATCAGAGTCATTTCCTTCTCCAGAAGCCATTGATGCTATTCATGAGCTTGAATGAAGCTTCTAAAGAAAAACAAAAGATTCTCTATAAAATAGAGTTCAACAATTTTTTTGACAAAATTTCTGTTTGGAAAGCAAGAATCTTTTGGAGTCAAAAACAAAACTAGGAAATCAGTATGAACTGTGCTAGTCGCTCTGATACCATGAAAAAACTGGAGAATCTAAATAGAATTGAGAAAATTTCATTGATGGAGAAGAAAATTACAAGAGATTGAATGAATAAAATACATAACTATGCTCTGTTTTATATACACAAGAAAAGAGTAACCGCCCAACAATTGGTGCCAAAATCTGTTATTTACATCTCCTAGAATCTGTACACATGGCAATCCAAGAGCAAGAGACTCCTAGATTTACGGAACTAACTTCTTCAATGCTATTGGATGAAGAACTCGTGATCTGGCATGGCTTCAAGCATCTCTAACACTTCTGTGCTTATCAAGCCATTTGATGCAGTCTTTGTTCTTTGTGTAGTGCACTCCTTGTCAGCAACTGATGCTTTTGCAGCTTGATTAACACCCTTGTCATCAGCAACTGCTGCATTGCTAGCCACCTTTGTGCACCTTTGCTGTGAGATATTACTTGCAGTTTTAATAATTTGTTATAAAATTTATCCATTAAAAGAAATTTATAATTTTTCTAACTTATAAGATTTCAACTCTGTAGCTCACAGCTTTGCCAGACATGCGAAACATGTTAGCGGCTTAGTTGTTTGGAGGGAGGAAGTTCCCCCACCCATTGTTTCTATTTTTTTAGCCGATTCTGGCTGAGTTTTTCTTTTAATGAAATTCAGTTTTCTTCTCAAAAATATATATATATATATATATAAAATAGAAGTTTATAATTTTAAAATTTGACCTTTTCTTTTTTAGTTGAAAATTTAATCACCAAATTCACCACAGTATGTGCAAACAATAGTTATACTCCATACATTTTTGTTAGCGTCATGTGTCCATGTGTACTGGCAAACTGTATCCAAAACGTATACAAATTATGTCTTGAGTTGTAGGTTTTGATTACTCTTTTTAAAGAAACTCATTTTAAAGAAATGACATTAATTTGTGTTAAAACTCATTTTAAAGAAACAACAATATTTGCTTACTCTTTTGTAAATATCACTTAACCAACTGCAAATTTTTTAATTAGGTTTTTTTTTTCATTGAAATGTATACATTTGGATGGGAAACGAATGAAATATGATTTTTGAAGTTGGCTCTAATGTTAGTTATGGGAAGCTATAGGATTTTCTTGGCCCCCTTCATTTTCCTTTGTTTTCTCTTCACTTAAATCAACTCTGAATTAATTCACCAAACACTCTTCAGGAACCTTCTCATTCACTATAAAAATGGTGAATTCTCATTTGAAAGCACCTATTATCCTAGAACTCTAGAGGTAGCAAAGAGTGCTTGTCATACATTTGGTCTTCCTAAGATTTAGAGTGTGAGTGAGAACATCCTTGCCTCTCCTCTAGGATTTTGGAGTAAATCCCCTAATGGTCCATTTGGATTGAGAGAAAGGGGGGGAAATAGAGTAGATTTGACCCAAAATTAGCCTATTTTTAGCCAACTCTACTCGATTTCCCCTCCTTCCCCTGGTCTATCCAAACGGGCCCTAAGTCTCTAGAGAAAGCAAGAAATATCATTGTGAATCCAGCCTTCTTAAGTCTTAAAGTTCGATTTTATTTCAATGCCACCCTCTAGGATTTTGAAGGAATTTTGCCCCATTTTTTTCTTTGTTAGATTTGTGTGTAGGTTAGGTTTGTTATAATGCTAGAAATATTTTTGTTTGTATTGTTATGGAAATTGGGATCTAAGAATGCTAATTGTTATGCTTTTCACATGTTCTTGATTGATCTTTGCATGTTTTTGGTTGTTCTTCACTTTTAAACTGAAGGAAGAGAACACTCTCTTAGGCAATCTTGTGGATATTGAGGTGAAGATCAATGACATCTCAAAATCAAAGTTGCTTAAATTTAATTTTCTTTGGAGTTTCTTGCATCAAGGTAAGTATTCTTTGGTCCTAAATCTAAAAAGAAAATAGAAAAGAGCATGTGTTCTAGCATTCTAAAAGTAGATATTGGTTTTGATTTTCTATTGCACATAATATGTATGAGATGCATATGATTTTTCAACACTGTAACGTCTGTTTCATAACAATTTTTTTTTATTATCATGCTAGTACACTAATTGGTCTTTTTGGTGTAGGCGAGGTTCGTAAATCGTACTCTCAAATCTCTTATTCGTCGATAAAAGATTTTATCATTTAAGCTAATTGGCCAGCTGCAGTGTTTTCCGAACACTGTAATAGGCCCTATGTTTGAAAACGTGACAAAAGACCCTTAAAATCGTGGCTATTGGCCTCCCTATTGTAGCGCTTTTAAAGAGCTGCTATAGATCAAAATTTTAAGTGGCATTTGTTAAAAATGCAGTTATATGTTGCCTATAGTAGCGTTTTTTGAAAATGTGCCACAAAAATGCAACTATAGACTTGTTTTTCTTGTAGTTCTTTTACAAATAATTTCAAAATTCAGAATAGTATACAACTTATTTATTTTATTTGGTTCTTCTTTTCAATCATGAAATACAATCAATAACAAACAAGCCACAAGTACAAACTATTTTCACAGGACATTGATCATCATCATCCTTTATTTTATATATCTCATTATCTCTCTTTTTACCCGTTAGTTCCATGAAGCTTTAGCTTATCTATATAATACTAAAAGTTGAAGTATAATATTTATTGTTGTTATGCTCACGTTGAGTCACATCAACGGCCATGTCATTACTTTTTTTTTAGTAATAAATTAAATTATTTTATTTCCATTCTTTTTCTATTAGTCTTTAAACGATTCCACAATTTTCACTTCAACTTCCATAACACCCCTAACTCCCCCTCTCTCCATTCCTTTTAACTTCCCATGCTCTTTAATGCCTTAGACTCTCCCTCTCCTCCTATCTTGGCTCTTCATCTTCTCATTGAATCCAACCAATTCATACCTGTTCAATTGCCCCCACCATCCCTATAAAATCAAAGGGATGATATATAAACCGTTAAACGCCCTCTATCTCTCTTAACTAGAAGATGAATGGTTTTAAATTTACCTCCTGCCAAAAAAGAGCTCATTTCAAAGCAGTAATCCTATATTCTTGAGTGGGTATATCGCTTTGTTCCTTAAAATCATATGATATGTCAAGTTTGATTTATATATTAGAGTGTTATGTCACTTATGTGTTTTTTTTTTTTTTTTTTTAATGTCTCTTTTACTATGATTTGTTGTCAAGAAAATAATAATAATAATAATAATAATAATAATAATAATAATAATAATAATAAAATTCCTGTCTAAAATGGTTCACCGAATATAGAAGTCATCAAACATGATAAGAATGACTCTTTGTTGGCCTAGGTAATACAAACATATGAATATATGAGTATGTTCTCTATTTTTTTAATTACTTTAAATTACAATCAATAGTCTTCTACTCCATTATATTAGAAAAAAGAATTTAGGTTTTAATTATTTTTTTATTACTTAGTATCAATAAATCACAATAATCATTCAAATAATAGTTACATTCTTACTCATCTAGATATATATGAACAAATCAACATACTATAACATGGAGTCACAAGTATAGGCGTAATATTCAATTCTGATTTATATATTAGAGTATTATGTGTTTTTATTTTTTATTTTTATGTCTCTTTTACTATGATTTGCTGTCAAGCAAAATGGTTGCAATTCTATGTTTCCACGTGTTTGATAAAATGACTATAAAAATTATTCAAAAAAAAAAAAAAAAAACAAAGATGGTCATGTAGAAGAATAAATAGGAAGAACAAATGTTAAAGATAACTATTATGTTAGTAAACTTCATTCATAAATGGGTTCTCAATGCTATGAAAAATTCCTAAAGTGTGTTTTATTGGATTTATTGTAGCAATGAATATAGTAAAAAGAATATTAGGCAACAGTAATTTTGATTCTAATTTTGATTCATTATCCTCTTCTTCATTTACATGTTCTAGCCGTTGTAACGTTGTTAGTTTTTTTTACCCTCCTTTACCACTTGGATTTCAAAATTTGAAATAAAGAATAAAGATTTGCATAACATATACTTCACATTGGGGTGCATCACACCAAAAAAGTGACAAGGCAAATAATATACTTATATTACAAATAATCTTTATTTTCATTATCCTCATCATCTTTGTCTAAACAGAATAAACTATCTAAAAATTTTGTGACTCTAACGCATAATAATCATCAAATTCCTTTCTAAAACGGTTCACCGAATATAGAAGCCATCAAACACTATAAGAATTACTCTTTGTTTGCCAAGGTAATACAAACATATGAATATATGAGTATGTTCTCTAGTTTTTTAATTACTTTAAATTACAATCAATTGTCTTCTACTCCATTATGTTAGGGAAAAAAAATTAGGTTTTAATTTTTTTTTTTTATTACTTAGTATCAATAAATCACAATAATCATTCAAATAATAGTTACATTCTTACTCATCTAGATATATATGAATAAATCAACATACCATAACATGGAGTCCACAAGTGTAGGAGTAATATTCAACTGCACAAAAATTTACACTAAGATTTGTCTTCTTTTCATTTTCTACATTTTTTTTTATGCCAATTTAAATTCATTGTTTTTGTAAAACCATGTTTACTCTACACTATTTATTTTTTGTTTTTTACTCTACACTATTTAATTATGAAGTTTCTAAGGCATCTCATACATATGATGGCTGATTTAAATGATTTCTTGACAAATCTTTTTTGAATAATTTAATAAGTTAACGTTATATATCTTTGGTTATTTTTTTTAGTAATGGTAGTTTATTAACTTATTTGGTAAGAATTTTCTTTTGGTGATTCACAAAATGATCCTTAACGAATTATTATTATAAATTTTTTACTTTAAAATAACTTTAACCATAAAATAATCATTAAAAATAAAAGCAAAGGCACCTTCTTGATAGGCATTACCCCATATGATATCACAAGTGCGCTGACATCTCCCCGTGAATTTCTCATTAATTCGAAAATGTTCTTGATGGACTCTCCTTGCGAGTCCTACAATATCTAAATAATTAGACAATTAGAGAAAGATAAGTACATCTGAAGCCATGCTTTTTATCAAAGTAAGATATTACTCATTAACATTTTAGTGTCTAGTTTTTATCAAAGTTGAAGAATTTTGTAATGGTAAAGACAACAAAAACAAAATAATTCATACCATATACTGATATGCATCTCTACCATATGTAATAACAGAGACTACAATTAAATGTCCACGGATTTTTTTTTTTTTTTCTATTAGATTTTCAATTTCTCTCTTTGTCTTCTCACATTTTCCATTCATTGAATCAATTGTTAATTTATTTTGTATACTTCAAATTAATAAAGTCTCTTGTCATATGTTCGTATATCTATCCAAAAAAAAAAAATCTCTTATCCAACTATGAGAGATTTTACCGTTTAAGCTAACTGAAACCCATAAGAGAGAATTTAATTAAACTAAATTTAGCCTAGTCAAACTTTACAATAAAAATATTAAGATAAAGAAAAACAAAAGGTAGACAAACCTTATCCGTAGGGAGACATTGAAACTAATTCCACAATTTATCTTCTAAAAAAATTTCCTAAATTTATACGATTGATTGTTAAAATTTAAAGTTTAGGGTGACATTACTTTAAGTAACATCATGGTTTTACAAAGAAAAAAAAAAGGTATTTTTCCCAAAAAGGAATTTCAAAAACTTTAATTCCTATACCATTACTCTTCATACTAATTCTCTTTTAGAGAAAATTTTATGATCTTACAAATATTTGAGCTAAATTTGATTGGAGATCACTGAAACATTGACTGTTTAAATTTAATGTTGTAGGTGATTCATTGAGTGAAAAAAATTAAGAACTCCAAGTTGAAATAAAATCATTAAGTTTGTCCACACAAAAAAAACCATCGAATTAGTAATGTGCCCAATAATAATATGAACAAATTTTAGCTTGGGAATTATTTATATTTTTTATGAAAGTTACATATTATATTGGAAGGCTAAATATAGGTATAAATATAAAAAATATAAAATGCCATTGTTTTCATAACCGGACCAACCGTAGTTCAATCGGAATTGAAGGTTAGGCGGGTTTCATGAAAAGTTGTTTGACACTTTAACCATTAAGGCATGTGGGCTTGTTGAGTCTTTATGTCACAAACTATATATTATAATCATATATATAATTGAATTAAAATTTTTTATTTTATCATAGTTTGACCTCAGTTAAACCTCAATCCAATCTCAAAAACCTTAAACTTTTCTTTTTTGGGCAAATAACACTCCCCTCCCTTGAGGTTTGGGAAAATGACACTCACCCCCAAACTTAAAGGAAAAAAACATTTTCCCCCCTTTGACATTTATTTATCTAAACTCTGTTAAATTGGCGTTAAAAATGTTGTGCACTAACGTACCCTTTGGTTAATAATGTATTCCCAAAATTGACTCTGAAAGTTTTTTATATTGATAAGTGACTTTGAAAATTTCAAATTCATTTTTAAATAATAAAAACTTGAAAACTTCAGCAAATTGTTTTATTTCATAAATTTTGATCCAAAGTGTTAGAGAGAGAGGAGCGATTAAAAAATCTAAGAGGATCATCAAACTTTAAAAAATCAATTGGAAATGTGCTATAAGAAACTAAAAAATCAACATAAGCAACATGTTTTATAATATGCTTTATATTCCGTTACTAATATTAATAGAAGGGGGGGGGGAGTGTTATTTTTTTTAAATCTCAGGGGGGGGGGAGTGTTTTTTCTTTTCAAGTTTGGGGGTGAGTGTCATTTCTCTAAATCTCAAGGGAGGGGAGTGTTATTTGCCCTTCTTTTTTTATAGTTTTTTTAATGGTTTGAGTTTTAGAATTATGTCGTACGTTTCTCCGCAAATGCCACATAGATAAAGAGGACGGCAAACATAAAAGTGGCGTGGCGTAGGCAATTTTACCCATACTTCTCGTCACTTGTGCCAAATAGAACTGCAAAAAGGAGTATTTACTATTTATAGCACAAGTTACTTTGTTTGGAGCCTAGATTATGCTAAGGCTGGCCAACCAATGGATATTTGAAGGGGTAATTCGATTTGAGTTTGGAAAATATATATTAAGAAAAAATACTTTATTAGCTTTTTGAATTACTACATTGACATTAAACGACTTCTTAGATCACATTTCATTCTTTATTATAAGAAATTCAATTCTACGCTTAAGCTAAACCTGGCCAAAGCAGTGTATCAAGGGAGAAAAATAAAACTAAAAATCCACACATAGATAAGAAATTGGAATATAATAGGCCAATAAGGTAATGCTTAATTGGATGAAAAATGAATTATGTTTTCATTAAAAAAAAAAAATTCAAAGTAATAAAAAACCTAATAGCTCAATATGTTTGAAATACCTTATCCTTATTCCTCATGCATACAAATTCACAATGAGAGGTTTTGGGGTGGTAAGCATGAAAGTGCCACTTGTCAAGCCATGAAAGAGCCATTTGGCTGTACGAGATATGCGCTTTACTTACCACACCATATTAAAAAAAGATTTCAATCGGAAAAAATCACCATATTAATTTTATTATTTATTATTATTATTTTACAAATTTTCAAATAGTAAAAATTTGTATTCACTGAAAAGAAAAGACGTAGGATTTCGAACACACGTACCAACATTCTCATGGTACGAAACTAATCCATTAAAGGCGAGGGTTCAAATTCAAAACCCTCCATTTGGACCCAGAAAGATACAAGTCAAGCAGTGTTTGTGGCGAAGGGTGAGAGAGATAGTTTTGACAATTTCCTAAACTAAAAATAATCAGCCATAGATGGTAGTAGAAAAGCTAAGTATCTTTTGAAACTTTTTAATTTAGAAGCAAATACTTCTTCTTCTTTTGTAATCAGAAGTAAAAAAAGGTACCTGTATGTGGAGGATCCGAACAAGGGCAAAGGAGAGGTGTGCAACCCCACATGGACATATGGAAAGCATGTAATATCTATTCCATTTTTATGTATTTCTGGTCTTTTGTTCCAATTTTAGTGCATATTGTTGAACATAGTGGGCTTAGCTATTCCTACACATAGCTGTATCGTTGCGGTTCAAAGCTATACCAATCTTAGTCATTGGGTGCAGAGCCATGTTCATTGCTTAATAATATGGAATCAATATATGCTTTGCAATCATAATAGTTTATTCGAGTGCAAGTTCAAGGAGATTGGATCTGTTCTTTAATTTCTTTATTAGTATTATATTTGTAACTTAACATTATACATCCATAAATCTAATGTACTATCATCCTCTCTCACAAGTCACGAACATAGGACTACAGCATATTCCCTTCCTTCTTTTACAGGAAGGTGTTTGATTGATTGAGATGTACAATTTGGTGATTATAAAATAAATAAAGCTAAAGGAAGGAATGATTGTTGTTTCAATGCTAGCAAAAGAAGGGAGGAAAAAAAAAAGATTATGGAATCGTTGTTGTCATTACTTAGGCCTCAATCAATTAGAATAAAGAAACAGAGCAAGCTGGTACAAGATTATATGAATATAGTTACCACTTTCATTCATTACGTACTAATATTTATAAGACATAAACTCTTTCATTTTTATTCAGGTTTATGCAGGACGGAATCAGGACTTGGAATTAGGGGGCAGAAGTATAAAAAAAAATTGAAACCCCAAATAAACATTTATTTAATAAACCATTAACAAAGAAAAATACAAAAAATTATTGTTTTTTAAAATATTACAAAACAATCATTTATGAAAATGGAACTTGTCCTTTTTTTAAATCTTTGACAAGCACTATTCACATAAGCACTCAACAACTAACCAATAAATTTCAAAATTGCATTTAATCTCTTTAATTATTTACCCAAGAAAAAAAAAATCTCTTTAATATTTTAAAAGACACTAATAGACAAAAACACTAACAGACAAAACTACAATAAAATGCACTAAACATCACATGGGCATGGGTGTTATGTTACACAGGTGTTCTTTTTCCCTTTTATTATATGTGCGTCTTGTCATAAGTTGGGTATTCTCCTACTCTAGGCTAGTTAGATCTCTAGCTAGAATCGGCTGTGTGTGTGTGTGTGTGTGTGTGTGTGTTTTTTTTTTTTTTTTGGTCGTGTGTTTGTTTTAGGGGTGATGTTTGGGCTTAATTTTTGTTGTTAGCCTAATTTTTTTTTATAGCTTTTAAAAATATCAATAATACTGTTGAGGAGGCAAAATACAATTTTATTGAAAAAAATTGCTAAAAATAATATTATATATATATATATACACTATTTTAAAATAAAAAAATTAAAAAAATCTAGGGGGCCACTACCCCCCCCCCCCCGGGGCCCAAATATAGCTCTGTTCCTCAATTTATGGGATAGTTCAATGGTAATGATATTATTTGTTGTGGTCCATGTTTGTAATTCGAACCTCCCTCCCTTCAATGAGATTGGTTAGAGATACTCAAATGTTTAAGTTAATGAAGAGATTCAACTTCTTTTTCGGTTGGAGGATGAAAAATTAAGAGAATATAAAATATTGGTAGAATGGAAAATATTTGTGTTTTCTACTATGCGTGTTTCACAGACATATAGAAAAGTAAAATTCTCCTAAAAAAAAAAAGATAGAAAAGTAAAATAATAGATAAGAAATTACTATTATGCCCTTATTATTAAAAGTAAAATAATGAAAAAGTGAGAATAATTTTATTCATTTTCTTCACAATGTCATTTCCTTTTTCTTCTTATTCTTCTTCCCCCCAATTTAGAAAGAAAGGGAAATGGTGGACCTGGGTGGAAACTGGAAACAATATTTACCACACTTTCTTTCCTCTCCATTTTCAGTCCAACTAAATAATAGAGAATTGCATTTTCTAACTTTTAATTTCTTCCTTCATTTTCCATCCTCTCCCTTTTCATCCTAACCAAACATAGCATTAACAAGTAAGTTGAATGAAAAATAACAGAGATACAAGTTGATGGAGTCCCTTTCTTCTTGATTATGTAGGGTATTTATAAAGATTCTACTCGTGAAGGCCGGTGGATGCTTCACAATGCAGTCAAGATGGGCACCTTCTCTGCTAAAGAGGTGGACTATTGTTACATTACATTAAATACGAACAACAATATGTGAACTATAATAAATGTTAATGTGAAGGGAGATGATCATTTGAATACACTCCTTTTTAGGCTGATAAAGCCTGCCGTTGACATCTGTGTAGGGTTTTATGGATTCGACCCGATGTAGATTGCCTTAATTTGGGGGTTTGGTTGAATGCCTTCAAGTTGGGCAAGGGTTGTAGTTTTGACCATGCCGGTTCAACGAGGCTAGGTTTGTTCAAATCGAGTGCCCTGCGCTTGCTCGTGGGCTTACCCATCCTGAGCCTGTGTGATCTTACCCCCTCTTGGAAGTAATTACAATAGTTACGGGGAACATTGCACAAAGGGCCAAAGAAAATGGGAGCACTTGTGGACACCCAAAGGGTGAAATTGCATATTTCTTTTGCTTAAGGAGAAAGCTGTCCCTAAAAAAATGCTTTTGCGTTGGAACAACATAATCAGTGTATTATAATACAGAAAAAAAAGCAAAGGCCATTAAACACTGTGCACTATTGTGACTGTTGACTCCAGTTCCTACGTTCTTTTTGTGCTTATAAATAGAGATTGCGGATCCAACAGCTAATTGCAAAAGCACCTTTTGTTTTCACTTTTCCTCCTTAGTTAGTTCTTCTATATATCCAAGACTTGCACCTCTGTCCCCTCCAGAAATCAGGGCAGCGAGGAAACATGGCTAAGGAAGTAGACTTAAAGGTGCTGAAGCACGTTCATGCTCGATGTTTATTACAAGTTCTTTGAGTCTCTTGGTTCTTTATTTTTGTTCACTTCTTTGTCTATTCATAACTCTAAATCAGTAAGGTCTGAAACCAAATTACGTTGACTTTATTTCAGAAAGTTGAGTTGAAGGTTTCTGTCAACTGCTGTGATGGTTGCAAGAAGAAAGTAAAGAAGGTGTTACAAGGCATTGAGGGTAATAAATTCAAGGCCTTTACATTTCTCTTGTTCTTTACACTACCTTGCTTTTCTCCTCCTGCTAATCATGAAAGAAAAACACATATGATCAGGTGTGTTAAAGACAGAAATCGACCCTTTGCAGCCGAAAGTGACAGTCCTAGGGAATGTGGATTCAAAAGTTTTAATCAAGAAGCTTCTGAAAGTTGGAAAACAAGCAGAAATGTGGAATTCCGGGAATCAGAATGCTGGAAAGGCAAAGAAAGAAGCAGAAGTGGCAGTGACAAAAACTGAGTGTCAAAAAGCCGAGTGCCTAGATTCACATGCCACAATAACTGATAAAACTAAGGAGAGTATAGATAGTGGGGATGGAAACAATAACAAAACATTAAAGAATGATCAGAAGGAAATGGAGAGTGCTGCAAAAATTTCTAGTATTGAAGTCATTAAGAATGAAATTCCTCCGAATATTTCTCAACCATACACGAATAGCACTGATCATCCAATCCTGATGAATGATGGTGGCAATGTCAAGACTCAGACTCAATGTTTTTACATGGTCGGGCCTTCTGCTGTCACCACCATGCCCTATTATGTAATACCTTCTTATATGGCTCCTTTTCCACCAACTTATAATGGTCAGGAATTCTACAACTCATACTCAATATCTCAACCACCATTCCAGATACCAGCAACGGAAGTTGGGGATTATTTCAGTGATGATAATACTGTTGGATGCTCCGTGATGTGACTTGTGAGACCTCCAGCACAATCAATCACTATGGCTCAAAAGAGTTGGAAAGGAGAGGGTTTAACTTTTTTTGATTCAAGTATTCATTTTAAGTGGGAAGTTCGCTAGTCATTTTGTAGTCTATAACAATACATTATGAGACACATAAGAGTAAGAGACAGAGGGTGGCAAGTCATTTTTGTGGTCTACTTCATGAGATTTTGCTCCTCCCTTTCATGGGTAATTAGAACCATATAATTATGCAGATTAGTCTATTGGTATACTGAATTCTTGACTAACTAATTCCTTCTTTTCACTGCATTTCTAATCTTAATAAATACAATTTTGAAAGAGGGACTGATTTGAAGAAGAACTAAACTTCAAGTTCATGATAATGCCAATTTATATGCCCCCTGAATCAGAGAGAGAGAGAGAGAGAGAGAGAGAGAGAGATGGTAGTGTGTGAAAAGGGCCTACTAGGCCAGGACCAAAGTCAATGCCATTGGATGCAATTACAACTGTTATGCTACAAGTAATAAGGCAAACTCACCTATAATATCTGTAGGATAAAGAAAGGGGAATCGTACGTAATTGTAACATGAATAAAATAAAGTGAATTTCTTGATTCACTGGGTTCAATACGAATATTTTTAGAAGGCACAAGTAAACTGCCACCATCCATTCAACCTGCATGTGCGTTGTAGATGCCAATGCCACTGACAAACTAATTGTATCAGAGCACTATGACGCGTAAGCATACGTTCAGTGCATGTTTGGTCAGCTAATATTTTGTTAGCCTAAATATTCAGCATTCACTTCATAATAATTACTCTTATCATCAAAGACACAAATTAATTTTTTTTTGGGTATATGTGAAGTTTAAACTTCAAATCTCTTATTCGATAATAAAGATCTTTACCAATTAAGCTTAGCTTATTTGTTTAAGGGAGTTAACGGATGCCCTAAGGGCATTGGTTTAAGAAATTTTTTTAGAAATTTTCTATGAAAAGAAAATAATAATAATAATTTATTAACGACTTTTTATATTTCTCATAAATGTGGTTTCTAAATTTTCTTAAAATATTTTATTAACAAATTTAAGGACACTCGTTAACCGGACTCATAAGTCTTATCAAAAACATATGTATTAAATTAATTTCACTCTTCAGCACCAATTTTTATTGAGATAATGTCTAGTTCCGGGCCTTATTTAAGATATTCAATGGCACTGAGCATCTTCTTTTAGTTCTGAATTATTATTTAATCACACAAAGCCTAAACTTTTTTTAGCTTGAACACAAAGCCAAAACTATTTTTTTTGAGATACACAGCCTAAACTTATTGTGGAAAAAGTTGCACCCGAATATTTCATCTTCGCATTACCTCCCAATTTGGCGCTTTATTAGCTTTCAATGGGGTTGAACTCAAAATATTGACCGAGCCTTTCGATTCTCGACGGTAGAACTGCTTTTGACTATATATTAAATAAAGATTTTTGGATTGATATATTCTTAATAAGCACCATTGGAGTTATCAAAAAATAAGCACCATTGGATTATAGATAGGTATTGGTAAGCAAGGTTACAAAAACACAGAACATTCGCAATGATAATGATTACCATTTGCCCTTTAATAAAGCAGTATAGGACTAGAAGAGGGCATATGGACCAAATGCATTTGGGAAGTCCATGTTTTTCCATAGCCTATTCTAGTTTAATTCAAAAAGTTAAAAATAGTCCATATATCACTGTATTCCCAGATATTTTGTGATTTTTTTAGTTTTTTTTTTTTTTTGATAAGTAACTTAGCAATATATTGAAAAAACACCGCCCCGTACATAGGAAATGTACGAAAGAGGCAAGAACATCAAGAAAACAAAGTACAATGATCAATCAACCCAGAAAGGGAAATACAAGAAAAAGAAGGTAAAACCAAACACCATTCGAGAAGAGTAGAAAACAAAAAAGACTTAAACTCAAGAATGGACCGCTCACGATCCTCAAAGCTTCTCGAATTCCGTTCCCGCCAGATACACCACATCAAACAGTGCGGCACAATCCTCCAAATAACTAAATTACGATGTCGCCTGTAGTTGCAAGACCAGCAATCCAACAAATCCGCTACCCTTTGCGGCATCACCCAACTAATACCAAACAAGCAGAAAATCATACTCCACATTTCATAAGCAAAAGGACAGTGAAGAAGGAGATGATCTACAGATTCCCCACACCCTTTGCACATGAAGCACCACTCAAGAACAACAAAGTGTCTCTTCCGAAGATTTTTTTAGTTTTAAGAAACAAATTCAAACTTTCTGGTATAAAAAAGCACAGAGAATTTCAAAAGCACAAATATATGATGTGATTTGTTACCAATGTCTGAGTTAAGCAAGAACTGAGCCGAGCGAGCAGTGTATTCAAGTACAGATTAATAGAGTGGGAATCACATAAAATCTGAGATATTGCATCAGCATTAGCAGCCAATATAATGATTGCCCTCTACCAACTGAGGTTTTGTTTGTAATAAATAAGAAGAGTATTGACAGAACATAATAATGATTATGCAAGAATAATGACAGAACATAAACTAAGTCATTATGCGAGAATCATATTAATCATTAAATACTCTCATCAGATACTGAAAGGTGATGAGGAGCATGATAAATAAACACAAGAAACTCAAAGACAGCTTGTTTTTTTAAGACAAGTGATAGTTGAATGTGATACAGAAAAACATGGCAAACATGATTGTATGACATGAAGAGAGACGCTGCTGAGTTCAGAAAGAGGAAGGAACAAATCCCCTCCCTTTTTAGTTTATATATTTAAGAGACCAGAAATCTAAAGAAATAGTGCCATCAGTACTCACAAGGAAGTACAGGTAAAAATATCAATACTCAAAAGCCTGAAGATCCTTGATTGTTTTCATTATCCCCATAGTGGTTTCATAATTGAGAATGCATGTAATTTTGAGAATGAAAATCCAGTGTGAGTGATATCCAACAAAAAATCTAACAGACTGCAGAGTCAGGTCCATTTTGGAGCATTTAGATCTCAGGGTGAGCATTGATATTTACCAATGTTACCACTTATCAGGTTCCCGTGAATTACAAACCACCCCTAGAAAAGCAGGAGAGTTGAAGGGCATTGTGATAGGTCCAGCCAACCAATATAGCTGAAAACAATGCCTTGGCTCAAAACTGTGATGAACCCATCCAGACCTCCTTGCTATTTTGCTCTATTGGTTGCGATATTATATACATAAGCAAATTTATCAACATAAATCCTTTTTATCCATATGGGCCCTCCCGGCCTCCAACTTTTCCTAGACTGCCTTAAAGGTTATTGCTCACTCATACTGCCACAGTAATTAATCTTCACTTCTTATGACAAAACCATTTTGAATTTTCGATTGACTCTACTTTTCAGCAATTCCTGTTATCTAATCAGTTACTTAAGACATTGTTCCTTCCTGAATTTTATTAGGTTATTTTCATCTTCCAAGTTTTTCTAGAATTTCCCCGAGGTTACCCTATCATAAACCTTCACTTCATACAATAAAACTATTGTAATTGACTCTCATGTAGTCAGCTAATGACACTATCTCTAAGTTTTCCGAAATTTACTTCCCTTACTGCTCATCTATTCTAATGCCACCTCAGAAGTGTCACAAAGTGCTAGAAAAAGATAACACTTTGGATTATAAGGGGTAAACACCCGAGGAAAAGAATTAAATAGATCCTAATTCCTAAAACATATAAAATTGCAAAACCCTTCCACGTCCTTATAAGTCCTAAAATTCCTCTAATCCTTGTATCTGAAATAATCCCAATGATAATCTTTGAAGCAACATTCAAACAAAAGTATAGCTATTTATGAGATATAGGAATGTAGAGATTCTTCCGTTGAAAGTTTTCAATTGATGTAAACTCCTGATTATGTTTTGTTTGGATGTATGTCCAGTGACCAAGAGGCAGAAACTTACATTTGGAGGCTTGAAAGACATCATCACAAAAAACATTGGAATAGACAAACTACAATTATCATTGATGTTGAATCTAAAAACGACAAACAGAGACAGTTTTCCAGATGACACAAAGATGGTTTCATTGCAAACTCACCTCACAATATTATAAATATTATTAAAAAAAAGAGTAGACAGACATCATACCCTAAGTATCTGAACTCTGAAGCTTGGTAGAGAAAGCAATGGCAATCCAATCGAGCTGAGACGACAACCACTAATGCTGCTTGATCTCAGCCCTGGCCGTGTAAGCGAGAATGGGATCCAAGGCACCCTTCTCAGGCTGTCCCATAGAGGACAAGTCCCGAATCAAAGCCTGTGAATCTTCCCCAGCTGTACAGATATGGCAGGAACTATGCGGAGCCCAAGCAATCACATCAACAGAAGCTTGGCGTACGACAGGTAAAGTAGGAAAACAAATGTCAAGGACAACAACCTTGGCACTGTCCATGATGATAGTGGCATGTACCTAGGATCCTGCCTGTTCCATCCGAGTCAAACCAAAGGTGTGTCCAGTTATGCGACTTATTTAAGATATGCAATGGCACTGAGCATCTTCTTGTAGTTCTTAATTATTATTTAATTACACAGCCTAAGCTTTTTTTGCTTGAACACAAAGCCTAAAGTTATTGTGGAAAATTTGCACCCGAATATTTCGTCTTTGTATTACCTCCCAACTTGGTGCTTTATTACAGAAGAATATGGAAATCTAATTAAAAGCACAAATATAAGATGTGATTTATTACCAATGTCTGAGTTAAGCGGGTGTAGAGGTGCAGCAGTATTGAACTGAGTCAAACGAGCAGTGTGTTGGAGTAATAGAGTGGTAATGCCATAGAATTTGAGATCTTGTGTCAACATTAGCAGTTGCCAATATAGTTATTGCCCTCTACGAATAGGGTAGTGATAGACATAATGATAAAACAAGTCATTATGCGAGAATCATATTAACCATTAAATACTCTCATTAGACACTGAAACGTGATGAGGAGCATGATAAATAAACTCAATAAACTCTAAGACAGCTTGCTTTGTAAGACAAGTGATGGTTGAACATGATACAGACAAACATAGCAAACATGACTGTTCAACATGAAGAGAACTGCTGCCGAGTAAGGAACAAATTCCCTCCCTTCTTATTTTACATATTTAATTTTAAGAGACCAGAAATCTAAAGAAATAGGGTCATCAGCACTCACAAGGAAGTATGGTTACCCATTATAGTTTTTTAGGTAAAAATATCATTACTCAAAAAACTGAAGATCCTTGATTGTTTTCATGATATTATATATAAGCAAATTGATCAACATAGATCCATTTTATTCCTCGGGCCCTTTTCAGCCTCCACCTTTTCCTTGCTCACTCATATCACCACATAAATCAATCTTCACTTCATATGACCACCATTTTGAATTTTCAATTGACTCCCCATTTATTGAATCAGTTGCTTAAAACATTGTTTCTTCCTTTACTTCATTAGGTTATTTTAACTAACAAGTTGTTCTAGCATTGACCCGAGGTTTCCCTATCATAAATCTTCATATGAGAAAATCATTGTAAATGCCTCTCATGTAGTCAGCCAATGACACTATCTCTAAGTTTTCTGAAATTTACATTCTTCTTCATATGCATACAACCAACCGAATACTAGATACTTCCCTCACTGCACATCTATCTAAAATCATCTCAGCAATGTCACAAAGTGCTAGAAAAGGCAAAAGCTTCAGATTCTAAGGAGTAAATACTCAAGAGGAAAACATGCAAATTGATAATAATTCCTAAAACATAAAACATTCCAAAAACCCATCCATGTCTTATAAAGTCCCAAAATTCCTCCAATCCTTGCCTTGAAATTTTCTTTTTATTTTTTTGATAACTCAGGGTGGGGATTTGAACCCTAGAACCAATTGAGCTACAATGAACTAGCTCCTTGCATCCGAAATAATCCCAATGATAATCTTCGAGGCAGCATTTAAACAAAAGTGTAGCTATTTATGAGTTATGAGGATGTAGAGATTCTTTCTAAGTTTTGAATTGGTGTAAGCTCCTCATTGTGTTTTGTTTGGATAAATGTCCAGTAACCATCAGGCAGAAACTCACATTTGGAAACTTAAAAGACACCATCACAATAGAGAAAAAAAAAAAACTTTGGAACAGACAAACTACACTCATCATTAATGTTGAATCTAAAAAAGACGAACAGAGACAGTTTTGAAGACAAGGTTTCATTCGAAACTCACCTCACCTCACAATTATCATAAACATCATACCCTAAGTATCTGAAGCTTGGTGGAGAAAGCAATGGCAACCCAATCAGGCTGAGACGACGACCACTGAAGCTGCTCAATCTCGGCCCCGGCAGTGTAAGCAAGAATGGGATCCAATCCACCCTCGACAGGCTGACCCATAGAGGACAAGTCCCAAATCAAAGCCTGAGAATCATCCCCAGCCGTACAGATATGGCAAGAACTATGTGGAGCCCAAGCAATCGCATTGACAGAAGCTTGGTGTCTCTGCAATTCCACAACAGGCAACGTAGGAAAGCGAATGTCAAGCACAACAACCTTAGCACTGTCCATGATAATAGTGGCCATGTACCTAGGATCCTGCTTGTTCCATCCTAGTCGAACCAAAGGCGTGTCGGGCTCAGAGCTTTCATAGATGATAGTCGAGTGCTCCTTGTCCCGAAGATCGAAAACACGAACAGACCCATCGGCTGAAACAGAAGCGAAAACCCCAACACCGCCCCAAGCAATATCGTACACCTCTTTGTCGTGAGCGATGAGTTGGGTGTCCACAACTTCACGCTCGATGTCCCAGATGGTACACGTGGTGTCAATGCTCGAAGTCCCGATTCGCTTCGGCTCAGCCTCGTTCCAATCGAAGGAGGTCAAAGGCCCGCAGAAATCGCTGTTCTTGTTCCCGTTAAGGAGGCTCTTGAGCTCGACGCGGTCGTCGGAGATCCGCCAAACGCGGAGGAAGTCGCTGGAGGTGGCGAGGAGGTCGGGCTTGGTGCACTCCTTGTCGGGGATGAAGATGGTTTTTGTCGGCGGGTACGGGTGCTCGAAAGAGAGGTTCGGGTCGGACCGGATCTCGCCGTTGGAGTCGTCGAGCTGGACTATCTCGACCCGGTTGGGGAACTGCTCGAGGAGGCTCGCGATGGCTAGACGGTACTTCTTGTCGCGGCGGACGCTCCAGTTCATGGCGTATACGTGCCACGGCGCCTCGTACGTGTATATTTCTGATCGCTTTTGTTGCTCGTCGGAGCCGTCTTGGGTCGGATCGCTACTCGCACCCATTTTCTTTTGCGACAACTTTTGAGTTTTTTTTGGGTAGATAGATATAGGAGAGATGGAGGGGTCAAAAGAATCGAAAATTCAAAGGTGGGAAAAGGTCAAATGTGGAGTAGGGGAGGAAAGAATGAAGTTGGGTGGTCTGAGCTGAGAATGACCAGTGGGGGGTTTCACACCTTTCTTCCTTCTTCCCCGAATTTGCGACTTTACGATTCCAGTCTACTACTGTCTACTGGAATTTCCGCTTCAATCTGGGCCGTCCATTTAACCCATCCCGATCCACAACATACAAGTGGATCAACATCCTCCCTCACCGATTAATGTTATGTTATCCAAAAGATATGTACAAAATAAAATAAAAAATTTCAAATATTTATTGCCAAATAAACAAAACTTATAATTCATAAATGAGTCAGGTTAACATTGACTTTTAGAACAATTGTTAATAAATTATTATAAAGATGTTTTATCACTATTTTTACGATGAGAGTAAAAGATTGATGGAAAAATTAATTACTTTATTAGTTTTTATAAAAATATTTTAAAAAATCATTTTTAAACAAATGCACTTAAAATATTCGTTAAAATTTCTCTTCATAAATACTTTTCTTATCAATTTTTCCTAATTTAACAATAAAATTTTTACCACCACCTACTTTTGGTGTAGTGGCCATTCACAAATACTAAGTTTTTGTAGGTAAGAGGACAAAGACTAAGTTCAAGTCTTCAAAAAGTCCTTTCAAATACATAAACGCTTGAAATGTGTTTAATAGAGATAATAAGCACGATAATGTAATTATATATACAATTTCTATCTAGTTTAAAAAAAATAGTATAAAAGAAAACAATAAAATTCCCATTATATATTTTTTTTGTTGGGTCATGGATGGTTAGGATTAGGCCGTTTAAGTGTGTACTTGGTTTTCAAGCCCGAACCCTTATCTTTCTTTTTAGCTCTATTTTCCCCTTTCTTTATTTCATTACCAAAGCAAGAGCAGAATTTGAAGAAGAAGCGGAGGAATTAGGGGGGTTTCATAAGCATAATCTCAAAACGGCAACACAAACAGAGAATTAAGCAGAGTTTGGAGGGCTAGCTCAGCTGCCTAATACTTTCATTATATATAGGGGCTTGAACTTTTCACTCAATCCCATCCCTGTACACCTTACTCTTCAATTCAAGTTATTCCTCTCTTACCTCTCACTCTCCTCAGTGGCTGTGGGTATGCTGGTAGTGTCAACAGACTAAGTCCGAGGTAAAACCCTTTTCTTTCTTTCTTTCTTTCTTTCTTTTTTTTTTTTTTTTCTTTTTTTTTAATTCGCAGCATCTATCTAAAAAAAGGTGTGGCAGTGACTGTATCTCATCATTTCCATAACAAGTTATGTCATGTGCTAATGCTAGCAATAAAACAATTATGTGAAGGTTGCCACCTGCTCACAAAGTTCTTTACTTTATGTATGAATGTGTTCCTTTCTAGATGCAAAGAGTGGAAAAGTGTTGAGACTAGTTCCATTTCTTCTTGTTTATTACTGTTGATAGGCCTTTTTCCGCTAAAATTAGCACAGTTCTTTAGGTGTTGTACCTTAGTATTTTCTTGTGTTATTAGTTATTAACTTGGCATTGGCGATACTGTGGTTAGTTGTTGAAGAACACGCTCAACTTGGTGGAAGCCTGGTTATATATATAATGGTTGCATGCCTTTCATGCATTCCTGATGCATTTCCCAGAACAAACCCATTCCCGTTTTCTAAACCACAATTTGGTTCACAAGAAGCTCTTCTATCACTCCACAAGTGCACCAATTTCAAACATCTTAAGCGAGTCTATGCAAAGATAATTCGCCACGGTCTCTCTCATGATCAGTTACTTATTAGGAGACTTCTTAGTCTTTGCTCTTCTTATGGGAAAATGGACTTTGCTTCTCTTGTATTCCATCAAATTCAGGGCCCTCTTACTTTTACTTGGAACCTAATGATTAGATCTTATACCGTCAATGATTGCTCAAAACAAGCCCTTCTTCTGTTTAATCTTATGATATCCCAAGGCTTTCCACCCGATAAGTTTACCTTTCCATTTGTTATCAAAGCTTGCAGTGCTGCTTCTGCAATTGAGATGGGAAAAGTGGTTCATGGGCTAGCTATCAAAACTGGTTTTGTAGTAGATTTGTTTGTGCTGAACACTTTAATGGATCTTTACTTCAAGTGTGGAAAGGAAGATTTTGGGTGTAAGATATTTGAAAAAATGCGTGTCCGCAGTGTGGTTTCGTGGACTACCATGATTTCTGGACTTGTTAGTTGTGATGAATTGGATGCTGCCCGAGTGGTTTTTGAGAAAATGCCAAGCAAAAATGTTGTTTCATGGACAGCATTGATTAATGGATATGCTAGAAATCAACCCGAAGAAGCTTTTGAATTATTCTGGAGAATGCAGCTTGATAATGTGAGGCCCAATGAATTTACTTTGGTTAGCTTGTTAAAAGCTTGCACTGAGATGGGGAGCCTCAAGTTGGGTAGATGGATTCATGACTTTGCTCTCAAGAATGGGTTCAAACTTGGTATTTTTCTTGGGACGGCTCTTATTGACATGTATAGCAAATGTGGTAGTTTAGAGGATGCAAGAAAAGTGTTTGATAAGATGCAAGTAAAGAGTTTGGCTACTTGGAATTCTATGATCACTAGCTTGGGTGTGCATGGGTGCGGAGAGGAAGCTATTTCTGTTTTTGCAGAGATGGAGAGGGGCAATGTACAGCCAGATGCTATCACTTTTGTAGGTCTTCTATGTGCTTATGTACAAACAAATAACTGGGAGGAGGGTCAGAGGTACTTCAAATATATGGGTGAACATTATGGCATCACACCAATTCCAGAACATTTAATCTGCATGACTGAACTCTATAGCCGTGCTGGTATGTTAGATGAGGACTGCAAATTGGTAAATGCCATGCCATCAGAGCCAAATGACAATATACTGCCAGCATTGTTGCACTCAAGTAAAGTCTATGGTATTGTTAATATGGAGAAATTCTTATGTGGGAAGTTAGATTTCTCAACAGTAGATGCAAACTCTTTGCGGCAAAATTGGCTTCAGGTCTCCAAGTGGGATGCAGGTTGATTTTGTGCTAGGCAGATAAAAGGTATCTGCATGACCATATTTTAAGCAACAAAAAGGGCAAGCTTCATGCCAAGGTGGTTCCATTCTCACTCAAAGGGGTTATATATTTCAATGATGCATGTATATTCAATTTATTACCTTTCAATGAGTTTATAATTTTTTTTAACTGGTACGTATGTGTATAGCTCTAGCTTCCTCTAGTATTAGATCATGGATAGGGTTGAAAGAATCAAGTTTTGGCTATTCAAATCTCTAACCAAGTGGGGAAAAAAAAACTGGTAATAAACTGAAACAGAATATCCTACGCCATTGTACCCCATATCCATGTTAGTTTTAAATGCAGTAACTTTAAAATAATATAGGGTGAGACATATTTTATTGAAATGAAATGATCTAGTTCTTATTTAAGCGTATTATTGTTTTGTTATCCGCAAAGACCTCAAGCTCAGTTCTTCTTCAAACTCTGTTCATAGTTGTACCCAGTATGCTTTCACGTTATGCATGTATAAGCAGTAACCATGGATCTCACTTTGCTTCTACCTTTTTAACTACTTTTAATCTCTTGTAAAAGATAGTTTCTATTGCTAAACAAATCGGAGCCTAATGAGGAGCTAGAGTGGGAAAAAGAATGGAAGAGAACTTTTGGAGTTAATAGGAAATGGAAAAAACAAGGTTTCTTTTCAAACTAGTTTGAAGAAAAACTCTTCAAACTCTTCTTATATTTTTTTACTAAATATGAATTTTGAAAATCTAACGGTTGGATTGCATGTTCTTTATGTTCTTAATATGCATGTTAAATTCAGTTCAAATTGGATGTTATTTACAATTTGATTAATAAACTTATTTTTTATGCATAATTTGTTACCATAAAAACTTGAAATTTAAATGCGTCATTGATGACATAGCTATTGATATTTAATTTTCTTGAAATTTTGCAAGGATGGAGGATATGATAAAAACATGCAATACAATAGTTAGATTTTCAAAATTTACATCTAATAAAAGGATATATGAAGAGTTTAAAGGGATTTTCTCTAAACTAATTTGATGAGTAACATTTTTTAGAAAATGAAAGGCTTTTTTTGTTGGTAAAGATGTAAATATATGTAAATAAAAGGGTTTTTTATTTGTCCTAACAATATTGCCTTTGATTAATTTACCTAATTCAATTCAGTGGGTTGTTTCATTCATATTTTTTTTTTTTTCCCATCTCCAACTATGCAAATAAGAAATTTAAGATACGGAGGATGGGTTTTTGCTTAGCTGTAAGTTCTCTTGTTTTTTTTTTTTTTTTTTTTTTTTTTTTTTTTTTTGATGGGAAGTTCTCTTGTTTGTAGATCATATGTTTAGCTATAGTATTTTAATATTTTTACGTTGTATTTTTTATTTTAAGTCTCTTTTAACTGTAGCTTATATTTAACTTAAACCATGAGAATTTAATGTAATTTTTTGTTAGCATAATATTCTATTATACAGTTTTAAGGGGGTGTTTTGATCCTAATTAACATGTATATACTTTGGCAATATGATCAATAACAAATTATTATTATTTTGTTGGGTACTAATACGAAACTTATAAGTTGCCCACATAGTGCTTCTATCATGCTACATAGTCCATAAACTGCCACATATTATCCCAAGTTCAACCTTAAGGTGGTTTAGATCATAGGTATTTATACAAAAAAAGAAGGAGACTAGATTAGATGTATGATTGGTTTTTTTTATATGGATCATTTAATATTGGACTCTTTGTTATTCTCATTGAATAATTAATTAACTTGGCACAAAAATTAAAAATCTTAACTTAGACACTGGACACAAAATTAGACTTCAATTGAAATCTAATTTAAAATTTAATTGAATTTTTCTCTCAACTTTGGCTATATATATATATATATATATATAAACTTTTACAATAATTTTATTGAGAAATAATAAATTAATAATCACTTGAGTCTAGATTATATAAATTGTATTTAAAGCATTGTTCATTATGGCTTCAAGCAATCACACAACATATTTATATGAAAAGAAAAATCCTAAATTAAACAATTAAAAACCTTAGGAAACTTAACCTGAGTTTTTTCATTTGCTAAAAAATAAAAATAAAATGTAATTATCTTCTAACTAATCGATTTGCTTATAATGACTGTGCGGGCATTTTTTGCTTCAAGGCCAAGGGCTAGACCAATTGGAGCCTAGGCAATTTTTGCTCTTGTTTCACATTAGAAAGAAAGCCTCCCTCTTCATGCCATATAAGAGATGACCAATGGTGATAGAATACCAATACTCTATTATCATTGGTCATCCCTTATATGGCATAAAGAGGGAGGCTGGCAAAAAATGCCCCCACAATAAAAGGATAACCAAACTAATGGTACTCTATCATGGCATGAAGAGAGAGACTTTCTTTCCAATGTGGGACAAGAGCAAAAATTGTCTAGGCTCCAATTAGTCTAGCCTTGGCCTTGAAGCAAAAAATGCCCCCACAATAACATAAAAATTTTACTATTCAAGAAAATTAATTTAATCTAATAACACACATATAAACATAACACAAATACAACCCATAACTAAAAAAGATGAAACCTTTGTTGTAGGATAGAATACAAAATTTTGTAATTCTTAAATAATAAATAGATAAAGTTATAAATATTTATAGAGGTTTATATAATGGATTTTATGGATTTAAAATTGTCTTTATGACTCATAAGAAATACCTTTAAAAAAAATACACAAAAACAAAGAAGAGTAATGCGTACGTGGATGGTAGGTTTGGTCATGCATTCTATCATGGATTTAACAAAAGTCAAGTGACCTTAAGTAATAACAAAAAATAAAATTAAACAAAAGGAGAGTTAGATTTATTATCAACATAGAAATTGTAAGAGAAGGAGAATTATTGATAATGGAGAAGAGAAAAAATTGAATAGAACAATAAGTAGTGTTTCTATAAAATAAAAATAAAAATAAAAAAGAAGCCGTAAAAAGAAGAAGAATGCGTGCCTAGGAATAAATAGGCTAAAAAGCTATACACACACACACACAAGTTACACTTGTTATAAAATTCACATTTTGAAAATTCCACCGTTAAATTACATGTTCTATATTTTTTAACATTCATACCAATTTTCATATCAATTGGATGTTATTTACCATTCAATCTATAAACTCATATTTTATGTATTATTTTAAACTATAAAAACTTTAATTTAAATAATTAATTGATGACATGACTACTAATCTATGATCACCATGAAATTTTGTAAACAATGAGAATATACGAAAATAATGTAATCTAATTGTGGATTTGTCAAAATTCGCATCCAATTAAACAATATTAAGTGATGTAATATTACATAGAGTTACACTAGGTGTAACTTGAATTCAAAAAAAAAAAAAATATATATATATATATATATAGAGAGAGAGAGAGAGAGAGAGAGAGAGAGAGAGAGAGAGAGAGAGAGAGAGAGTTTTTAATTGTAAATATGTTTGGTAACTGTTTTTTCCATTATTTTTTGTTTCCAAAAACTATTTTCTATTTTTGAGACTAAAAAACTTGTTTATCAACCCAAAATAGATAGAAAATAAAAACTGTTCTCAAAACTCAATTTGTGAAGGAAACTGAAAACATGCCAAAAGTTGTTTTTAGTTTCTAATTTTCAAAAGTCAATGAAAATACGTATCTAATTTAATAAATCTATCTCATTTAATAAGTTGGCATTAGAGTTCAAATCTTAATAACAAGATGTTTTAGTATTTGCTATTTTTTTTTTTCAAAAAACTATATTTTTAATTTCAACTAACTAGACATGTTTTTTATTTAAAAAATACAAGGAAATTATTTTTTTCTTTATATTCCAAAAAACAAGTTTTTGAAAATAGAAAACAAAATTTGTTACCAAACATAACTTTAGATTTCTACTCAATTTAAGAATTATAAAAGAAGGAGAATTATTAAGAAAAATATATGCATTAGAAAAATACGGTCATAATTAATAATTTTTTGAAAAAAGAAATCCTACAAATTAGAGTGCATGTTTATCCAAAAGAAAAATAAAACAATCAAATTAAGGAAGGAAAAAATATCTACATTAATTAAAAAACTGTATATATATGTTAGTGTAGGATAGGATAATAGCTATCCTGTAAAGCTTTTAGAGTATGTTTGGTTAGAGGTAAAATAGGGAGGATAAAAAAAAATGAGAGAAAAGTGGAGAGATGATGTTTTTAATGGGTGGGCGCCCACTAGACCTACTGTAATTATGACACATGTCCATTTTCAGACATGTGTCATGATCGCAATGGATCTAGTGTTACAAGATACTAGATAGAAGTCACACCTAATAGTGGGTATTTAGTTGGAAAGAAAGGAAGAAAATAAATTAGTGGGGTCCGAATATTTTCTTCCTGGCCTACCAAAATGCTTTCTTCTCAAGAGAAATGTTTGGACAAAAAACACCGTTGTTGTGCTAACACTCTAGTAACTTGAAGAAATTATAGAGTCCTTTGGTGAACCACGTCATTTTTCTACAATTTCACTAAAAAACTTCCATTTGTTTAAAATTGCTGAGTTAGTAATTAATTTTAGTTTTTAAAAATTTTCTAACTAACAATTTTAAACAAGCGACCACGTCACTTGTCTACCATTACACTAAAAAACTTCCATTTTGATAATGCCGAATAAAATCACTAGTAAGCTACACGGTCCTCGTATGCTCAAAACGATCCCTACACAATACAAAGAGAAAACCTCAAGAGGATACTGGTGTGGTACTGGCCAAATATCCTCCGAAGGTTAAGTTAATAAACATTTTTCTACAACTCTAAAGTGCCAGAGCTGGGTCAGTTATGCGTACCTTGATTTGTGGGGGCATTGGAGTTTTTATAGTAGTAGAGAGTTGATCATCTCTTCCTTGGGCTATAAGTCATTTCCTTATAGGAAACCTCATGAGCCTATATTACAGAATCCTTTCCTTGTAGGAGACTAACATTGAGCGTAGGATGCAAGTTATTTCCTTATATACTCATACGTGGTGGCCAAGCCAAGATTTCACTAGAATCGTTAGCTTCAGGATCGTTAACTTATCTTATTCCTTTCAGCCATATCGGTGTTAGCTTTTTGATGGTGTTAGCCCCTTGGTGTGCTTCGCAAACTCTTTTCTATGATCCTATCAAATTACTATTTGTCAGCCTTAGGGTCTTCAGCTTTTCCCATAACTTATCACATCAGTTTAAGTTGTAAGCTCCATTACGAGCAAAGCCGACGGGTTAAATCTAGAGCATCTTGCATGCTATAATTTTACTTATCACACTTGTTTAAAATTGTAGAGTCAATAATTAATTTCTGTTTAAAAAAATTTTCTAACTATCAATTTTAAACAAATGATAACTTTTTAGTGAAATGATAGATCACATCACTTATCTTTCACGTGAATCTTAAAATTTCTATTAACTTGGGTTTGACTGTTCACAGTTTCTGCTCTCTTTTTTTTTTTTTTGTCCTGATACACGTTTTGTCATTTTTTGTTACGCGTCAACTGTTTTTTTTTTTTAATTCCTTCTTTAGTTTTTTGTCATTTTCCTTTTTTTTTAATCTCTTTTCTTTTTTTGTCGTTTTCTTTTTTCTTTAAATTTTTTGTCCTTTTCTGCACTGTTCATACTGTATTACTGTTGGTGCTTTTATATTTTGTTCATCCGTTTTTTTTTTTTACTTTTTTTATTATTATGTTTTTTTATCTATTAAGGCTGTGAAAGTAAGTTTATATAAACTATATATTTTTATTCCTTCATGTTTCTACTCTTAAACCAAAAATTTTTCTATTTTCATATTTTTTTTATCCTTTCTCAATTTTCTATTTTAAAAAAAAAATTTAATAAAATCATAGATGAGATATTTATAAGAACAAAAGTTGTTTAAATCTTGAACTCTAAATTTCTTATTTAATTAAAAATTTTACTTATTAAATTAATTATGATTTACTACTAATTAATGTTTTGGCTTAATGATGAAGAGCACGATTTTGATTGAATTCATAAAGAAGATAATAATAATAATAATAATAATAATAAATAAATAAATAAATAAATAAAAAGGCAAGGGTTGAGTATTGCTTTTTATAATTATAACAAAAATAATAATAAATAAATAAATAAATAAAAAGGCAGAGGGTGAGTATTGCTTTTTATATTCTGCTAAAAATTGTGCAATAAGCCTCGGTCTGATCAACTGGCTGTTAAAAAACTGGAGGATGAATCGCAGGCAGTTAAAACCAAAATCACATAGAGAGAGCATGAAGACAAAAGCTGATGGATATGTCGAGAAAATAGATCACCATAATTTAACTTCTAAAAACTATAGCATTCCCCAGAGCCACAGGCACAGCTACCTCTCATACTGGTACCTCTTTCTCTCCCTTGTTAATTTCTTTTTGCTCTTTTCTGCTTTTGTTGAAATTTCAAACTCACGGGCGTTAGTTGGGTTCTTTCTTGGCGTCTCTGACCCTTTGGGTGGAGTGGGTTGTTAGCCTGCGAGGTAGGTAGCTACTACGTACATCTATCTTTTCATGGTCAATCAACAATAACAAATGCCGCCATGTTTTTCATTCGTCCATAATTAAAATAAAAAACACAAAATAGTCTGAATCCTACACCACCTACTTGCACAGTTTAAATGTCATTTTCAATATTTTTCAACGAAAACCAAGTCCCCACTGCTCTGCTATATAATTCATTATTAAATAGTCACCCCATTTTATTAGGATACTGAAAGGTCTACACGATGGATCAAACCCAGAACTATATTTATTGTAGCTGCCAGCGAAAGCAACCGTATTCGGATAATGATATTGACTGTGATGGTATGATAGAGTAAAAAAGATAAAAGTCCTCAAAATCCAAACCCCCAAAACTATCTCTAATTTTTCTCTTGCGCACAACAAAATAGAAAACTATCTCTAATTTTGTACCATAAATTCCTATTTTGTGTTTTCTCTCACTAAAATTTTGTTGATTTGGTATAAATATATATATGTTAAAAAAAAACTTATTAAAGTCAAATCAGAGGATGGGCCCACAAGCACTGTTTTGTTATAATAACGTTTTGAGTGTGGGAGCTTTTTCTCTTCCTCCTACTACGGTAGCCAGCTCGTTCCACCAAAATTCAGTACCGTTCTCTTGTAAGTCCAATAGCTATTGTTGCGGGAAATATTGGCGGTCCAAATCTGACAGCAACAGCAGATCAAGCGGCGTGAGGAGAATGGCTTCTTCTTCCCCTATAAAGACCTCGCATCATCGTCTGCGGCATGTGGATTCAATGACGATTCTACCGTCGGGTGCTGGCAGGATATCGCATTTGAACGCTGCCATCTTGGGTGAATCCTTGGCTTCTGAAGAGAATGATCTTGTCCTTCCCAATGACCAATTCTCTTCTCAGGCTCTCGTCCCATCCCCCGAAAAGGTAAAGCCTGTCAACCGACCCCCCTTACTTGTGATGTCGAGAGATTCGCTTGAATATTGATTGAGTGTGTGTTGCGTGGGATGCGTTAAGTCGAGCATAGCATATACTGAGTTGATGATATGGGTTTTATTAATTGTGACTACCGTAGTAGTCGTTTTGAGGTGACTAACGTGTTTGTATGTATTGATTTGTTAGTATATGGAGATGTATAAGAGATCAATTGATGACCCTGCTGGATTTTGGTCCGATATTGCGTGGTCAGAGTTTTACTGGAAAGAGAAATGGGGACAGCAAGTGTTTTCTGAGAATCTTGATGTCCGGAAAGGCAATATTAATATTGAGGTACTTTTGTTTGTTTTGTTTTATTGTACTTTTCTTTCAAGTTCTTTTTTTCTTTTGAAAGTTAATTTGGCTCTTTATTCTGAGTCTTTTTCTGGTCTGTGTTTTATTTCTCAGTGGTTCAAAGGTGGGGTAACCAATATTTGCTACAATTGCTTGGATAGAAACGTTGAAGCTGGAAATGGGGACAAAATTGCCATTTACTGGGAAGGCAATGAGCTTGGTGTTGATGGCACTTTGACATACACTCAGCTTCTTCACAGTGTTTGCCAGGTCATTTACTAAGCTCTCTCTCATGCTATCCATGCACACAAACAAACACACTCATGTATAATAAACTCAAACTCAAGAAATTGAAATTGAAATTGAAATGTGGGTGTGAGCAACCGACAAAAATTATAAAAGAAGATATTGGGTTTTCAATCTGCAATTAGCAGAATGGCTAAATGAATGTGATTGATTTTATTTTTATTTTTCCTTCTACAGCTTGCAAACTACTTAAAGGATGCTGGAGTTAAAAAAGGTGATGCAGTTGTAATTTATTTGCCAATGCTAATGGAACTTCCAATTGCAATGCTCGCATGTGCTCGTATTGGTGCAGTTCACTCGGTATGGCATAACTTCATTATTTCCACCCACCCCTTTTTCCTCTTCCTTTTATTTTTGTTCCAAATTCCACATTTTTTCATTTGTTTACAAATAAATCTCTGATAGCTTTTGTTATCTTCAGGTTGTATTTGCTGGATTTTCTTCTGAATCCCTTGCCCAAAGAATTGTTGACTGCAAACCTAAAGTTGTGATTACTTGCAATGCTGTTAAAAGGGGTTCTAAGGTTATCCCCCTCAAAGACATAGTTGATGCTGGCCTAACTGAATCAGCCCGAAATGGAATATCTGTAGGTGGGGAAATAACTGCTTATGATTTAAGCACAATATTGTTTAGTCTTCGAAAATATGTCTCTGTAAAGGGTCATACACCTTTTTAGTAAACATTTTCTTCTCATGATTGACACAATTTAATGGCATAAATGAACTTACATTGCACTTACCTGAAATAGAGCTGCTACTCCTTTAGGACGGTAGTCTGGGTTTCGACAGTCCATTTTTGTTTCCCTGAGTTTTTAGTTATTCTAAGTCTCTTCCATTATTCTTTCATTTAGTGATACATTAAGTATGTTCGATCTATTGGAGTTGTGACCATGAAATTTCATGAATATTGAGTACCATGTCAAATGGGGACAACATATGCCAAAGGTTCATTGTGCTTTATCTGAGGTAAAACATCTACTGTTGAGGATTGGGATCTATATCAGGCCCCAACTAGCTTAGTTAATCTCAGCATTGGGTTCAGATTGTTCTAAAACCTACTTGACTTGCCAAAATTTTACCCTATGTTCAGTATTGTACAACAAAATATTGGGACAAAATCTTTTTTTCCTCCACATTGACATATTTGTTTCGTTTTTCTTGCAGATGTGTGCTTAACCTATGAAAACCAATTAGCCATGAAGAGGGAAAGTACTAATTGGCAAGAAGGAAGAGATATATGGTGGCAGGTTAGTTTTTGGAACCTCTTCTTATAAACGAATTCTCATGAAAGATATGGTGCTTGTACTTGTAATGTGCATGTTGTATTCCCTTTCCTTCTGGTATCAATTCCTTCGTGATATGCCTAGAAAGAAGAGAATGGTACTATTTTAATGTAGAAGTCTAATTCCTTGTGTATTTAAACTTATCAAAAAATTCCTTGTGTATTTTAAATGCATGCCTGGGCTCTATATCAAGAGGCTTAATGCACAATTTTGTACATGTTGCTGGATGGAATTGGATATTTATGGCATATACTTTATCAATTGATAGTGATTACAGATTTAGGATAGTTAATTTTTGGGTCATTGATGATTTGCAAATCTCTTTCAGGATGTTGTTCCTAAGTATCCAACTACTTGTGAGGTGGAATGGGTTGATGCGGAGGATCCACTTTTTCTGCTCTATACTAGTGGGAGCACCGGAAAGCCAAAGGTAGTTATATAACACGGTCTTATTAATATATGTTCTCCATTTCCATTTGTTTTGTTCTCACATAAGTTTTTGAAGGGTGTTCTCCATACAACTGGAGGATATATGGTGTATTCCGCAACAACGTTCAAGTATGCATTTGACTACAAACCGTCCGATGTCTACTGGTATACTTGAAATTCATCCTTCATGTCATTACAAATTCCCTCACATAGAAGAAATTCTATACTACTAACATTAGTTTTTTTTTTTTTTGATAATGTACACTACTAACATTTGTCGTTTCTTAATTTGTCTTTCTCCCAATTTCAGGTGTACAGCTGACTGTGGTTGGATTACTGGGCACAGCTATGTTACTTACGGACCACTGCTAAATGGAGCGTCAGTTGTAGTCTATGAAGGGGTACTTGAAATGAGAACTTCTATTGTAGTTTCTGTTGTCACGGTCATGGAATAACATTCAAGATTAGAAAACAACTTACACATTCAAACATTAATTATATTGGTGCATAGAGATCAACCAATACATTCAGTTTTGACCACAGGATTGGAAATTTAAGAAGGGCTAGCTTTGGAATACCAAATGGAGACTCCAGAACTTGGCATCTAAACTAAAATTATCTGTTCTTTATCTCTTTTTAAGAACCATATATACATATGTGGGTTTAAATGTCATATATGAATATAATTTGGCTAATTACATCATACTGTTTTATGAAACTTAATTGTCACTTATAAAAAAAATATAGTTTGAATAATACAGTTTGATTTGAAACACCAATTGGCTGTATTGTTGTGTGGAAGATGCTCAAGAACCTCATGAGCAATATATTAGATGGTCCAAGCCAACATTTTTGGATAGGCTGTGCGTTGAGTGCATTCATGATGTTATTTTGGCCCTTATAACTCATTCTCAAGAAAAAAAGGCAGAAGATTGTATGGGAATTGGAACCATTAAATTTTTCTTAAAAATTTGATGTAAATGTTCTAAAGATTCATCTTGATATCATTTTTCTGAAATATTTAGCTTAAGAGGCCATACCTTATGAAATACAATGAGAGGCAATCATACTGTATTTTAAGTTTTCCCATTTATGGCTAAGTGTCTGTGTATTATCTGCAGGCTCCAAATTATCCTGATTCTGGACGCTGTTGGGATATTGTTGACAAATACAAGGTGTCTATATTCTATACCGCACCCACATTGGTGCGGTCCCTCATGCGTGATGGTGATCCAGTAAGCTATATGTCTGACCTGAGCTACGTCTCTGTGGATGAAATGATTTATATAAATATTTGTTAATCAAGAGTATCATACAACTCAGTTATGCCTTTTCCCAGTTATGTGGAATTGCTACAACATTGTCATTTGTCATTTTAGTTAATCTAGGTTCATAGTTTCTGATGCAGAAGAGAAGCAGGATTAAAGAGTATTCTCATGTTATGCTTTCTTTAAGTTTATATGCTGATAGTTTTACTTTCATTAATGATAAACTACCCTTGATCTCAAAAGCTTAAACTATCAGGAGATAGTGAATTTAATCGTTTTTAACTGTTGTTCTAACACTCCCCTCATGTGTGGACCCAGAATACCCTTAGTAAGTGGGGTGCAACACATGATAAATTACCACATGATACCAAAGGCTTATATTGTTAGGAAATGACGAATTTAATCAGCTAACTATTATTCTAATAAATAAGTTCTATAATTTTAGAAGTCAAAGAAATATGGTATAATTTAAAGAAATTCTGGAATTGAGGTTGCATTAGCCCAAGACTAGATTTTTTTTTTTTTTTTTTTTTGTTACTACATATATATAAGCTTTGGCCAACTGGCACACGCCGCACATCCACCCTGAACCCTAAATGATGGGGCAGATCCGGGAGTCAAATCTCCTTAAACCTTTACCTAGAAATATATTTATTACTTGTTTAGTAGTCAAGCTTACTACAAATACATTCTTTTCACATTCAGAGACCTAAAAATTTATTGGAAGAAAGATTTGGGATACCTTAGTGTTTGGGATAATACATTCTTTAATTTTCAAATACATTCCTTTCACATCCAGGAGTCATATCTCTTGATAAAAATATTTGGGATACCTTAGTGTTTGATGTGGTGCATTTGGAGAGAGGAATTCTAGAAGCTTAAAGGGGTTTGAAAGACCTATTTTAGATCTAAAATTGTTTTTTCTCAGATTGTTTGAATGGATGATAGTGTCAAGATTATTATCATTTTGAAACTTGTTAGATTTGATTGATCATTGTAATTATAGAGCTTAATTGTTGTTGTACCTATTGTATACTTATTGTGTATTTGGGCTATGCCCTTAATCTCTTATTAATAAAATTTTGTTACTTATTCAACCAAAAATAAAAAAAGGATTTCAACATTTAATACAATATAAGGATTTTTCCTCCTGATAACCTCTTTAGAAGATTGTGAGGCTTTATATCACATGTTTTTAGAAGATTTTATTGGATGTGATGACTAAAGAAATTAAATTACACTTCCTTTATTTCCATTTTAAATGTTTTGCCTTCCTTTTTGGGACATCTAAAAATGCATTTCCACTTTTTAAAAGTGGAAGTTACTTCAATTTCCCATGTTATCGTTAATTTTTTTTTTTTTTTTTTCTCTAGAAAAGCAAAAAGGACTATTATTAAGTTGTGCCATCTCTAATATAAAGTAAAGAATATTTTAAGAAGATCTTTATATATTTAACTTTCTATTCAAAATTGCATCATTTCAAACCATGACATTCAAACTGGGATGGAGGGAGTAATAATTTCAAATCTAAAATTAATTTTGTAAACTGCAAGTTATAATGTTGTTCCCAGCTCACCATTCAGGATTTTTTCTGGTTTATGGAGTTTTGTGTTTATTACATAACAAGGGAAAGAGAGAGAGGGGAGAGAGGGCTCCAAAACTCACATGCTCTGATGTGATTAATTTTCATTATGAATGTACTAATGAGAAATTTTTTCAATTTTGCAGTATGTTACCCGTTACTCAAGGAAATCCTTACGGGTCCTTGGAAGTGTTGGCGAGCCTATTAATCCAAGCGCATGGAGGTTTAGTTATAAGCGCTTGTTTATTGTAGTAATCCAAAATTCTTTTCTTTTTTAATAACAAGACACCGTAAGACATTCCAGTTTCTCTCAGGTGGTTTTACAATGTAGTTGGAGATTCAAGGTGCCCTATATCTGACACCTGGTGGCAGACTGAAACTGGTGGCTTCATGGTATCTTAATTCTTTTCTTTATATCTTTCTTATTGTGATTCCAGCTGAAAACTCTTATTACCTATCAAAAAATACATATATATATATATATATGAATGAACTTTGAGATTTTGCTTTGACATGTTTATAATTGATATTGCCATCCTTTTCTGTTGAGACTATTATCAATGGTTCCCAACTTTTACCTGGCAGATTACTCCATTACCGGGTGCTTGGCCTCAGAAGCCTGGTTCTGCTACGTTTCCTTTCTTTGGGATTCAGGTCTTTCATACTGAACTTTTATATGGATGCAATCATCTAGCATATTAGTTTAATCTTTTTTACTTATAAATAATAACAAAAAAACATATTAATTTAATCTTTCATCGATCTCTATTTTTATTTTTATTTTAAAATACTTCTGCATCGTTATCTTATTGGGGTGAAATTGCAGCCTGTCATAGTGGATGAGAAGGGTGTTGAGATTGACGGTGAATGCAGTGGGTATCTATGTGTGAAGGGCTCATGGCCAGGGGCATTCCGTACACTTTATGGTGACCATGAAAGATATGAAACGACGTACTTCAAGCCATTCCCTGGCTATTATTTCAGTGGTGATGGCTGCAGTAGGTAAGTTATTACTGTCAATTGTCATGTTATCAGTTTGCATAATAATATTTTGTGCAAGGATCTTGATATAGTGTCTTGGACTTGAACTCCAATTTGTATACTTAATGGTGTCTTCAACAAATGACTGTGTAAACCAAGACATAAGACATGCAAAGAGTGGGCTAATTGTGTTAAGCTATCTACATCTATGTTTCAGGGACAAGGATGGATACCACTGGCTTACTGGAAGGGTTGACGATGTTATCAATGTTAGGTATCTTTTAGATTTCATAATCTTTTCCTCTTTTAATCCCCCCACACAGATATATATAGCTTGAAAAAATAAAAAAGAATAGGTCATCAAAATGGTCATATATGGACAATTGTTCCCCATTGTTTAATGTGGTATCTTTGGAGGGAAAGAAATAGTAGGTGTTTTGAAAATAATGATAGATCCATATCAGACCTCAAATTATTTTTCTTTAGAACCTTAGTGGATTGGTTGTCTGCCCTGCAAAACCAATCATTCTCTTCTTATCTTAATTTTCTTAATTTATGTAATTTTTGTACTTGATTTGTTGACCCCTCTACACTTTCTGTGTTCTAGGGCATTATTTTTTTATATCAATAAATCTTATTACTTATAAAAAATAATATAAAAAATAAAAAATATGATTAGTCCGTGGAAGGCCCTACCTATGCGTGGCCACAGAAGCATCTTCCCACTGATGACCAATGCTTGAGGAGCCTAGACGGTAAGGGAGCTGCAGGTGCTCCCTCAAGCGGGTTCAGCCATAGCCTGAACTCAGCTCCACCAAACTCCCTGTAGCAACACACACACAGACATGTGTAGGATCATAAACTTATTGATTTTTACACACTTCATTAAAGCTATGCATCTCTGTCTCTCAAGATTATGGCATTCTGTTGTTAGGAAGAAAATTATACAAGTTTTCTTCATTGCCTTTGATATTTGGAAAATATTGCAGTGGACATCGTATTGGCACAGCAGAAGTTGAATCTGCTCTAGTCTCTCATCACCAATGTGCAGAAGCTGCCGTGGTTGGTGTTGACCATGAGGTATACCTTTGAGCTTGAATGCGCATGTGTGGGTGGTGGTTGATTGGTATTTTTTCCCCTTTTTTTTGGGGGGGGAGGGGGCGTGGGAAAGGCATCTGATGGGTGAGTTCACAACTAAATTGAACCAAGTATTTCTGACCAAACTACAAACTACCATATTTGTTGCTGTAGGTTAAAGGACAGGGTATCTATGCATTTGTTACTCTTGTGGAGGGTGTTGAATACAGTGAAGAACTCCGGAAAAGCCTCATACTCACAGTCCGGAATCAGGTCTGTATCTAGTCCAGTGCACTTCTTTCATATGACAACAAAATAGTCAAACATATAATCTTACTCAATACTGCATATAGTGCACTCGATAGATCATGTAAGAAAGAACAGAAACTGTGCTGAGAGTCATAAAACTAATTACACCTTCCAATTACTTAGAATAGCATTCAACTATTTGTGATGTAGCAGCTGGATGGCTTCCATTGCATTGAGTGAATCAATCTCAAACATGTGAGGTCAATACACAAATTTTATTATAATTTAAGGGGAATTCTGCCCTCAGATGGCATGATCTGTGGTCATCAAAAAACCAGAAAGGAACTGATGCTAAAAGCGCAAAAAAATATATTTATTTTAATTTTGGAAGTCAATTGTGTTTTTGTTGGTATTTTAGGTCTTTAGTAATCAATTAGGTTATTTAGTAGTTTTATTTTATTTCCTACTGTCAATTAGAATTAGTATTTCCTAAGTTAACTAGAATTCAGGTTTAGTTTTAGTAGTTTATATAAACAGACTATTGTGCTCCTGTGGAGATTTGATAATTTGATTGATTAATGAACATTTTTTTTTTGGAATTTTCCAATGGTTTGGTGTTGACTCCAACCAACACTAGGTGCTGCCTCCAAAAGGTTTTCTGTTTTGCTTGGTGCTAACTCCAAGCAAGTATAGGTTCTGACTCCTAGGTTGCCTCTCTATTTTTCTGTACTTAATTTTTGTCTTGCATTTTGCCCTCTGTTAGGAAACCGGCTTAAGAGCTCTTGTTTCAGTTAATGGTATCATTTGTCACAGCATGCAAATTATTCAGAAGTATCTCAAGTTCAAACCCAGCTCCCAACATCCTTGTTTGTATTCTTGATATCTTTTAGAGATCTGATTTATGGATTTTCCTCCATTAGTTTTCTGTGCTACTGTGAATGGTAACCAGTTGCATATAGGTTTTGTACTTTCTAGAATCTAGATCATAGAAAATGTTTCCTTGTTGCTTAGCTCGTCAAGTTGAATGCCCCTAGATTACTCAGCAATTGAAATTAGCGATAGGTTCAATTGCCCATAGGCTTAACTGGCTAGAGGCAAGTCCAAATGAATCTTCTTTAGAAAGGCTTCCTACGTTATAATAAATAAATAAATAATTGAAAGAATTTGTTTCCTTGTTATCTATGGGCTTCATGCAATTCTGTATTTATTCAGCATTTAGCATTGAAAGGTAGAAAAAACTAAATATAGGAACTGATTTTTTTCCATCTGATCTCAGCACTCTTACATGTAAATTGGGTGATTTAAGGCTGAGATTACAAACCATATAATTAAGTTAATCCCATTTTCCATCAATGACATCCATCTAAGTTACTTACTAGAGGCATTTTTCATGTACCAGAGACAGATGCATTCAAATATATAAATTCCTTTTCTTTCTTTTTTTGGATAAATAACGAAAGTTCATTAATCAAAATACCCAGGTACACCGAAGTGTATATGCATAGCATTACATCAAGCTCGTAAATTACAAAGATCAAGCATATCTAAAAAATTAGAAATGAAAACGAATTAAAACCAGAAATCCAGTCCAACAAATATATAAATTCATAATTATGCATTCTAAGTTTCATACTTGTTCAACCTTTCAGATAGGAGCCTTTGCAGCACCTGACAAAATACACTGGGCACCTGGTCTTCCCAAGACAAGGAGTGGAAAGATAATGAGGAGAATTTTGAGAAAAATTGCTTCCAGGCAGTTAGATGAGCTTGGGGACACTAGCACACTTGCAGATCCAAATGTGGTTGATCAGCTTATTGAACTTGCCGATCGCTGAAGCTCCAAACTTGTAATGTGGGAGGTACCCTCATCAGGACTACATTCAGTCATGTTATAGGCTCTCGCGATTTTTTTTTTTTTAAGAGGCTCTCACGATAATTTGTTATTTGAGCAATAGAAAGAAGACCCCTTAATAATACGCATTCATATGTTTGGATTTTTTTTTTCAAACATTTGGGGTGTTAATTTATCTGTCCTCCTTTATCTGGTTGGATACTTGTGTTTGCTCTTTTCTTTTTTCACATGAATTATGTCCCTGCATATCCTTGGACCTAGCTTCTAGAGTGAGCAGTATTAGGGTCTGTTTGGATATTGCTTATTGCTAAAAACTGAAAACACTGTAGCAAAATAATTTTTAAATATGAATAGTACTGTGTGGGGCCCAGTTTTAAAGTTTTTTTTTTACTGAATTCTGTACTTGTGGGCCCTGTGAACAGTGCACGAGACCCACGGAAAAACGCCCAACGCAAATCAAATTTGTTTTCAGCTCTATCCAAACTTACACTTAGTCATTCTTTGGTGCTAAATCGAAAAAGAAAAAGAAAGGAAAGGTTAGAAAACAATAGACATTGGTACACTTATTCCTGGAATTAAGGTTTAATTGAGTGCAAAAAATGACTTAAAATATTTTAGGGCAAATTGCAAAAACACACTTGGGATTTGGGTCGTTTTCAAACACATCTCCTGTACTATCAATTTTAAATTTTTAGACCTATAAGATATTGTAATTGATCAAATTGACCCTTTGTTTCGCTTTGCGTTCTAGGAAAGTGTTTAGTTAAAAAGAAAATAGGCAGAGGTGAATTAATGGTGGGTCTTGGCCTGATTGGTGGTGGCCGGTGAGGGTTTATGGGTCTTGGGGTATAGTCAGTTTGTGGTGGCTAGTTGTGTTACGGAGAGAGAGAAAGTGAGGGAAGAAGAAGATAACGGCAAGGGAAAGAATTGAAGAGAGGATGGGGCCAAAAAACAAAAAAGGAAAAGGATTTTCTCAAATCCATTATTACCATCAACATGTAATAAATT
Organism: Quercus gilva; assembly: GCA_023621385.1. Taxonomy (NCBI): domain Eukaryota; kingdom Viridiplantae; phylum Streptophyta; class Magnoliopsida; order Fagales; family Fagaceae; genus Quercus; species Quercus gilva. Next base: position 65,551,637 of record CM042474.1, on the reverse strand, counting down.
ACATGATTTTTTTTATATTCAATCAATCATGTGATTTATTAAATCATTTAAACAGGTTACATGATTATTGTATAAGTCATGCGATTAAAAGTATATATATATAATTTTTGAATTGCCATGTAGTGGATTAGAGAAATTATATTTCAATGAAAATTTTGTCTAAATCAAATAACCAAAGTAGGTTTGTTTCTTTTTCAATTTTTAGATTTTTATTCAATTTTATTTAAAATAAATTGTTTTATATAAAAGTGGAATGTGTGCTGCACATGACCATTTTCCTTCAATTATAATCCACGATGAGAAGGGATTTTGTAAATATTCAATTGTGAACAATGTACAAATAAAATAATATAAAAACAAACAAACAAACTTTTCATTAAAGAATGGAATTATATATTTATATATATAATATTTAAAAGTCGCAACATAGCATTTAATATTGTTATATTCTTATTAAGCCACATCATTGACCATATTACCATTTTTTTTTACTGATTTGTTCATCTCTTTTTCTTTTTTCTTTTTTAATAATATTAAATATATTAAACCGTCCAAGATAAAGATGCTCTACATTAGGACAACTTCTATTAATACGACTCACCAACTGGACTAAAATGATTCAACCCAATCCAAATTGGGCCAAATCCGGTTTAATATTTTTTTCAATCCAGACTCACCCCAAAGTCTCCAACTCTATATATATATTACTTGTATTTTAATTTTTTACTAGTTTTATTTTTTTGATATTTTGGGAATTAATTTTAATGAATTTGAAATATATTTTGTGCATATTATGTGAATTGTAATAATAATTTAATGGAGGAAAAAAGCTCTCAAATTGTTGAATAAATTGCAAATTATACCCTTAAAACTTAGGATAATTATTATTTTACCTCTAAAGTTTCAAAATTTTGATTTGGTCCCTAAACTTTGAAATTATGGTTAGAAAGGACTCTGTAAAAGTCGCAGACTGGCTTATCTGCAACTCCACATATGACATTAAGCTAGGAGCCTTCATGATAGCTCCAGAGATTATAGTAATAGTCCCACATTTGATTGTGATCTTGGAAGGGACAGAAGAGGGTATGAGAAGTCTTGGCAGGGTCCTTTCCACACCTACCCATAACACATATCAAAAATTTGGAAGAAAGAAAGAAAGAAATAAAAGCAAAGTATATAGAAGCAAAAAGGAAGAAAGCAAAAGATCATACCTTTCAACTCAAAGCCTTCCCTCACTCCGATCTTCCCATCCCCCTTGGCTCTATTCAGATCGACCGTGTAACACCCCAACCTAATTGCATAATTAATTTTATGGGTTTATATGCATGTCATTATCTTAATTACTTTTAAGTGCATGAAGCTTTGATATTGTGATATTATAGAACATATATGCTCTTTTAATGTGATGGATATAACTTTATAAATGCAAGGATATATATATATATATATATATGCAAAGTGATATTATTTTTGTAGAAAGTGTGAGTGTGAATGCAAGAAAGTGGTGTACCTCAAAGTATTCAGAGATGTATTATGTGAAATTTAGAATTTGAGTAATTGGTGGATTATATTATTTTTTAGTACAGTGTAGATGCTCTGAATGTTAAGTAAAAAGTTATATAAAGAAGAAAAGAAACAAGAATGAAAAGAAGAGCAAAGCTTTTGTTAAAAGTTAAGTTGGTTCTTGTTAATATCAAGTTTAAGCTTGATATTAGCATGCCAGTCATGGTCACAAATCCGGGTATCGGGTTTGGGGCGTGACAATTGTGGTATCAGAATAAAGGTTATGATTTTGTTGACTCTAAGTATCAATCTTCAAAGTAAGGTATTAAGATTGGGTAGTTAAGGGTAGACAAGTAAGATACATCTCTTCAGAGATGTTTGAATTGTTTGATCATTGGCTTATTATTTATGTCTACTAGCATTTTTGGATATCTTGAATTATAAAAGCATGCTCAGTATTGCTATGGTTATAGCTCTTTTGTTACTAGTACTATGATGCTTGCTACATTGGTGTTTTGTGGTTTGTCTTGTTTCATACACATCAAAGAAGATCACTTTCATCATTTTTGTTCCATAAAAACCTCTGGAATCATCTTTGTTAGAGTACTATGGAATCATAGTAGGCTAACTCTAGGTTTGATATATTTTGTATTTCTTTGAAGAAAGAAAATGTGGTTGGCTTTTCTATTTGACTAGAAAAAAAAAAAAATGGAGTGCAAACAAGATGTGTGATGTATCTTTATTAAAAAGTAGATTGGACCACCTAAATGGTAGCCAAATCTTAAAGCCTTTAATAAAGAGTTAAAAAAAAAAAAAAAAAAAAAAAAAAAAAAACCTACAGTACTTTAGTCTTTTCTCTTATTTGGTGATTTGACTCTTTGTAGTACTGTGACATTCAAAAAGGGAAAAATACATGGTAGAGCAAGTTTGTTACACCTTTAGCCGAGAAATTCTTTTTCACCAAAGATTTTGTTTATTACAATTGCTATTAACTTAGTAAATTTAGTGCAACATACATTTCTGAGGTATTGGAAGGTTTAAGCAGTTGTATGGCACATGAATCTGTCAGAATGAGTATTTTGACTTGTTCAAGTATGATATGCAATAACCATTGTTTGGTACTCTATGATTCAAAATTGATGACTTGGGGTTATTCAGTTTTTAAATGGATTCGAATTTGTAAAATTTTTATCTATTTATTCTTTCATTTTCCTTGTACTGTTTTCTCCATTACATGTTCAGACCTTGACAAAGCTATTTTTTATAATAACATTTCTGGCATTATTCTAATGCATTAATTTTTAACTATTTTACTTTAGATGTGCATGGTGGAAATATACTAAGAATTGGCACAGGATCTTAGAAAGTATATATATTCATAGTATATTTAGAGAAAAAATAAAAAATTGTTGCTAGCATGCATCTATTCTTGTATAACAATTACATGTTTCAATTGAGGTACTATATTTTTGAGTTTTCATGCAGAGTTAAGACAAAGTTTCCCATTACAAATTGTAATATTGTTTGAATAGTGAAATAAGAGAAAATAAGGTTGTAGATTATTTTGTTTGCTGGCTGCTAGTGATATCCAAAGATGTGCTTATCTCCTTTGCCTTTCCTTTCTTCTTTATTATTTTAATATGATGCTTCGTAAATGCTACATGGGAATTTAATATATTAAGTATTAAATCAACATTATTGCCATGGACATTGTGCTTCTATGGCCTTATTTGAACACTATTAAGATTGGCTGTAAAATTTGTTCTGCAATTCACTTTAAAGCATATTCTGCAAGGTTTAAGCTTCTAGGATCATGTGTCGCCTATTGTCTTATGTTGTTCCAATCCTTGTATGATTTCTCTTTCCTTTTTGTGAACTTTAAGGCAAAAAAAAAAAAAACTCAAGTGAAAAGAAAATGTTCAAATGAAAAACCAAAACAAACAGAAGTATTAGAAATAAGCGAAGGTTGGCATCTAAAAAGCAACTTGACCTTGCATAATCTGGAGTTAGTAATCTTCTTAAAGCTAATATGATTCTTCTAGCTCTAAAATTTTTGGTAGTATGCATGAATTATGGCCACCCTGATAATCATACTGACAGTGGCTTTGGGCAGGTTGAAAAATCTGTCTATATGTGCTTGTGGTTCTCTTAGGATAATTTGCATATTAAGGATTAGAGCTTTAGAAAGAAGGCTTTTGGTAAGCTATGATCATTATGAAGATTGTGATTGTGCCCTCTCTTTTTCTAGTACAAGTTAACTTATGAGATCCCTTCAAGTAAATTATATTGTGGTAATAATATGTTTATACTTCAATGAGGAGGATTCTATTTTGATTTTTGAAATGTAAAAAAATGATTATTTTGACTTTTGAAATGTAAAACAATGATTATAATGTTTATTTGGAAATTGTTTATCAAACTTTTTAAGGAAGAAAGAAGTTTTTGAGTTATTAAATGTTTTGAAAAATTTGTCTATCTTATTTTATTGTAGTCAGCCTTCCTAATGTTGGTATGGACTAAATTAGTTGAACACCGCTGGCCACGTGTGATCTGCTAAGTCATTTGCCAACAAACCTTATGTGGGGTGACATAAAATGATTATTTTGCCTGTTCTTTGGTCAAGTAATTTGTTAACTGCCGTTGCGCTCGCATATGGTTAAACAAGTTATTGACAAAGAAAAAAAAAATTTAGTATAACATAATATCACTTGTGATGATATTATTTGATGAAGTTTATTTTGAAAAAAAAAAAATGCTGTCAAAGTGAATTTTGATAAGTTTTTGGTTGTTGATAATGCATAATATTATATATCATTTTTTTTAAAGGAGAGATATAAGCTAAGTCGAGGCTTTCTAAGAAATTCTTTGAATTTGTGGAATTGATCTTATTTGATTGATTCATTCTTTTGTACCTCTTGAAATATAATGTGTTCCCCAAGTTATTAAAATTTTGACAACTGAATGATTTTTAATATCCGTTTGTTACAATTAAGACCTTTCCTTATTAAATCTACTGATTATATTGACCTTATAAGTATTGATATTACAAATTCTGATCAGTGCATGAAAGAATTTCTTAGTTATTTTCTTAGATTGTATATATGTTATGTGATGTGCTCTTAGTACTTGTCTGCATGTGTATATAGTGTTGTATCTTTTATTTGAGCTTGAAAATTGTTGAAAGTAGGTATCAAAACTTAAGGAAATTTTATAATAAGATAAAGAGTTGTAATGTATATAAATGACTTGACGTGTGATTCTACTATGTTTTGTGATTTTCTCAACTAATCATTTCACACTGTTGTAGCAAAAAGATATTTACGATTATAATTTTCGAGGACGAAAATTTTTAAGGAGGAAAGGGTGTAACACCCCAATCTAATTGCATAATTAATTTTATGGGTTTATATGCATGTCATTATCTTAATTACTTTTAAGTGCATGAAGCTTTGATATTGTGATATTATAGAACATATATGCTCTTTTAATGTGATGGATATAATTTTATAAAGGTAAGGATATATATATATATATATATATTATATGCAAAGTGATATTATTTTTGTAGAAAAGTGTGAGTGTGAATGCAAGAAAGTGGTGTACCTCAAAGTATTCAGAAATGTATTATATGAAATTTAGAATTTGAATAATTGGTGGATTATATTATTTTTTTAGTACAGTGTAGATGCTCTGAATGTCAAGTGAAAAGTTATATAAAGAAGAAAAGAAACAAGAATGAAAAGAAGAGCAAAGCTTTTGTTAAAAGTTAAGTTGGTTATTGTTAATATCAGGTTTAAGCTTGATATTAGCATGCCGGTTATGGTCACAAATCTGGTATCGGGTTTGGGGCGTGATAGGCCGATATACCACCATAGATGTCCAAAAAAAGCCATCAGCAACCATGGCTTGCTCTCTTGTTCCAAAAATTCTCTAGACATTGAGAAAAAGAAAAATAGAGGTTGAGAGGCAGAGAGAGTTCCAGATTCAGAACTCTCTAGCCCTCTCACCCTCTATCTCTGCCTTCCTTTTCTTTTATTTTTTATTTGGTTTTCACATTTTAGCCAAACGAACCATTTTGGCTTCACAAAAAGACAAAATAAAGAGACTCACCAAAATTGCACTATAGATGAACAATGAAAAACGTTGAATGCACAATGGCAAAATACTGTAGGAGCATTGGCACTTTTATATATAAAGATATATTTATATATATATATATATATATATATATTCATATTTAGACGAGTTAGTATCGAGTACTATGCTTGGTGATTTTATTAATTTTATTTATTAGTGAGTGATAAAGAAGAATATTCATTAACAAAATCAAAACTATTGTGTCTTGGATTCTACGCAAAGGTTCTTTTATTAAACTTTCAATCTTTGTCAGCTACTTTCTGTGGAATTTTAGTTCAATGTGAAAATTTCCTACTTTTTTTTGTTTGATAATCTAATAGTTACAACAAGTGCGAGAATGAGATTTGAGATTCTTCTTATAAAGTAAACTAGATAATCTGGCTCTTGAAATGGTTATTACTCAATTGCATTAGCTACTGCAGATGTGACAAAATTGTTGTAATATCAAGCCATCTTTACTATTGGAGGTATCATTTTCACACGTCATAAAAAAAGTCAGGATATTATATCCTCTACCAAAAATTGCAATAAAAAGACTAACACTTGCAATAAGCTTGAATTTGGGTAAACTCCATTGTGGAGGCTTAGTCATATAGTAAAGGATGATTGTGGATTATTGAGATTCTCTTGCCCGTTTGAGCCTAAGCCAAGCCCCAATCAAGGTTTGTCTAAATGAGGATCGTAACAAGACCGAGGAAATATTGTAATCTATTAAGGAGACACATAAAATAATGATATTGATCTCGACCTGGCTCTAAAAAAGCACATCTCCCAAATCTGCTATCATATCTGCAATAAATGTTGATTAACTAGATTGAACAACAACAACAAAGGGCAATAAACCTAGGGACACCCTTTTAGTATGGATGGTGACAAGGGGGGTGGGACTTGTTTCATCATTGCATCCCCTAGGTTCATGGGGGAGAGAGCCCAACCCTCTCTATACATAGAAGCTATTCTTGCAACTAGAAAGAGAACACGAGTGCTACAATCCCCAATCGAGCATTCACAAGAAAAGTAACATTGAAGTATCACATTCTGCTTGAACTTTAACACTGAGTCTCATTTGTGGTATTCATAAAATTAAATAATAAGTCCATTGTATTGAGATAAGGATTTTCTCCATTTCACTTTAGGAGAATGTTAACATGTACCGGAGGTGCTTGTTAAGGTTCTCCTTAGTGGGTCCCACATAAATAAAAAAATTGAGTAAATTAGAGAGAAAGCATGACATGACTTGTAAGGAAAAGTTGGACAAATTTGCCTTCTTAATATGAGACACGGCTGGCATTGGTTGAGGGCTCTTTTTTCTTTGGACAAAATTGCCCTCTTAACACATTTTCCGCTCTTTCACTTTTTATTTCCCACCAAATCTTATTTTACCAATATTTTACCGTCCACTTTTTTTCACTTTACTAATATTAAACTAAATTTCTTCCCCTTTACCAATATCAAAGAGAAGAGATGAAGAAATGTCAATAAAAGATTGAGGAATAATTAAACAAGGTACCACTATTGTATTTTAGTTGATTCATAGTTATTTTTAAAAAATAGGTTAAAATTAATATGTTGTTAATTTTTATTTTTGATACATGTATATTGTAGCACTAATGGATGGAGATGTAGTTGCAAAAGATTGCTTTAACTTAAATGAACCACTTCATGAAGGTATTGTAATTTTATTTTAGTTGTGATTTACATTTCATTTATCATAAAATATTTTTAAACTCTTGTTTTTATATAGCACCAAAATTAATATGATGTTAATTTTTATTTCTAATACATGTATTATAGCATCAATGGATGAGAATGTAGTTGCAAGTGAGAGTCACTACTTTACTCCAAAATATTGTTTTGACTTAAACGAACCCCTTCAAGAAGATATTATAATTTTATTTTATTTATAAATTTTCATTTCATTTATTATAGAATATGATGTTTATATTTTAAACTCATGTTTTAATGTAGCACCAATGGATGACAATGTAGATGCAAGAGAGGCTCATCAATTTGTTCCAATGGATTGTTTTGACTTAATGAATTGTCTCAAGGAGGTATTGTTATTTTCATTTTATTTGTAATATATAATTCATATATCACATAATATGATGTTGTTTGTTTTTTTAATTTTTGTTTTAATATAGCACAAGTTGATGATGATTTGATTGCAAGTGAGGTTCATGGAAGTGTTTCAAAGAATTGTGTTGAATTAAATGAGCTTCCAAAGAATTGGTTGTTTTTCTATGAGATGGTTTTTTTTTTTTTCTGTGAGGATTGTGATTTCAGTTTTTTCTTTTCTGTATGATGTTTGGTGTTGTTTTCCTGTGAAAGACGCATGAGTTTTCAAATTTTCCTGTGCGAGACGCTTGAGTGCTTGAGTAGGCCTGGGTTGGTGAGAGACGTGAAAAAGGGTATTTTGGTCTCTTTATTCATTTTTCTCTTTTCCTATAAAGCTGACCCACATTTGATAAAAAAACACTAAAAATGTGTAAAAGATTGCAAAAAAGTTGGGTATTAATGGGCATTGTAAGGTGCTCATTAACATGACCCTTCACTTTAAAATGGATACAATCCATTTTATGGTTAGAATTTATTTGAACAAATCTAAAACTAGGATGTGCCACCTCATTAAAGAGACAATAATTAATTCTAACAAGATTTAACAAGATCATTGACCCTTCTAAACTAAACAACTTAACCACTGTGCACCTTTGACATGATAGTCACTTCATAAATATAAAGTTTTTGTAGGATGAGGAGGGCAAGGGCCAGAGTTTAAGTGAGAGAACTTTACACACATATACACTTAGATTAGGCTAGAATAAAATTTCTATCTTATATAAAAAATAAAAAAACTAAACAACTTAAAACAAAACAAGCAGATGAGGACATGGAGGTTGGGCTCTCCTATGTCTCCAATGACAGGTTTCGGCCAATATTTTTAGGGTTTTGAAAGGCAGCTCAGGTTTTGTTAGTTAAACAAAAATATGTTTATAAATAAATATTGAAGCCCATCAGCCCATGGGCTACGTCACTGAGCATAGACAGAAGAACTACAAACGAAAATACATGGGCCAAGCTTAGGCTAGCAGGAAAATTCTAAACTGACTTTGGCATCCTATTTATTTATTTATTTTTTTCTTTTCACTTTAATATATAGACAAAATTAGTGTTGAGTACTGAAAGATGAGATATATTAGTAACAATAACAATTTGTTTTTTTCTTTTTGGATAATAGTATTGAGTACTGACGATCAAGGTTGCAAAGTGATTTTTTTTGTATAAAAAAATTATTTACTAATAAGTAGTAAATAAGGATATTCATCAGTAAAAAGTTATAAGTCATAACTATCGTGACCATGAATTCTACAAAAAGATTCTTTTACGGTATCTCTCATGTTTTGTAGGTACAATTATTGTTCAATGTACCGTGAGATATTAACGAATATGATTGTATTATCATGTGTAACGGTCCAAAATGATTTAACAACAATAATCTAAGCCTTTATTCCAAAATTTTAAAGGTCAGTTATGAATCTTCAATAGAGTAATTAGTGTAAACTAGTCTATCCAAATTAATAATAAAAAATTAGATCAAAAAAGAAAAAGGAAACGTGTTATCAAGTGACATGGCATAATTTACTATTGGATTTTCATGTAGACCACTATCTTATTTAACCCTATTAATATTATAGGGACACAACTTGGGTTTAGTTTCTTGTGCACTGGACCCAAGCCTCTTCCATTATATTCTAACATTAAAATAAAATAAACTAAACTAAAAATATTTTTAAAATGTATTATTACTTCATAGTATGATGCTAGTTATCAACGGATGTGACAAAATTACTGTTATACTTAATCATGTAATTAGTGTAGGTATCATACCCACACAAAAACCAAAACAAAACAAAAAGCCGGTGTATTGTAGAATTTCCTCCACGCAAAGTCGCCATTAAAAAAAAGGACTCTAGTAATTTGCTCAAATTTGTGTACAAGTCTACCTTACCATTTACCAATGAAAGTCGAGACACAGCATCAACAAATACTAGGTGAACCTACATAGACCATGCAACATAGAAGTATGCAATCTACATCTTGTTCTGTAATTTGCAGCAATCAAGTTGTAAAATCGGTTGCATTTCTGGTAGTTACATGGACACAATCTACCTCCAGTCCATATCCATTTTGTCTGTAGGCTATGCTGGTTCTTCCAAGCTCCTAATTTTTTCGCTCTATATCTATAGTATTTCAAATTTAGAGCTATACTATTTTTACTTAAATGTTTTCTCCCTCTTATTTTTGCCAACTTTAACTAGACTATCAACTTTGCACCCCAAATAAAATAAAATAAGAGTCACAATTAATGACAAAAATGGAAGAGGGCAAATCCCACAGGCATGCTTGCAAAGGGACCATTTAAATTACATGAATTTGTCAATATCAGGTGTTCTTAATAATAATTCCATTCCTAATCAAGGCCGCCAATGTTTTGGCCTCTTTTTATGCACTTAAAAATATCCACATGATTCTTAATATATATAACGTACAGTCGTACACAAGTTTAGTAATTTACAAAAAAAGCATTAACTTTCATAGCGTGTAGGCTCTAAATTGCTCAATTGAAAAATCATTTGTTGTTGAATAAGACAATAAGTTCATATATCGTACAAATAAATAAATAAAACAAATTGATGTTTTGGCGATGAGAAAGAGCAAACATTATTGAGGACATCTGAATCATCTGATTGGGTACTGCATTTCCTACAAAATATCAGGTTTAGATTGTTATAGCAAATTTAAACCTAAATTATCAACAATATTCACATACAAGGCCTTTCACACCAGCAAACTCTTATCTAATATTGTTTATTGAGCAATCAAGCCTCAAAGATGATGTCCTTTCCTGAAATGATTGATAATTTTAATAGAGCAAACACAAAAATCAACTGCAATAGAAATTGCAAAAATATGTAAAGAGTAAGCAGTAGACATAATAAGTGAAGGAAACTAAAATAAAATAGTAATGAGTCAGCAATATTCCCAGTTTGAGATTCCAGTAAAATCATTGAACATGAAGACAAGACAATGAGCACCTGCCCCATACTCCTTACAACCCATAAAAGTGTCATGAACTTGAGTGTAATTGTAAACAACACATGAATCTGCAAAGCAAAAGAACTAAAATGAGCAATCCACATATCCTGGTTATACCATATCCAGCGCAAGGCCATATAATTCCTCTACTAGAGCTATCACAGTGCTTAGCCGAGCATGGCTTGAGAATAACATTTGTAAACACAGAGTACAATCACAACCGAATCATGAATGCAATGGCAATGAAGGATAAAATAGGGGATCAAATCCATATGGTTTCTATTTCTGATGGATTAGAACCATTGGACAGAAATAAGCCAGGGAAGTTATCAGAAGCAGTCTTGAGGGTCCTGCCTGGAAAGCTGGAGGAGCTCATTGAACAGATTAATGGGTCCAATGGTGAAGAAATCACATGTGTCCTTGCTGATCAGAGCATTGGATGGGCCCTAGAAATTGCAGAGAAGAAGAAAATACGACGAGCTGCCTTCTGTCCTGCAGCAGCTGCACAATTGGTCTTAGTATTTAGCATCCCAAATTTGATTGAAGATGGAATTATCACCGATGATGGTAAGTTCCTATGTTACCAACTATTAACTTGTTTTTATTTTATTTTTTATGAAATACTATTAAATTACCAATAGTCCCAAAAGTTTAAGCTATTAGGATAAGGTAAACTTAATCATTTAACCATATACTTCTAACAAATACCAAGAATGCTGAAAATAAGCTGGAGTAGGGACCTTTTTTAGTGGTAACCCCTCATTTATCTATTAACTTTGTCATAAAAAAACTACTAAGCAACAGTAGTAGTGAAACATACCAATGTTAACGGTAGGTCATATGGTCTCAACCTTCAATTGAAATTCTCCTCGCAGGAACTCCCATGAAAAAACAGATTATTCATCTCTCACCAGGAATGCCTGCCATGAGCCCAGAAAACTTGGTGTGGACCAGCGTTGGCAACCTGACTATGCAGAAATATATTTTTGAACTTCTGGTAAGAAATAACCAGTCTGTGAAGGCGATTGAGTGGCTGCTATGCAACTCTACTTATGATCTTGAGCCTGCTGCATTTACCTTGGCTCCAAATATTCTACCCATAGGTCCACTTTTGGCAAACAACAGGCTAGGAAACTCAGGAGGAAACTTCTGGCCGGAGGATGCAACTTGTTTGAAATGGCTGAATCAACAGCCACCACGCTCAATGATATATGTTGCATTTGGAAGCTACACAGTTTTTGACCAAACTCAGTTCCAAGAATTGGCTTTGGGGCTTGAACTCTGCAACAGACCATTCCTGTGGGTTGTGCAGCCAGATATCGCAGATGGAACAAATAATGCATACCCAAAAGCATTTCTAGACAGAGTAGCAACTCGTGGGAGGATGGTGGGTTGGGCATTGCAACAGCAGGTTCTGAGACATCCATCAGTTGCTTGCTTCCTCAGCCATTGTGGTTGGAACTCCACCATGGAAGGTGTAAGCAATGGGATACCCTTCTTGTGCTGGCCATACTTTGCTGACCAGTTCCTTAACCGGAGCTATATTTGTGATGTTTGGAAGGTTGGGTTGGGTTTAGACAGAAATGAAAGTGGCATCATAACACAAGGAGAAATCAAAAGTAAGGTGGAGCAACTTCTAGGCAATGAAAAATTAAAAGCAAGCGCATTGGACCTCAAGAATATAGTCATGGCTAGCATCAAAGAAGGTGGTCGCTCTCAAAAAAATTTGAAGAATTTCATAGAATGGATGAAAGCATAGAAAAGTTTGCATTGAGCATTTGTTTTTTCCTTCCCTTTTCTTGAGATCTTGCTTGAATAATCTACTTCAAAAGAGATGGAGAGCAGGAATGCAAAGAAATCATATATGAAATATCTATATCTATAATATCTAAAAGATGAAACATAGCATTGCTAGACTTCTATTAAGCTACATCAACGTAGCATTTAGGTCCACTAGTCCTTGGTCCATTCGGACTATTTTGGTCCATTTCGATCTATTTTGGTCCATTTGGTCTATTTTGGACTAGTTGGGCCTTAAATTAATTTTTTTTGTAAGTTGCCTTTTCATTTTTGGGCTAAAAAATTCGATTTTTTATCTTACTTTTTAGGTCCAAACTCTTTGGTTTTTGCTCAAAAAAAAAAAAAAAAAAAAAAGACTCTTTGGTTTTTGGCTAAAAATATAAACAAAATAGGCATTAGAAATTAAAAACATGGACTCTAGAAAAATAATAAAATGATAAATACTCATAAGATTACCTTAAAGTTCAAGTTTTAATAATATAGGCATTTATGCTTAATATTTTGAAAGAAAGAAAAAATGTTACAATTCTATACTTATATAATAATTTAAACTTTATGTAACACATTACTTGTGTTCCAGGAAATTGGTGTTCAGGAAATTGGGATTTACGTTTTTTTTTTTTTTTTTTTTTTAGTATTCTTGGATATGTTCAAATTTGTCAACCGATTATGGTATATTTAACCAAAGTCATTTTAATAACATCTTTTCTAGTTATACAAACAATATTATACTTATGTAATTTAAATCTTTTTATTAAATTATGTTTTTCATATATATATATATATATATACACACACCTATGTGTTGTTGTTGAAAACAAAATACATTATATGTTCTGTTACATAAAACTTATAAAAAATTTTAAATAACACCTACACTGTTTAACCTACAAATTTTATATTCTTATATAAAATAATTATATTTTATTTTCCCACGTATCATGTGGCTTTACGGCTAGTTGAACTAATATCACTAACAAGTAAAAGTGTTTTCACTGTTGCAATATGCTAAGATCTGGATTATGGTCTGCACAACAATTTTTCAGATATAAAATTCAGATCTCAGCCATTTCTGTTGAGCTCAATATTTGGCCATTTCACTTTCTTATAATGATATAGAATAACAATTTGATATTTTGAAATAATTTTATATTTTGACATAGCTAACAAACAGAAGGCATTATCCAGGTAAGCTCTTTTTTCTGCATACCCAGATTTATAGCAAATAATACACGACATCATTGGCAACATTATTTTCATATTATCCGTAAACTTACACCCCACAAAACCTAGGTGTATGCCATTCCCTTTCTAATCCAGCTTTTTGAATGAATTGACAATTAAAATTTGTAATGAGAACAGATGGTAGATATATTGCATACCTTTCAATCAACTAATTGTGTTCAGTTTTTATCCAAAGATAGATTAACAAAATTTTGCCGCCAACACCAACGCCCACCACAATTTACCAATGTCTAATATCTTTCCTTCACAAATAACCCTCTAAACACCCAATGACCCTATTGTTGGGTATACACATGTAAATAAAGTGAGTGGTTAATATAACATAGTTGAGCTCAAACTCATTGGCTTAAGCTTTTGGATTAAATGGTGTCCCTATACGTTGTATTAAGTTAATTAACTACTCAATTGAGTTTTCTTTTTTTCTACTTTTGCTGATAAGTACTACTCCATTAGAGTCTCCTAAAGGTATTTTCTCCCCAACACATACATGGCTAAAAGCTAATTTTACAACCACTTCACAGACCACTGCTTGGGCAGTTCCAGTTCAGTAATGGTTGACCCCAAAGCCTTGCCCAAAGCAGTTGAAATTAAACCTAGTGAGCCCGCCAGTGTAAGAATTTTGTTTACCGTCCACAAGGTGCTACCATTTAAGAGATAATACGAGTACATATTTGAAAGCAGGAGGTATGCATGAAACTGCTATCATTGATTTGCTGCCATTTAGTCCTACTATAATGCCGATTCACTAAGATAGAATGAAGCCTTTTAATACAATACAGGTTGAAAGAAATGAAAAAGAGGCAGGTTAAGACAGAACCTTATCCTAAGAAGGAGGTTTTTATACTGAAGCCCATACAGTCAGCTCTACTCTGACAAGTAATATGTCTGAAAGGTGCATTCTGTTCACTTGAACTATATATGCTCTGAATATAAAGCTAAGAAAAGTAACTCCAAAGACAGCATTATACCATAAATCTAGGCTGTGTTTGATGAAAAAATCTACTGTGACAGTGAAGCCACGTTCAAAGATAACCATTATCACTGCCTCACATGCTGGTGCTAGCCAGCCTAGCCTCAATTTTCAAGCATTAACATTGTTCTTTGGATCCATGATGGTAACAGCAGTCATCATTTGGCTAAATCTCCTTTAATGAGTCACTACACAATTTGGTTCGGTAAAATAGTATAAGCCTAGCCACATCAAATTCAAAGAATAATGATAAACCAAATGATGGGTCAAATCTAATATTAACCAAATGATGGGTCAAATCTAATAAACCAAATGATGGGTCAATCAAAACCTGAAATCATCAAATGCCTATTGTTTCAAAGAATAATGATAAACCAAATGATGGATCAAATCTATTCAGCTGTATTTGATGATTTCAGATACTTTATTTACTGAATGACAAAGCCTGTATGCTTTGAATCAATATCTGTGTTTGATTGACATTAGGTATCTGAAATCATCAAATACAATAAATTTGATATGTCTTGGCTTAGGTTTTGTCGGCCTGAATCTTTTATTTATTACCAACAAAGTGATTTTCTGTATAGACGCCAAGCAGATGTCACTATAAGCTATAAAGCTAAAATCTGAATTCCTAAAGAACAAGTATTAAGTTTAAGCAAACATAGGAAACAAGAATGAAAAAAGCTAAGCCATTGAACAAGACAGCAATAAAAGACCAAAGAAATGAATCAGAAAAATGGCAATTAAGTCAATAACAAAAATACAAAGAAAAGGAAAGACCTGAAGAGAAAAAACAGTAGTAGATTCCCCAGCTTTGAGACCAAAATAATCATCCAGGCACATGAAGACAGGTCAGTGCATAAAAAATAGCACTAAAATCCATGAGATCAAGTCAATAACAAAAAGACAAAGATCAAGAAAGACCTGAAGTGAATAAAACAGAAGCAGACTCGGAGATATCAAACAAATATCAGCGCCCTTGGAGATAACACTTCAAGCATTGGCTCCACTGCCACACCTCCCAGGATCACTATAAATATGACATGGATTTGGTTTTAGAATCTACATTTATGTTACAGCTAAATCGGGAAAGAGTAAAACACTATAAATGGGAAATCCGCATATCTTAGCTATACCTTATCCAGCACAAGGCCATGTAATTCCACTGATGGAGTTCTCACAATTCTTAGTCAAACATGGCTTCAAAGTCACGTTTGTGAACACAAAGTATAATCACAAGCGGGTAGTGAATGCATTGGCAGAAAAGAATGATTTAGGAGATAAAATTCATCTAGTTTCAATCCCAGATGGGATGAATCCCTGGGATGATAGAAATGATCTAGGGAATCTAAGTAAAGCAATTTTTCAGGTCATGCCTGATAAGCTGGAGGAGCTCATAAAAGACATCAACAGAGTGGAACGTGAGAATATCACTTGTGTGATTTCTGATGAAAGTATGGGGTGGGCTCTAGAAGTAGCAGAGAAGCTGAAAACCCGGCGCGCTGCCTTCTGGCCTGCTGCATCTGCACTACTGGCCTTGGGATTCAGTATTCCAAAGCTGATTGAAAGTGGAATCATCAACAATGATGGTAAGATATCTTCCCCTAACTGTTGACCATTCACAATGACAAAGATGAGATCAACGATGATAATAATTCTACGGTTTTACAATATAGTATCAGCAATGATGCGTCATCAGTGCATGACAAATTAAAAAAAAAGTTTTACTCAATGATGAAACTCATCCATCTAATAACAGTGTTGGTAAAAGCATGAGGCACGCTTAAGCGCAAAGGCCTCCTGGAGCCTACAGCCTAGGCACAAAGCGCAAGCACATGCTTGATTGAAGTGAAGCCCACATTTTTTTTTTTTTTTTTTAAATTTAGTAAATTTGAAAATAATTATTATTGGGAAATACAATAATCAAGTGATCAAATAATGACATAAATTGGAATAAAACATTTTATAATTCATATAATATTTATACTCGCATTCCTTTTGCAAATTTTTACCACATAAATTGTAATTCAAGTCATTATTATTTTTTAGATTAACTAGATATGAGTAATTCCATGCAATATCCATTCTTGAACTCTGGTAGCCCTAATGCCCTATTACTAATTGCTAATAGTTAATAAGTATATCACTTAATGACTATAGGACTATAAGAATTGGTCAATTTAAATCTAATCTAAGTGCTATGTTCAACATCAACTTCTAAAGTAACTAAATGATTTACACAAATAAATTATATCATACTTTTTTTTTAATGAATGAACTAAGAATTTCAGGAGAAAACAGAATTGGTAATTGGTACCAAGCAATTCAATTTCAGAAGATGGGTGGGTTCAAGGAGAAAAAACCAAGAAAAAAAATAAAAATAGAGAAGTACAAGGGGGTTGTAGGTTTCAGGACATGTTACACTAAAAATATGCCAAATCAATGGATTACATCTATAATGTTAAGATCCAATAGCTACAATTCAATTTTGATTTATTTTTATGAAAAATATAAAATAGTGCAGGAGCCTGTGGGTCCAAGTATTAATGTGACTAAAAAGTGTGATTCTTTGACTGCGCTTCACTTTAGAGTTTAGAGGCAAAAAGCTCTGGAGCCTTTGTGCTTAAGCGTGCTTTTACCAACACTGTCTAATAATAATGCAAATTTGTGCTTTCAAAATCAATAAGGTGCTGATATAAGCAGAAAATGGGCATCCATCAGGAAAATATTTTGAATCATAATAACAAAACTTGGAAAGCAAGAAAGAAAAATGCTGAAAAACTTCAAGCAGCATATGCTGTCAGTCAAGAATAATTTTGGAAGAGCCAGAATTAATCAAGATACACACTTATTGTATAGATGCTCTACCTCAGGACATCTTCAATAACAAAAGCATTGCATTGTTGTGGGTAATCATCAATCTGGTGTAAAAGGAGGACAAACTTAGAAGCAACATAAAAACAGGAATAGCAAAAGTTCAATACCCACACATGAAAACAAAGAAAATCCAAGTACATGGAGTTTGTAGTAATTATTTTTATCCAATTTGTTTTCTAGGAAATATTTTTCCAAATCCAAACAAACGGTTAGGAAAATATGCTACAAGATTAAGAGATTTAGTTATCTTTCACTTTTGAGGATTGTGCTAAGCTAGTAATGCAAAAAATTAGAATGACAGGAAACCATAATCTCTTTTCTTTTTCCTCTTCTTTTGATTTTTTTTTTTTTTTTTTTTTTTTTTTTGGGGTGGGGGGGGGGGGGGGGGGGTGGGGGTGGTTGCAGGAACTCCAATAAAAAACCAGATGATTCAACTGGCGCCAAACATGCCCACCATAAGTACAACAAACTTTGTGTGGACCAGCATTGGCGACTTAACCACACAAAAAATTGTTTTTGAAGTTATGGTTAGAAACAAGTCCTCTGTGAAATTGGCAGATTGGCTGATCTGCAACTCTGCTTCTGACATTGAGCCAGCAGCATTCAAGATGGCCTCGGAGATCATACCAATAGGCCCAGTTTTGGCAAGCGGTCAGAACTCTAGAGGACACTTCTGGAAGGAAGATACAACTTGTTTAGAATGGCTCGATCAACAGCCACAGTGCTCGGTAATATATATTGCATTTGGAAGCTTCACAGTTTTTAACCAGACCCAATTCCAAGAATTGGCTCTGGGTCTTGAATTGTTACACAGACCATTAGTATGGGTTGTAAGGCCAGATATCACACAAGGAATAGATGATGCCTACCCAATAGGATTCCTAGACAGAGTAGGCAGTCGGGGAAAGATGGTTGGCTGGGCACCTCAACTGAAAGTTCTTAGTCATCCTTCCATTGCTTGCTTCTTGAGCCATTGTGTTTGGAACTCAACCATAGAAGGTGTAAGCAATGGCATCCCTTTCTTGTGCTGGCCTTACTTTGCTGACCAGTTTCTTAATGAAAGCTACATTTGTGATGTCTGGAAGGTCGGTTTGACATTTAAGAAGAAAGTGGGATCATTACTTGTGATGAAATCAAGAAAAAGGAGGACAAACTGCTTGGTGATGAAAATTTCAAAGCAAGGTCCTTGAATCTCCAGGAAATGGCTATGAACAGTGTCAAAGAAGGTGGTCAGTCTTACAAAAATCTCAAGAATTTCATTGAATGGCTGAAGGCATAGATTTTATTTTTCTGAAAATAAAAGGTTGGCTCTTAAGTTTGCTTGCTATGTTTTTTTTTTTTTCTTCTCCTTCTGCAAGAATCAGACTTCCTGCTTTCTTTCTTTCTTTCTTTTTGTGCATGAAAGCCTTGACACAGCTTGCATTCGGCCCACTCATTGCCAACTTTGAGTAAAATTCATGATTCCATATTAATGGATTCTAATTGTATTAGGAATACCAATGTCAACTAGTTGTACTCAGCTTGAGCTTTTATAAAATGCATGCACCACGGCAAAGGAAAAAGGGACTACTTATTCTCTGTTGTGCTATTTGTATTATACTCGTGAGAAAGAGCTTTTGGGGTGCCTTTGAGGGTTGGGTTTTGTGCAAGTAGGCCACTTTTGCAATCTTGTACTTCAATACTAACATTTTCTCCTTGCCTATGAAAATATTGGTACTTTTTCCTTGAGTCACCTGTGGATATACGCCTATTAAATCATATAGATCTTTATGTTCTCTTTGTGATTGTTTTTTCCAATTTTTATGTTCGCTACGCATAAACCCTCTATAATTTATCTCACTCACAACAAATTGGTATTATAGTTATGGGTTCTTTTAAGTAACTAGGATTTCAGACCATTCCAATTTTGCTTTCAAGACCTTCTATCAAGCAAACTAATTGTTCCAATAGCTGTCATATCTATCCAGTTGTGCAATTATTATTTTTCTGTAAGTAAATATTTATTTAAATAACCGCACAGATGCACAATCCATGTACATAGGATCCATACAAAAAGTACACTAATATTAAGCACAAAAAGAACTATCAAGGATCTCAAACATATTAGCAAACAAAAATAAACTGGAACCGTTCATCCACTCCAATGGAGATTGAGATATAAAACCTTAAGATTTGCAACGTATTTTTCACGTCTTTCAAAAGTTCAAGCATTACTCTCACCAAATACACCATATGAGACAGTGAGGGATGGCGTTCCAAATTACACTATTGCTGCTTCTAACAAACTAGCCGAGATTTGAGGTATAAATCCTTAAGATTTGGAACAGATTTCTCACATCTTTCAAAAGGTCAAGCATTACTCTCACCAAATACACCGCATGAGACAGTGAAGGGTGCCATTCCAAATTACACTATTGCTGCTTCTACCAAACTTGCCCTGCCAACTTGCTAAAAGTTGAGCCACACCCCTCGACATAATCCAAAGGACCCCAAACAAAATAAAGACCATATTCCAAAGCTCTCGAGCAACATGGCAATGAAGAAATAGGTGGTTTGTGGATTCCTTAGCCCACTTGCACATACAACACCATTCAGTCCAATATCTATAACAATTATCCAACACTTCTGAGGTTATTTATAATCCTCAAAGCTGCAGTCCAAAAGAAAAAGGCCACCTTAGTTGGGACTTTAGGCTTCCATAAACTTTTCCAAGGAAAGAAGAATAGGTTAAGAGTGAAATAGGATTGAAAATATTTTTTTAAAGATGGACTCCAACAAAGTGTATCCACTCAACTCCGTCTGAACTGACTGGAACAAATGAGATCCATATATGGTATCATGGATTCCAACTCTCAATCCTGTAACTTTAGACAAAACTAATATTCCAGTGATGGCATTGATGGGTCTCCCCAGAAATGATCAAAAGATCTACCACAGATATATTATGCGCTTTTCAAAATAATTCTAGGAACCTCTCCCTCAGCAATTGCCCCCCACACCAAGAGACATGCCAGAACTTTACGCGAGTGCCATTGCCCACCATAAAACTAGTGAACCTGACAAATGTTTGAAAACTTTTTTTGAAGATGGATTCCAACAAAGTGTATCATCTCAACTTTGTCTTATTTGACTGGAACAAATGAGATTTATAAATGGTATCATGGAATCCAGATCCCAATCCTATATTGTTCAGAAAAAAACTAATATCCCAGTGATGAGTCTCCCCCAAAATGATCAAATGATCAGCTACTGATGTCTCTGTATCATGTGCTATTCGAAATAATTCTAGGAAACTCTCCCTCAGCAATTGGCCCCACACCAAGAGTCATGCCAAACGTGTCATCTCCCACCCTAAATCTAGTGAACCTGACAAATGTTTTCTGATTTGTCAACATTGAGAACTATGTTAAGAAGAATGATTTCACTTTATGGCATATAAAGATGTGCCCCTTTCTAGTGCAGCAAGGGTATATTGAAAGCATTAAAGAGCAAGGATGTTTTGCCAGCAACGTTCTCAAATAAGGAAAAAGAAGTTCTCTTGAAAAAATAGGTGCATGGTGCAATTTAATTATCTCTAACAGATAAGGTTCCACCAGAGGCAAAGTATACAAAAAAGGCAAATGTAATAAAGGAAGTTATTTAATTGAGAGTTTTGGTTGAAAATTTGAGTTTGTGGCAAGGTGTGATTGTTGTGTTTCCATACATTTGACTAAAAATCAAATTTATCATGAGAGGACCAAACTTTTGATTTTAGATATCATTTCATTAGCTAAATTCTATCTCACCACTCCTTTTCGATCAGAAAATTTACTATAGGCAATAGTCCAGTAAATATGTTGACTAAGCTTATTCTTTTGCTTAAGTTCAAGCACGGTTTGGAATTGACTAGTATTTACAATTTATAATTGCTTTTAAGGGCTCTAATGGATATGGTGAGGTTTTGTTTGTGTAACTTGATCTAGTTCAAGCCAAGTTGTAGATTTTTTTGAGGTGGCTTGCATTGGGTTGCATCATTCTCAAGTTCTAGTTGAATTGGGAATTTCCCACATTACTGAATTGTGATGGTACTAATATTACCAATGTTAACTTCGAGTTGGGTTTGACTTGAGCTTTTGTAATCCATTCCATGTGCATTGTGGGGAAGGAAAAAGATCCTATAAATGCCTTACTAGTTGCTACCTATATCATGCATATAAGAGAGAGACGCCACTTTTGTAATCTCCCTACTTGATAATGTAACGTTTTCTTCAACATTGTCCATGGATATAGATCTAAAGCTAAACCACATAAATATGTGTTCCTCTTGTGATTGTTTTTAGTTCCTAATTCTATTTTACATAAACCGAGTATAATTTAAAGAACTCACAAAAAAAAATATTCAAGAGGAGACAGAATGTATGAAGAGGCCAATTGCAAAAACAACTAAGGTATAAAGTATAAACCGTCTTCTTCTTTGTAATAGATACAATAGAAATTTTAACCTATGATGTTTGTGGAAGAAGATTGCTATTTATTATTAGGCCAAGACACCAATTGGTTTTGGGTTAAGTGCGGTTCGAACCCAAGCCCCTTATTTGATGACAAAAACTTTATCAGTTGAATTAACTAAAATCCAATATAGCCAATACGGATTTTTTTGCAATTTAACACCAAAATGCTAACAATTTCATTAGTTAGCATTATTTCGAAACTATTTAGGAAACTAACCTCTCAAGTCTCTTAGACTCGATTTCATTGTAGCAACTCAATCTTAGGGACTCGAGTTTTATGTGCTTTCCACATGGAACTCAAGTTCCCTAACGAAGAAGGCAGATCAACAAAGAAGAAGGCAACAAACCAAAGATCAAACAAAAACAACGAAGCAACAAACCAGTTAGATCAAACAAAAACAACGAAGCAAGAGATCAAAACAGAAACTACACCTTCCTCAGACCTCCCTAACCCAAACCACCACGAACCCCGATCTCCCTAACCTAAAACCCTAGGCTCTGATCTCCCTAACCCAAACCCTTCAGATTGGACTGAACCCAAGCAGTAGCGGCAAAAGCTCCAGGCGAGGGAAATCGGCTTGGACTGAATCCAGGTGGCAAAGGCTATAGGCGAAGGTTTCATTTTCCTCTAATTCCTTCATTTTCTTCTTCTTCTACTTTGTACATGAAACTTGAGTCTCGAGTTCTGCCAGCACATAGAACTCGAGTCTCAAGTTACTATAGTGAACTCGAGTCTAAGTGTTTGTTTGGATTGGTGTCCGCATTCATAACGTTTGCATTTTTGGCTATTTTTTTTTTATAAGTCCAGCGCCTCTTGCACTGTTCATGGGACATGAATAGTGCAAATAGACCAATAAACAGTGATTTCATTAATGAACAATAATCAAAATATTTTTTTTTATTTTTTTATTTTCAGTTTTCAGCAAAATAAGCGGCATCCAAACACACACAAAGAGACACAAGATGTTAAATTTTCTAAACAGTTTGGAACCGATGCTAACTAAGAAATTGTTAGCATTTCGGTGTTAAATTGCAAAAAAAAAAAAAAAAACCCTGCCAATACAGTATAAACCTTTTTTTTTTTTTTTTTCAGCTTTACAAAATGAATACCTTAAATACCAGTACCAGCGAAGTGGTTTTAGGCAGCTATAGGAGCATAAGACTAGAAAATCAGAGACCAAAACATATTCATATAAATAAAATATTATAATACTATAATCCCTTAAAGGCCAATACGAACATTCACAATTCTTTTATTCTTTTGCAGAGTAATCATATATCTCCAAAAAAAGCTGGTAAGATGGGAGTTGAACTTACTTGTAATGGAATATTTCATGGGTTTGCAATGCAGAGCGAGAAGCTGAGAGATTGACTCGACTCGGCTTTGCACAGTGTGGAAGCAGAGACTCACTGGAAAATGCCATTGCTGGTGGTTGTGACTGCGACCCATTACTCTGCTGAAATCGCCATTAACGAACCAGCTTCTTCATTTCTTTTTTCTTTTTTTAACTTGCTGAAAGTGCAAGACTAGAAGGTCTAAATTTCAATTAGAAAATGTTTGGTGCCGGTGATTCATAAAATTAAAATAAAATGCTCAAACATCAGTAACTTATCAAAAATCGAGATTAATATATCAATGATATGTTCAAGATGGTTAATTATATTTTCACGAACTATTTAATTAACTTTATCATGAATGAAAAAGTTCTTATAAAAAAAAAAAGAATGAAAAAGTTTATTATTGCACAAATCTATACTAAATCACTAATAATTAAAAAATAAATTATAGTTAAAATTATGTTATTTTAAATATAGAATTTTTAGTACTAAATTAACTATTTTATATCATTAATAAATTTCAAATACTAATTTGAGAAGTATATTAAGAGCTTGTTCACAAATTTTCTGAATCCAATATCTGTACTCTTTATATTTTTCTAGGAAAAAAAATACTTTTTGTATATTTATATATTCATATAAACAAATTTTACATTACATTATATTCTTATTATAAAATAACTATATTATATTTTCTTTAAGTATGGCATGAGTTTGTAGAACACCCTTGCCAAATAACTTTAATATGCTAAGAATTTCGTTAGTTGCCCGGTTATGGAAGAATATATAAAACTAGCATTTTGAGTTTATAAAACTCAAGATTCAAGTAAAATTTGAGTTTTTAAAACTCGTTTTTGGGGTTTTTCCATAGACTGATGTGGATAAAGTTTTCCACGTGGATATCGAGTTTTAAAAGCTCGCCTTACAAACTCGAGTATCTAAAACTCGATTTCTATTTAACGTTTTTTATTAGACTCCTTCTAAAACCAAGTTTCAGAAACACTTAAAACCTAAAATCTGCACTCTCACTGTTGGACACTCCACACTCTCAAACTCACTCACACTCACTCACTCTAAACTTTCAAAATCACTCACTCTCACTCCCAAATCAGCTACCTTGTGCTCTCAGTCTCCATGGGCTCTCTTCTGCTTTGTTTATTGTCTTCGTTCTTCATCTTGCTTGCTAGGTAACAGTTCTCCGTTCCCCTTTTGCTGAATTTATGTTATAGAATTGGGCTTTTTGCGTGGTGGGTTACACATTGTTAGAAATCTAAATGTTAGAACTTATTTTGACTGAAGGACTTGTTGCTGCTGTTGTTTTTGTTTCTGGGTCGTGGATTTACTTGGGTTTTCAATTGTTTTTGATACATGCCCATTTGGGTTTTGTTTAAAATTGCTTTATATTTGTAGACATAGATGTCATTGAAATCATAATTTCGTTTTTTTTTTTTTGGGGGGATTGAGAATAAATGGATAAAGGAGTTCTCTTTATTTTGTTTGTCATTCAAGAATCAAGATTGTGTTTATGGGCTTTTAATAAAAATTCAAATTTTAATTTTCTTTAGTGATAAAAAGCTTAATGGGTATTCCTTGCTATGTGTGTTATTGGATGGCCATATAGGAATAAGAAAAAGGTGAAATAAGAGGATATTCACCATAGTTAGTATGTGAAATTTCCCAATAAAGCATGGCTTATGTTGATTCAAGGAGATGTAAAAACCTATGTGGAGGTAAGTATGATACCAAATTCATATCCTAGTTGGTGATTAAGGCAATTATTGATGGTATTAGGAACACGGTGACCAAGTGCAAAGCACCCTCCTTCAATTGGGTTCCTAGAGAGATGAATAGAGCTGCCCATGAACTAACTAGGTGGGCAAAATGCTCAAAACTTGAAATATATATATATATATATATGCTTTTTTTTTAGTTTGTAGGGAATTTGTTTATCCTAAAATTAGATTACCACTCCAAAAAGATTAGTTTTGATTCACTCCAGACTATAACAAATTTGCAGTTCCTATCATGTCTAGAATTCCTTAGCAAGACAAAGAATTTGAGTAATGTTGATAGTACCAACCGGTCCTGAATTAGGAACTATAATTGTAACTAAGGCCATAGAAAATGCTAGGAAAACTCTGCATAACTTATTAACAAAGAGTCAAAATTTTAAATGAACATGTACATGAATAAATATATAGGTACATATTGATTCTTTTAGTTTTGATTCATAACATTACCAAGTTCATTCACTCACTATATAAAATTTTAACTTTTTGTTAACATTACCAATTTCATGTAATGTCCATGTCCACTCCAAAATATTTTATAATATTTTCAACAATTTGTTTAATTGTCTTTTGATTTATTACCAAGATGTTTCCTTTGAGTTGACAATTTCTTTTGAGTTGGGAGGTTGCCTCTAAATTCTCGAAAGTTAGCATGCAATCATATTAGGAAGTTATTTTCATTGAAATTTTCCAAACATGGTGTAAGTTCAATATTGCTTTATAATTTCAGCACATTTATTATGATTCCATCTCACAGTTACTTACTAGAACAATTGCACTAATTAATTGTTTAGAAGATAAGATGTTCTCGGGCTAGAAGTTTAAGCTTGTCAAGTTGGTTTAAATCAGTGAAGAACTTAAACTCTTTTTGTGGATCTTTGTCATGCTCAATTGAATCAGCTAGTGACCCTATTGAATCTATACATGCTACAATTAGGTTCCTAAATCAACTGATTTTAGATTAATTATATCTATTATTTTCTTTGCCCCTTTCTAACTTGTGATGTAACAATTTTAATCTACTTCTCTGCTTATCCATTCTCTTTCCACCACTCCAACCATGGCATGGCTATTAATTCTGCATTTATAGTGTTCATCTGCCTGTATTATGTTTATATAGTTTTAGTTATCATACTTTTTACTCTTGTATACAAAATGATACAGTTAGAGGCAAGGAGGCTTCTCTCAACTTGACAAGGCAGTCTTTTATGTCTGTTAATTCTGAACTTTGATTCACTTGTGTGTGTGTGAGAGATATATAAAGACTCCTGGTCAAATCCATGAATTGAATTTACATAAAAAAAAAGTCCAGTATGAATTAGTAGATCCTAGAAAGCAAGCAATTGAGAACACTGGATGCTTTATATGGTATTGTGTGGGTCCACATGGTGAATTTGTTGTTAGATTAATTAATTTATAGAAACTTGTTGCAAAACCTATTGTTTGAAAATAGAATAATTAATAGATCCTAAACTGTGTTAAGGATGGTTTTTCGTTTTTCAATTTCGGATCTTTTTGGGTTTTAAATAATGCCAATAAGCTACTCTTCAGTATATATTTTCCTTACATGTAGAATAGCATTCCTTTGCCTCCACACTATTAATGATCTCACAGTAGCACACTTTGCAGTATGGAGCCTCGGATCGATGAGGAGCTAGATATCGTGCACCCTGGTCCGTTTGATGAGTCATTATTGACGCAACAACAATATCATCGATCACAGGACATTTGGAATGGCAAGGTGAAATATCTAGTTCTAACAACCGCTTTAATTTTTACATTGTCTTTGACTTTTGGTTAGCAAGTTCTTTCAAAGTTGTATATCTTATTCTAACAACCGCAATAATTTTGTATCGATTTTGCAGGACTTGGGCCCACTTACACGCCGGGGTCGCACTAAGGAGATGGCAAACATTCAGATGCAAGATAATCGGGTGATTGATATTATCAAGTTGCTAAGGCTGGAAGGATTGTTTAGGGCTCCTTCTAGAGAGATAGATAATTGCCTAATATCGGCCCTAGTTGAGCGATGGCAGCCGGAGACTTATACGTTCCATCTTCCACGTGGTGAGATGTCAATCACCCTACAAGATGTGGAGGTCATTTTCGAACTTCCTATAGACGGTGAGGTCTTGGTTGGGTCGACTGCTGTGGTGAATGAGGATTGGAGTGGACTGTGCACGGAGTTCCTTGGTTTTACTCTGGCGAATGACAACAAAACTTTGGTAGGGCAAAGAATTCTCATCAGCTGCCTTGTTAAAGCCATTGCAGCACCACTGCCTCATGACACAATGGAGATTCAGATTCACCAATATGCCCAATGCTATATTTTAGTGCTACTAGAAGATAAGCTTTTCATGGACAAGTATGGAGATAGGGTGCATTTGATGTTCTTGGAGTTTCTGCGGAACCTTCATGATCTGCCACAGTATAGTTGGGGTAGTGGTTGCTTGGCCTGGTTGTACAGAGAGTTGTGTCAGGCAAGCAAGAAAGGGGCATCGCAAATCGGTGGGGCGTGCACCTTGGTCCAGTATTGGGCATGGGCAAGGTTGCCATTCTTGTGCCTGAAGATAGAACCCCCACCTGGATGTGATTATGGCCCATGGCCATATGCTCCACTTGCATTTAAATAAGTATTTTCTTGATATTTAATGTGTTATGCAATGTACTCTTCTTAGTAACTAAGTTGTATTATCTTATCTTATGTTATTTGCTTGTAAATGTAGGTGGGTGCGGGTGCCAAGCTTGAAGAGTAGGCCATCCGGCACGGCCTTGACCTACTATCGTGAGCAATTAATTACAATGCAACCGGAGCAAGTAATAATATTCAATAATTCTATTTGGTTATGTTAATTTTCCTTAAGAATATGATTGCTTCATCCTTTAACATATCTCCCTTGTTTCACATTTTAAGATGCTATGATAAATGTTTTTTGTTTCTATTGTATATTGTGTGGCAGCCATACAGGGCAGACTTCGGCCACCTTCCTGACTTCTGTGTTGCAGGGAGGGATACGTGGATGGCAAGGGTGCCGCTTGTGTGTTTTTGCATAGTGGAGATACACCGCTTGTGTGTTTTTCTAAAATTTTGGCTGTAGTACGACTATATTTAACAATTGGACATATACAAATCCATCTGTCCTTCCTATATACAATAAGCTAATTACAGCAGGATGGTATGAAAGGAAAATCCATCTGTCCTTCCTACCGTATATTATTTTCTAGAGATTGTGAACATTATCTGCCACATTTTCAAATTGGTCTTCAGGAGTTGAATATGTATATTATTCAAATTTATATATTCGTATTTTTATGTTCACATTTTCTAGAGATTGAAAACAACACAATCTGTTAGAGCTATCTGCCACATTTTTAAGTCTAAACATAAACTTTATGCAATACATCAACTTTACTAACCACAAAAATAAGTTTTTGACAATCACAAACTTACCCATACACAATCTCTAGAAAATGTTAACAATCTAACAATCTAATTGGTATAACAATCTAACACTATATTCAAAAAATAAAGTATTGTGAGTTAAATGTGAACATTTTTAAAAGATGTGGACACTAGGTGTGAAAATATGAATATTGTGTATATATAGTTACATCTGCAAGTGAAACCATGTTTTCTTATTTAAGAAGTCTTTAAGGTATTCTGATACTCAAACTCCTTAACCCACACCCATAGACAACTAATACCCAACTATAATAACAATCAAATCAAAAAACCCTTACCTGAGATATGAAATTGTTGAGAGGGAAGAGCAGTGAGAGAGGCAGTGTGGTGAGAGGCAATGTGGCGAGTGAGAGAGTGAGAGGCCAATGTGAGAGTTATGGGTGAGTGACAGTTAGTCAGGCTGAGTGTATGGGTAAGTCTGTTGCTCTGTAAGTCATTTTTTTATGCTCTGTTTTTCGGTCTCCATTTTATAATTTTCTCCAATAAAACTCGAGTCTTAAAGACTCGAGATTTAAGTGGACTGTTTAAAAAAACTCGAGTCTTTATGACTTGAGTTCTATATAATTAAAACTCGAGTCTTAAAGACTTGAGATCTAAGTGGACTTTTTTAACTCCAGCTCAGCAACTGGTCCGCTAGCGTAGTGGGTTGAGATATAAACAGCATCTCGAGTTTCTAAAACTCGAGATGCTATTTTTCATAATCTTTCCAAGCGTTGCTTAACTTACTACATTGTTAAGCTTTACACAGTTGGTCTGCAAATTTCCCCTGAGTTTGTAACTAGTATTAATAAATTCTAAACAATGCTTGAACTTGAGCAAGGGAATAAGCTTAGCCTATCGTATCTACTAAGATATAGTAAAATTTTCAATTGAAAAGGTGCCTTTTTTTTTTTTTAATGGAATTAAAAAAGGTGCCTTGAGATATAATGTTACAATTAAAATGATATTTGAAATCAAATATTTGGTCCTCTCATGATACATTTGATATATTTTTAGTCAAATGAATGGCGTTTTGACTACTATAAAACACAATAATCTCACCTGTTCACAAACACAAATAACCAACCAAATCTCCCAACCGAGTAACTTCCTTTATTGCATCTTTCTTTCCCATGTAATTTGCTTTTTTGGTAGACAAAGCAATTGTCAATTGTAACATCAGATTTCAACTTGTGACACAATTAAATAATGTTATAATTTTCCATCAAAATAAATAAATAAATAGTGTGATAACATGGCTTGTTTGAGATCTCCTCTTATCCAATCACAAGCATAACTTGGATTTACGAATGTAACAACACTATTACTATCACTAGAAAGTAGAAACCATTTTATATACCAAATCGATGTATAGTTTAGTGCTAACTCTAGCCAACCTTAACTGGTAACTCTTAATAGTTTTCCTTCTCTGGTGTTGACTCTAAGCAAACCTAAGTATCGACTCATATGATTTCTATCTTTATTTTCCTATTATGTATTTTTTCAATTGGATCCTTTTGGTTTGTTTTGCATCTAATTTGGTATTAGAGCCATTAGCCACACCATTATGTTGAGTAAGCATAGAAAATGAGGAAAAATCACAAAGGGAATACAATGATTTACATGATTAGAATTTATGCTTACCCCCGCAAGTGGCATTTGAGTATGAGATTACAAAAGTGGCATACTCTCACAGAGCCCAACCCTCATAGGCACCCAAAAATCTCTCTCTCTCTCTCTCTTTCTCAGGCATGATACAAATAGCATATAGCGACAATTTGTAGGGGTTAAACTTGTTTCACAAAAAAACTATTTTGCACAGTTTTACATACACCCCAAAAGCAACTGAAATGGCCCAATATCAGCCATGTCAACTCTTTCATGCACAAAAGAAAAAAGGAAAGAAAGCGAGAAGTTAGATTCTTTCATTACTTTAAGAAAAGAAGAAAAAGAAGAAGAAGAAAGAAACGCAGCAAAGAAGCCCAAGCTTGTACTAAATTTTTATTTTGATAAGTAAGTTTTAGCCCCAAGGGGAGAGGGAATTGGAGATTCGAACTAATGACTTCTTGGGGCCACTTCATGAGGTATGGTCTCTGGCTGATTGTGCTACCTCTTCGAGCCAAAACGTACATTTTCACGAAAATAAAAGTCTATGCCCTCAGCCATTCAATGAAGTTCTTGAGATTTTTGTAAGAATGGCCACCTTCTTTGACACTGTTTGTAACCATTACCTTCTTTAAGGCCCTTACTTTACAGTTCTCATCACCAAGCAGTTTGTCCACTTTTTTCTTGATTTCTCCTCGAGTAATGATTCCACTTTCATCTTGATCAAACCTCAAACCAACCTTCCAAACATCACAAATGTAGCTTTCATTGAGAAACTGGTCAGCAAAGTAAGGCCAGCACAACAAAGGGACACCATTGCTTACAGCTTCAATGTTTGAGTTCCAACCGCAATGGCTCAAGAAGCAATCAATGGAAGGGTGACTGAGAACTTTCTGTTGAGGTGCCCAGCCAATCAGCTTTCCCCGACTGCCTACTCTGTCTAAGAATCCTGTTGGGTAGGCAACATCTGCTCCTTCTGTGACGTCTGTCCTCACAACCAATAGGAATGGTCTCTGTGATAATTCAAGACCCAGAGCCAATTCTTGGAATTGGGTCTGCTCAAAAATTGTGAAGCTGCCAAATGCAACATATATTACTGAGGACTGAGGTTGTTGATCAAGCCATTCTAAACAAGATTGGTCTTCCTGCCAGAAGTATCCTGTGGAATTCTGACCTCGATTGCTTGACAAAAGTGGGCCAATTGGTATAATCTCTGGCATAATCTCTAAAGCCATTTTGAATGCTGCTGGCTCAACGTCATAAGTGGAGTTGCAGATCAGCCAGTCTGCCAGTTTCACAGAGTAGTTGTTTCTTAATATAACATCAACAATAATTTTCTGTGTAGTTAAGTCACCAATGCAGGTCCACGCCAATGTTGGTTGGACTTATGCGGGGAATGTTTGGCGCCAGTTGAATCATCTGGTTTTTTATTGGCGTTCCTGCACCCCCACCCCAAAAACAAAAAACAAAAGAAGAGGAAAGAAAAAAGAAATTATGGTTTCCTAGCTTTTTAACTCCTTGCATTACTAGCATGGCACAGTCCTCAAAAGCGAAAGATAGCCAATTCTCTTAATCTAATAGCATGATGCCTTAACCATTTTTTTGGATTAAGAATTTATTTTCAATATTATCAAAAAAAATTCCTAAGAAGCAAACCGGATGGCAATAATTACTAAAAACCCCATTTACTTATATTTTCTTTGTTTTTCATGTGTGTATTGAACTTTTGCTATTCCTATTTTTTTTGCTGCCTCTAAGTTTATCCTGTTTTAACACCACTTTGATGATTACCTGGAACACCGCAATGTTTTTGTTATTGAAGATGTCCTGAGTTAGAGCTTCTTTACATTAAAGTGTATGTATCTTGATTAATTGTGGCTCTTCCAAAAATCATTCTTGACTGATAGCATATGCTTCAGCCAAACATTTTGTTTTTCCTTCCCAAGTTTTGTTATTATGATTCAATATATCTTCCTAAAGGATGTCCAATTTCTGCTTATATTAGCACCTAATTGATTTCAAAAAAACGGATATGCATTAATATTAGATGGTTAAGTTTCATCATTTAAGGCTCTGCTTGGGAGGAAGAAATGAAATGGAATGGAAAGGAATAAAAAGAATAATTTTAGAATATTCTTCCCTTCTTTTGTTTGGGAGTTTTAATGGAAAGTTAATTCCCTTGTTTGGGAGTTTAAGTGAGAAGGAATGGAATGGATAGGAGGGAACACTCATTCCTTTCTATTCCCTTAAAACCTCAAATTTTCATTCCCCCCGAAATTGGGAGGAATAGGAAGGAATGAAATTAGATTTAATGATTTTTTTACTAAAACTCCCAAAATACCCCTATATATTCAACCATTTATTTTAAAATAGGGGTCCAATAATAATATTGTCATAAAATGATTCCCTCCACGTTGCTCCCAAACAGGATTACTTACATTCCATTCATTTTCATTCATTTCCATTCCTTTATTTTAAAACATCCAATCAAGGTTACTTAATTTCATTCCATTTCATTCTTTTCCATTCCTTTCCCTTACTTAAATACATTTCATTCCATTCCATTCCTTTCCATTCCCTTATGATCATCTCATTTCATTCTATTCCATTCCCTTATGAACTCCCAAGCGGAGCCTTAGTAAAACTACTTTTAATTTGTCATGCACTGATAATGCATCATTGTTGATACTATAAGGCTGGGTGAAGCTGAACGCTGATGGTTCAGCCAATGGGAGCTCCGGGTTGGTAGGGTGTGGGGGTGTGATTAGAAATGATGAAGGGCAATGGATTGTTGGTTTTAGCAAGTGTATCGGCATCACCAGTAGCTTTGCTGCAGAATTATGGGGGCTTAGGGAGGGTCTTATCTTGTGTTGCAATCTTAATATTACTTCTCTTGAGATTGAGCTTGATGCTAAAGCTATTGTGGACATTTTGAACAAGCCAGCCTATGTAAATGATATTATTTCTACTATTTTGGAGGACTGCAGGCTGTTGGCTTCCCGTATTCCTCAGATTCGTGTGAAGCATTGTTTCCACCAGGTGAATAGATGTGCGGCCTTGCTAGAATGAGTGTTAGTTTAGATAGTGTTTTTTCTTCTTTTCATAGTCCGCCTATGGGCTTGTTGGATGTGTTTGAGGATGATCTCAATGGGGTGTATGTTAACAGGCTGTGTCCTGATCCTGATGTTCCTCTTCAGTTGGTTTTAATGAATCATCTTTCACCAAAAAAAAAAAAAAAAAAATCATAAGCCATATTGATATCAATATCATCATCGTTGATCTTATCATTATCATTGTGATAGACAACAATTACGGGAGGATATCTTACCATCATTGTTTATGATTCCACTGTCAATCAGCTTTGGCTTGAACAGTTTAAGACCCCTTAAAAATAACCAGATTACGTAGTCTAGTTAATTAGCCAAGTTGTTACTTAGTCAAATTATGCAATATTAGGTTAAAGCAATCAAATAATCATATCAAAAGAATAAAGCAGCGGAATAATAAAAGACACAATGATATGATCACCCAGGAAACCACACGGTAAAAACCTGGGGAGGATTTGACCCACTGATCCTCAAGGAAAAGCAGAGTCCACTAAGAAAGAATTGAAGTTCTTACAAAAGGACTTATAAGCTCCCCGCTTGACTTCCTAATGTTACCCACCAGTAGAACTTACTGGCACGACCACGTGCAAGCTCCGAATCTACAGACTCCTTCTTTCTTGAATTCCTCAATCAGCTACAAGCTCCCGGCTTGTTTTTCTTTTAAGTTCCAATGGTTGCAACTGTAATGATCTTCAAGATGTTGAAATCATCTCTACCTTGAAAACCCTAAGTTTTGTGTAAAGGAAAGCTCCTCTAAGATCTCACAAGAGATTCACACAAAACAGCAATGTATGAACAACAATACAATATGGACAACCTTCAAAAACGTGGCTAGGGTTTTGTTTAAATACCTAGGGTAAAAGCATAAAACCCTAAACGTTTAATGAAGTAAGGCTGAGTTGGAAATTCTGCAGAAAAATCAACCTGTGCGATTTTTGATCGATCGAGCCTGTTCTTCGATCGATCGAGCCAGGCTGAAAGTCCCAAGTACTTCTGCAGCCACTCGATTCCAACTTTACAATAATAGACCAACTTTAAGCAAGCCTAAATAAGACTAAATACATTGTTTTGATCATGGTTTGCCAACATTACAAGTTAGAGTTCTAAATACATAAAATTCTAAGACCTTAGAACCTAACAAACTCCCCCTTTGGCAATCCATGACAAAACACAAACTAAATGCTCAAAGTTTACAATAAAAAGCCCTTTACAAAAAGTAATGCTCATAAACCAAATTCAATCCTAACTACTATCCATCAGTTGCAAGTGTAGATAGCAGCCAAGTTGAATGCACCTGTATATTCCTGAAATACTCAACAAACGCATAAACGCATGTGTGACAGAAAATAGTATATAAACAGGTATAACATTCTTGTAAGATTCACTCAACACAAAATAAAGACATATATCAATGAACAACTCATAAATATAAATCAATAAGCAGTGAATCATGAGACAACAAGAATCAAATAAAAATCATGTATATCAATATATCAATCAATGTTACTCCCCCTAACATGAATATCCCCAAAAATGATATACAAAGTGAAGCACCTAGATACAATCTAATAAACTCCACAAACTAACAAAAAAGATCTCATACTAACAAAAAATCTCCCCCTAACTACAAAAACTCCTCTACAAGTCAAAACTCCACTCCCCCTTTTTGTGACGGAATGCCAAAGGGCAATCACAAGTCGCCATCAAAAGGAGGTGGTGAGGGTGAATGAAGACACGCAAAGTCAGCTCGCAGAGCACGAATCTCATCTAGCAAATCCACCAAAATCTGACCATGAGCCGCCTGAACGGTCATGACAGTCTCCAGGGTACGACGAACATCGAAGTCATCCGAAAGAGGTGAAGGAACAACAGCAGCAGCATCATCAGGATCAGGAACATCCTCACCAGTAGGACCTGTAGAAGAAGAAGGAGGAGGAGGAGCACTACTAGACGGCTCAGACCTAGGGTGTTTAGAACCAGCTCGAAGATGAGCGGCCCTTTGTCTAAGAAAAGACGCACTTATGGGACCAATAACATGAACGGGTTCAGAGGAAGGGAAGCCACTAATATCAAGATAAAGCAAAATCCTATGAATGAAAATAGGATGCACAAGAGTATGAGAAGTAGATGAACTCCTATAAATTTCGTTCAAAGAACGAAGAAAGAGATGAGGAAAACTAATAGGAGCATCAGTCACTAGAGCATATAAAAATACACACCTCTCGAGAGGAATGGTGTGAACATGAGAGATGGGCCAGATGGAATGACAGGCTATCCTAAAGAATAGACAGTGCAACCCGGAGAGCTCAGCAGAAGTGATCTTAGGATCAAAACCCCACTGGACAGTAGTCCTAGTGATGTAAGACAAAACATCGCTCAGCTCGGGAAACTCACAATAAGGATAGACAGGATGACCAACCAACGGTACCCCTAGAGCATCAGCCACTACCTGAGGAGTAATGGAGTACTCTACGCCTCGTATCCAACTCTTAACAAGAGTGTTGGAATCATAGACGCGGATAGAGATGTTCGAGAAGAACTCTCTAATCAAGGTAGCCGGAGGAGGAGGATCAGACACATCCAACAAGGGTAACCAGCCACTACGCTCAAAGTTTGCCCTAATGGCAGGATCAAGCTCATCTAGTATAACAGAACACTCAACCCAAATCTTCCTCTAAAGATTGAGCTTCTCATAAATCTCTTGGTTTTTCTCACTCGGAAACCTCTCTCGGTCAAAAGAAGGTGGGGAAGGAGAAGGAGAAGGAGAAGGAGAAGGAATAGTCCTACAGGCTCTAGTCTTCCTAGGCATGATGCTAAGGAAAGGACAAAGACACAAGGAAAAACCAAAAGAACACAAGAAAACAAAACCAAGGGCAGACTGCAAGTTAGCACAAAAAACAATAGAATAAAAAATCTATATGATACATGAACAAATACAATGTTATGATGCATGAACTAATGTAGTAAACAAGTTCAAATTAAGTTCAATTACACAAAATTAGCTTGAACATAGAGTTTCTAACAAAAACCCTAAAAAATTTGAAAACCACTTGAAAAATTTTGCAACAAATTGATGAATTAATCATTACACAATATTAAAAACAAATTAGAATAACTAATTTCATCAATTCAACAAGCCAATTTCACCAATTAAACTCAATTGAACAAAATCCCCAATTCGGATCAAATAGGAACCCTAGATTTTTCAATTTTTCTCCAAACTCAAAATTGATCAAATTAACTATCAAGGAACAAGTGTATGATGTGTCCCCACAAAAACCCAATGATCAATTGCAGGAAAAAGTGTTTAAATCATCAAGAATTCAAAAAAATTAAGTCCGAAAATCTCCCTCAAATGCATGAATTTATGCATGAAATCATGAAAATAAAATAAAAAGGAAGGGTAAAAGAGTCTTATCGGCTTGAGGAAAGAGAGATTTTGCAAAAAATTCGGAGGAAAACGACAAAAATCTGACTGTGATGCTTGCCTCGTCGGAGAGAGAAAGGAAAAAAGTTTGAAAAGTTTTGAAAAAGTGTTTGAAAAAGTCAGATTTGAACTTTTAAAAAAGCTTCTCTACGATCTTCGATTGATCGAATGAAACAGTCATTTTAGAACAAACTAGGGCACTTTTTCGATCGATCGAAAATCAGAATGGATCGATCGAATTGGGCAGAAACTCACAAAAATTTTGAGAAAAATCATTGTTTTGAAAAACGCAAACCTAATTTTGAAAACAACTCCTCAAAGCATTTGAACAATGAAAACAAAATGCATGAGTATGAGATGAAATGCTTTTTCAAAAACCCAAATTTTTAAACCCAATTTTCTCAAAAACAAGTTTCAATCATTCTCCATTGAATTTCCTTAAGCAGCAAATATGTTGTGCACAAATCTCAAGATATTTTCAAGCTTGGTTGGTCAGACCAAAAACACACACACTAGCATGTACAGTGTTTAACAAAGAGTAACTTGTGAAGAGTGTGATACTAGCAAAAACTTGAGATACATGTGAGGTGATGTGAATAGCAATCA
The DNA here is from genome assembly GCA_023621385.1 of Quercus gilva. Classification (NCBI taxonomy): domain Eukaryota; kingdom Viridiplantae; phylum Streptophyta; class Magnoliopsida; order Fagales; family Fagaceae; genus Quercus; species Quercus gilva. The sequence goes on along the minus strand of CM042474.1, from coordinate 65,514,200 downwards.
AACACAAAGTCTACACAATTCATCACATAGAATTTAAAAGAGACTATCACCTAAAGAGTTACATCATATAACTCCCACATCTCCTAGAACAAAAGCTTGCAATCATGTAAGTTTCTTGTATTTTTGCCTCTTATTTATATGAATTGGCATTTAGCCTAATAGTACACACCGGTTTGAATTAAGTGAATTGGCATCAAGCCTAATAGTACACACCAGTTTTAATTTAATTGAGGCTACACCTTATGTTCTTTTTGTGCATGTGCTACACTTTCTCGAGCACAAAATCTTATGATATGCACTAAGGTGTTCATGATTGGCTAGTGAACAGTGGTGAGATGGTTATTTATGCCTTTCTTAAAAGGATCAAGTCCGACAGTCAAAGAACATGTGACTTCATGATTAAGGCAAAGTGATAAATACTATAAACATCTTTCCCACACAACATGCACTACAAAGTTTCAACTAGTCAAGTGCAGTAAATAAGCTCATCAAGGTTAAACAAGGTACACAAGACATGACATGTATAAAAAGATTGACCAACCTTGTTTTCAAAAATCAAGAAAAATAGTGTCAAACATAGATTTTGCTTTCCCTCTTTTTTTTTTTCTTTTTTTTTTTTTTTTTTGTTATTAAAAGAGAAAACAAATAAATTCTAGAATGAAATGCATGTATGTAATGCAATGCAAGTCCTAGAACAAAAAAAAAAAAACACAAAAACCAAAGAACAATAGTCACAAAAGAATAGAGTAATAAAGCACAAGGACCATGAAAGTCAAAAATAACTAGGGAAATCGAAGCACACCAATCACTTGACGAAGTGTCTCAAACTTACTTCCATCAAGTGGTTTGGTAAAGATGTCAGCGTTTTGACGATCAGTAGGGATATATTCAAGAATAACAATTTTCTTTTCAACCAAGTCCCTAATGAAATGATACCTAAGCTCAATGTGTTTGGTCTTAGAATGCTGAACCAGATTCTTAGATATATCTATAGCACTAGAGTTATCGTAATAGACAACCATGGTATCTTGAGGAATCCCATAATCACTCAAAAGTTTTTTCATCCAAAGGAGTTGAGAACAACAACTCCCAGCAGCAATATATTCTGTCTCAGCAGTGGATAGAGAAACAGAATTTTGTTTCTTACGCATCCAAGCCACAAGATTGGCTCCAACATAAAAACACCCTCTAGTGGTGCTTTTTCTGTCATCAGCATTCCCAGCCTAATCAAAATCAGAAAAACCAGCAAGAGACAGATTTGACTCCTTGCTATAAAATAATCCATAATCACTGGTTCCACTCACATATTTTATAATTCTCTTAACATCATTTAAATGAGAAACCTTAGGATTAGACTGGAATCTAGAGCAAACACCAACACTAAAAGATATATCAGGACGACTAGCAGTCAGATACAAAAGAAGCCTATCATGCTTCTATATAAAGTAACATCAACAGACTCACCTGATGGATCAATTGTTAATTTTGCATTAGCAGCCATCGGTGTTCTAGCATGAGCAGCCTTGTCCAGTCCAAATCTTTTAACTAAATTCCTTGCATATTTAGCTTGATTGATGTAGATTCCTGTCTCTGTTTGCTTTACCTGCAATCCCAAAAAGTAAGTTAGTTCTCCAACCATACTCATTTCAAACATTGCCTTCATTTCATCTGCAAAAGAATGAGCAAAAGAATCATTAGTAGCACCAAAAACAATGTTATCAACATAAATTTGAGCTACAACAAAACCAGTCTTATCCTTTCTTATGAAGAGAGTTGTATATGCAGATCCCCTTTGGAATCCATGTTCAGTGAGATATGCAGTCAGTCTATCATATCAAGCCCAAGGAGCTTGTTTCAACCCATAGAGAGCTCTCTTCAATTTGTAGATATCATCCGGTCTATGAGGATCTACAAAGCCTTTAGGTTGTTCAACATAAACTTCTTCTTGTATCATTCCATTAAAGAAAGCACTCTTGACATCCATTTGATATAGCTTGAAGTTTAGGTGACTTGCTATGGCCAACAATATCCGGATGGATTCTAACCTTGCTACTGGTGCAAATGTCTCATCAAAGTCAATTCCTTCCACCTTGTGTACCCTTGTGCAACAAGTCTTGATTTGTTTCTGATCACAGTGCCATGTTCATCTGACTTGTTCTTAAAGATCCACTTAGTTCCAATCACATTTACATTCTTCGGTCTAGGAACTAGTTCCCACACATCATTCCGAACGAATTGATGAAGTTCTTCATGCATGGAATTTACCCAATCAGCATCTTGAAGTGCTTCATCCACCTTCTTCGGTTCAAATTGGGACAGATAGCATGAGTGAGGAATCACATTCAATGCTTTTGATCTCAATCTCATGTTATCATTCAGACTACCCAATATATTTGTGGAGGGATGGTTCAGTCTCACTTTAGATGATGGACCTTTAACTAAAGATGTAGAAGTACCTTTCTGTTCAGATGGAGGACTGAGCTCACTTTGTACTTGTTGATTTTCACGAACCGGAGTGGATGGTTCTGAACTTGATGGTACAGAAACTGCATCATTTAACAACAACAACTCTTCCTCATTATGTTTTCCAACATACTCAGCAGGAAGAGAATCAACAACTTCTAGAGACTTATCTTGACCAGGAGCAGTGCTTTCTGTCAGTGCTTCTGAACCCACTTCATCATTTATCACAACATTTGAAGATTTCATGACTGTTTTAGTTCTCAAATTGTATACCCTATACGCTCTACTAGTGGAAGAGTATCCTAGAAAGTATCCTTTATCACTCTTTGCATCAAATTTTTCTAGGTTCTCTCTATCACGTAGAATGTAACAGTCACTGCCAAATATCCTGAAATATTTGACAACAGGTTTCTTCCCTCTCCAGAGTTCATAGGGTGTTTTCTTGGAGTTAGATCTAAAATACACCCGGTTGAGTGTATGGCAAGCAGTATTGACTGCTTTTCCCCAGAAGGACTTTGGCAAATTTTTGTTGTGTAACATGACTCGTGCCATCTCCTGAACAACCCTGTTTTTTCTTTCCACAATCCTATTCTGTTGAGGTGTCTTGGGTGATGAGAACTCTTGGTGATTGCCTTGATCATTGCAGAAAGTAGCCAGCTTGGTATTCTCAAATTCTCTTCCATGATCACTTCTGATTCTGGCTATCACAGTATCTTTCTCAACCTGCAATTTCTTGCACAGATGTATCATCTTCTCAGGAGCTTCAGCTTTATCCTTTAAAAGCACAACCCAAGTATATCTAGTAAAGTCATCCACAACAACTAGAATATACTTCTTTCCACCCAGACTTTGAACTCTGGCAGGACCCATGAGATCAATGTGTAATAACTCTAACGGTCTTGAAGTTTGAACACTAGTCACAGACGGATGCTTGGATTTTACTTGTTTACCTATCTGACATAGTCCACAAATGCACTTTTCTATCTTCTCAAATTTAGGTAAACCGATAACTGCCTCACACTTGGAAATCTTCTCTAACTGCTTATGACTGGCATGCCCCAACCGTTGATGTCACAAATCAACTTGATCTATCTTTGCACTAAAGCACTTGTTATTTACACTTGGTGTTATACCATAACAGTTGTCAGCTGTCCTTACACCAACACACATACAGTCACCTCCTACATCAAGTATCTCACATTCATACTTGGTGAAAAGAACATTTAATCCATTGTCGCAAATTTGACTTATGTTGAGTAAATTTGCCTTCAATCCATCAACATACCAAACATCTTCAAACACTGGTAATCCTAGAATATCCACAGTACCAATGCCTCTGATCACAAATTTACTTCCATCTCCAAAAGTGACTGTCCCAATCTTTCCTTTAAAGAGTGTTTTGAATAAATCTTTATTTCCTGTCATGTGCCTGGAACAACCACTATCCAAATATCAAAGACAAGAATCACGTGCCTTTAAGGCAGGTAAGACAGTATAACAAACATAATTCTTATCACATGTGATTATACCAAGATACTTAAGGAAAGATTTAACAAAAACAACAAATGGCAAAGACAGTAAATTGATAAGTTGACTAATAAGCAAAAATATTTTCCAAGAATCCATGACAACAGGGGTCAAGGATCAGCTCAGAGATAAAAAATCTCAAACAAGAGAGCAACCTGCTCTGATACCACTTGAACGGTTTAAGACCCCTTAAAAATAACCAGATTGCGTAGCCTAGTTAATTAGCCAAGTTGTTACTTAGTCAAATTATGCAATACTAGGTTAAAGCAATCAAATAATCATATCAAAAGAATAAAGCAGCGGAATAATAAAAGATACAATGATATGATCACCCAGGAAACCACACGGTAAAAACCTGAGGAGGATTTGACCCACCAATCCTCAAGGCAAAACAGAATCCACTAAGAAAGAATTGAAGTTTTTACAAAAGGACTTACAAGCTCTCCGCTTGACTTCCTAATGCTACCCACCAGTAGAATTTACTGACACGATCACGTGCAAACTCTGAATCCACGGACTCCTTCTTTCTTGAATTCCTCAATCAGTTACAAGCTCCCCGCTTGTTTTTCTTTTAAGTTCCAATGGTTGCAACTGTAATGATCTTTAAGATGTTGAAATCATCTCTACCTTGAAAACCCTAAGTTTTGTGTAAAGGAAAGCTCCTCTAAGATCTCACAAGAGATTCACACAAAACAGCAATGTATGAGCAACAATACAATATGGACAACCTTCAAAAACGTGGCTAGGGTTTTGTTTAAATACCTAGGGTAAAAACATAAAACCCTAAATGTTTAATGAAGTAGGGCTGAGTTGGAAATTCTGCAGAAAAATCAACCTGTGCGATTTTCGATCGATCGAGCCTGCCCTTCGATCGATCGTGCCAGGTCGAAAGTCCCAAGTGCTTCTGCAACCACTCGATTCCAACTTTACAATAATAGACCAACTTTGAGCAAGCCTAAATAAGACTAAATACATTATTTTGATCATGGTTTGCCAACATTACAAATTAGAGTTCTAAATACATAAAATCCTAAGACCTTAGAACCTAACAGGATAATAAATCCCAAGGCTAGTAGTGTAGCTGCAGCAGTCCAGAAGGCAGCTCGCTGGAGTTTCAGCTTCTCTGCTACTTCCAGAGCCCACCCCATACTTTGATCGGCAATGACACAAGTGATATTATCACCTTCCACTCTGTTGATGTCTTTTATGAGCTCCTCTAGCTTCCAAGGCATGACCTGAAAAATTGATTCAGTTAGCTTCCCTATGTCATTTCTATCATCTAAGGGATCCATCCCATCTGGGATTGAAACTAGATGAATTTGATCTCCTAAATCATTATTCTCTGCCAATGCATTCACAACCCGCTTGTGATTATACTCTGTGTTCACAAAAGTGACCTCGAAGCCATGTTTGACTAAGCATTGTGAGAACTCAATAAGTGGAATTACATAGCCTTGTGCTGGATAAGCTATAGCTAATTTATGTGGATTTCCCATTTATAATCTTTTACTCTTTCCAGACCCAGCTTTAACATAAATATATTTTCCAAAACCAAATCCAAGTCATATTTATAGGGATCCTGGGAGGTGTGGCTGAGGACTCATTGCTTGAAGTGTTGTCTTCATGGACAGTGATATGTATCTGATATCAAAATGGCTGCTGTTTTTTCCTCTTCAGGTCTTTCTTGATCTTTGTCTTTTTATCATTGTCTTGATCTCATGGCTTTTATTGCTCTTTTATTCAATGGCCTGGAATTTTGTCTTCATGAGCTTTGATTGATATTTCTTTAATCTCAGAACTTGGGAATCTGCCACTGTTTTTTCTCTTTAGGTCTTCTTTTTCTTTGTCTTTTTATTATTGACATGATTCCATTTTTCTAGTTCATTTCGTATGGCTTTTAGAGCTATCTTGATACGGCTAGGCTTATTCTAATATACTGAACCAAATTGTGTAGTGACTCATTAAAGGTGTATCGGCTCAATGATGAATGCTACTGACAAAATGGATCCAAGGAACAACGCTAACACTTCAAATGGAGGCTAGGCTGGCTAGCACCAACATGTGAGGCTTTGATAATAGTTGTCTTTGAATATGGCTACAATGTATCTATAGATTTTTTTATCAAACACAGCCAAGTTCTAATGTAATGCTGTCTTTGAATTACTGTTGGTTTTACGTTCTAGCATACATGAATGAACAAAATACACCTTTTACTTTCAGACATGTTACTTAGTAAAGTAGGATTGAATTTTTGGGCTTCAGTTTAAAAGCCTCTATTCTAGGACAGGGTTTTACTACCCTGTCTCTTTTCCTTCCTTTCAACCTGTATTGTATTGAAAGGCTTCGTTCTATCCGAGCTAATTGGCATTATAGTAGGACTAGGAAGCAGCAAATCAACGATAGCATTTTCAACTTTCAAGTACGTCCTGCTTTCAAATATGTACTCCTGGTATCTCTTAAATGATTGCACCTTGAGGACTGTAAAAACAAGTTCTTACACAGGCGAGCTCGCTGAATTGGATTTCAATTTCTTTGGGCCAGCTTTGGGTTCAGCCATCACTGAACTGGAAAATGCTCATCGATGGATTTGGAAAGAGGTTCCATTATGAGCATATGGTGTCTTTGGAGGGAGAGAAACGTATGTTGCTTTGAAGACAAAGAATGAGGTTTGATTATGTTGAAGTTATTATCACTAGAGACTATTTCTGAATGGACTTTGAGTTCAATAGTTTTTCTATTATGGATTTGAACCCTAAAAGGCAATGTTGGAAACACAAAAAATGTACTAATTGAGCTACAAATTTCTTGGTAGTCTAGATCTTAGCATTTTACTTAGACATGGCAAACAGTTGAGTTAGGTCGGGTTGGGTTAATAGTGTTGCAGGCTAAACAGGCCGAGTTAAAATACAGGTCATTTTAAACAGGTTGAAAATAGGTCAGGCCAATCGGGTTGCGGGCGGGTTGGGCCAACCCGTATTTTCACATGAAAAAAAAAAAATAAATGTCAAATTTTTAGAGAGAGTGAATCAAATCAATCAAAGAAACGAATTATACATAATACCCTCTCTTTTTTTCGTTAAGTAGGCACCTACTATTATTAGACTACTAGCTTGTAACTCCATGCATATGCATGAATACACTTAAAGATATACAATAAGATGCATAATATAATTCCTATATATATAATTTAAATATTATTGATAGTTATTTTTATATTTTGTTAACTCTTTAAAAAAATTTGTATAGATATTATTAGGTATCAAATGTAAATTGTCTATTTTTTTTTAATGATTGTGAAGCATTTTTTTTTAATGATTCATTTATTCTAGAATCTTTGGTATTTGTATTTAATAACTTACTTGGATGAATATTTATGGTGTGGTCCCACATTTGATTCTAAAATTAAGAAATAAAACTCTTTAAAAATAAATAATTTAGGACACATAACACAAAATTGGAACTCTAATTTGCAATTCTAATTTGAGTTTCTCTCAGCTTCACCTATTATTATATATATAGATTTGTGTTATTAGTATACATGTAAAAGGAAAAAAAACAAACAAACCAAAAAACATAAAACTTTCCATATCTTTCCAATTCTAATAGTTTTATGCATAACTAAAATTCTTTAAACTTATAATAACAAAATCTTCCATGTTAATAACTGTAGTGGGCCTTTTTGTGATTTTGGGCTGAACTGCCTCCTGCTGTACTGAGGCTCGAGTGTTCTGGAATAGAGAGTTGGGACTAGTCCAATTGCAATTCACTTTTGTCACGCCTCAAACCCAAAGGGGGTCCAAAGCATGAGAAATACATCCCAATGGCACTTGTAGATTTTTTTTTTCCTTTATGGCAAATCAAACTATAGGAGATCTTTATTTTCCTTTCTTTTCCACAGGATAAAAATATATAACCATACTAAAATCTCCACATTAGAAGTCAGAGCTTTATAACACATTTATGACCAATAACTAAAAATCATGTGCATCCACATAATGCATGAATATATTACAAAACTCTAATTAAATTACACAAGGTCGCAATCTTATCAAGAATAATGACCTTAACATCGAGTCTAGGCCTACCACTCCTAAAGCTAACAAACCTCAGGTGACGAACCTCCAGTAAAATTAATTAAGGTCTCGTTGAACATAGCAAGATCGAGTCACCAACAATTTACAGCAAAAGTTTCCAAATTTAACATAGCACTTCAATCATCACCAATGAAGTAAGCTCCATACTTAAGGTATAGCTAATTAATCTGAAAACTATTAGAGGATGGGATGAGCTAAAGCCCAGTAAGTAACATAATTAATGGGGGTGGGGGAAATGCAAGTCTCATGAAAATGAACAGTTTACAAAACATGTTTTAGTTTGGGAAATTTCTAACTGAATCCTACAAGATCATTTTCAATAATAATGTGACAGGAATGATTAAATGATAAAACACAAAGTTTCTCAAAATAATACCATGAAACTATATACAATAATCTGTGAGCACTAATAATATAATTCCAAAGTCATAAAATCTAACATACGGTAATTTATCACAAATATACCACACTACCACATAGACCGGTCAGGGGACCCATCCATTCACAACTGGCATGATATTGTCCTCTCTGGTTTGTAGACTCTTGGCCCTATGGACAGCAGCCTCACCCATACCCTCAAGGTTTTTCTCTCTCTCCATGAGCAGCAAAGAGAGCGCGTCAAATAGGACTTCTCTTGCATGTGATCTCTTGGCCCCATGGGCAGCAGCCTCACCCACACACAATCAAGGAACCTCTTCCCCCTATGGGTAGCAGGGAAGAACGCGTCATCCAAAGTGAAAGGGCACTAACCTTGATTTGATTCCGCTGTCACAAAGACTACAGAAACCAAATCGGGTGATCACCAGGAAATCACACATGGCATGGTGTTAAAAACCATATAAAGCTCACAAGTATACATTACTTTGAAACACATAGTTCATATCCAAGTAGTTTCAAAAAAACCTTAAATAATCTAACTTCCATAAAGTTTATAAGGTTTTCAACTTCATTCTTGTCAAAAAAAATTTCTATCAATTTCCCACATAATAAGACAAAATAAGCATTTTTAAATTTTCTAATATACCATAAAATCCAAGATTTTCCTATCAAAGATTAAATAAAAATGCTCATTTTTCCATATCAACAATTCATGCATTTCCCCAAATGCAATACCAAATATGATGCACTTTTCTTATATAATAATATATAATAGGGCCACAACACAATACTTTTAAGAAAATGTATATCCATATATAATTTTCCAAAATGTGTTTGACCCAAAAACAAAATTTATGAAACATGATTATTTTTCAAAAGTCCTATTAAAAAAGAAGCTACTTACCTTGCAACATACAAAATCCTAATTCTCCAAGCTCCAAAGGAGATTAGCTAGAACCTAAATAATATCAAACAAACCTAGTATTTAGCCTCATAAATAATATTTTCCACTTCCAAAGAATGAAATGCAAGGAAAGCGATCTGCAGCAAAACACAAATCTGCAGCAAAATACAGCTTTGCTGCAGAATACAGTTCTTTGACAGAATAGCTTTGGCAGATAAAGACAATTTGGGCCTAAGACCCTTTTGATCCAGTCAACATTATTTGGTCCACAAAGGTCCAAATCCTTTTATATAAAAAGATAGGAGTGAAAACTAATATGAAAAAGTACGATGAAAAGAAACAAGGAATAGTAAGAAGTGTCAGTAGCAGGAATTGCGTGAAAGAAAGAAAAGCCAAACCGAAGGAAATGACAAACACAACAAGAAACGCGTGAAGAAATAAGACAAAAACACGCAGCAGAACAAAATAGAACTAATCTGCTACAACAGAAAAGGCGTGGGAACGAAAAAAGACAAAAACAAAAGATAGTGGAGCAAGCACACAAGGGCCGGAGCACACCAACTTGTACCCAACCAATACAAGGGAGGTGAGCCCACGGTCAAGGGGATTTATAGGGTGTAGTTTGGTGGCGGGGGAAAAATGGGGTTAATATTTGGTTTCCAGCCGTAACTTCTTTTGAGAATATACCCTGCTGGGATGGTATCTTACCCAAAAGTAGTAGTAGATGGTTGGGACCATCTGATGCATGCCATAGAGCTAATTAGTGAAGTAGCCCAATCCTTATCCATTTGAACCTAGAGGTAGAGGTATATAGCAAGAACAAACAAAATTGAATTTTGTCATGCAGCAAACATGTACTGAGCAATGGTAGTGGTTGGGACAACCAATGGGTTGGTGAGTAGTGCTGAAAGGATGCCCACAACAAACCAAAAATAATTGGTAAAGCCCTAGAAGTAAAAGGGAGAAATCTCATTGAATCAGTTCACTATAAAAAGAGAAGCTAGCCATGGATGAAAAATGGGAGACCTAAGGGAGGCACTTAGAAAGAGAGAGGGACCCAAGAAAAGAAAATACCAAAGGGGGAACAACCCACGGCAAGAGAGTAGTAAGAAACTAAGAGTAAAAAAGAACGGAGAGAAAGAAAGAAAGAAAGAAAAAGAAGAGAGAAAACACGGCAGGAATAGGGGCATGCATCAATAGACTATTTTTTCCCTCCCTCTGAGCAAACCCACTCTTTGAAGCCCCAAAAGTAATAGCTAATAGCCATTTAGATCTATTCTCCAAAATGTACAACTTTGATGGCAAAAGCCTATGACAAGGTTGTTCAAGTTGGGGTTTGGGTTCTTTCTTGGTTTACTTATCCTATGGGAAGATTCAATATTTGATTTTGATTGCAAATATATTTGATTTCACTCGTTAGAACTTATATCTGTTGTATTTAGTCATTCTGCTATAGCACGTTTTATCACGTCTGCTGCATAGATTGTCCTGCAGTGGTATCTTTACTTGCTATACTAGTTATTTTGCTGTAGCATTTTTTTATTATATTTACCGTGTTAGCTATTACACCCACTAAACCTTTTCTGCTGAAGCTTTCTTATTTCTTTGTTATTATGTGTTTTACTTTTGACATGAACTAATTATTATCCTGCCATAAGTATATATACATATACATTGTAGCTTATGTTCTGCCATATATTTTATATATGTATATGTGAATACGTATAAGTATATATACTCATATATGTATGTATATATATTTGAGAATATGCTAACCCACTTAAACTAACATTTGTTTGATTGGTATTTTCTTTGGGTTTTAGATTTGTTTATGTGCAGGAAGTAAAAAAGTATTTCTGCAGTAAGAAAAATGAAAAGTAGTCATTCACATTGCAGTAAGCTTTACTACACAGCAGAAAGCTTTACTACGTAGCAAACAGCTTTACTGCACAGCAGGCAATTTTCTTCACAGTAGAAAGTTTTGCTATATAGCAAAAAAGTCAGACATGTGGCGGAAACTAAAGAAAAGTTCCTTCTGCGGCAGAAACAAAGGACAAGTCCACTTTACAGCGTCTTCCCTTGGACTTGGACTCAATGCACACAAACTAGCAGCGGCAGAATGGTACTTTGGAGCCTATTCTGCAGAGTGCCAGGCCCAACTTCCTTCTTAGAAAAAGCCTAGACTAAGCAATGTCCAATAACATCAAGACACGTGTCTAAGGTACAAGATACGTAAAAAGAACTCTCGACATTTTTGGCAACTCCGCTGGGGAGTTGGGATCAAGATGGGGAGAATGAGATATTTCTCCTCCGCAAACATGTTTCCAAGTCCATACCAAAGTGAGATGTGGATGTTCTTAAACCGTCCAAGCTATACCCTTAGAGCATTCTCATTACCTCTCTCATAAAAAATGCCATTTTACAACACCAAAAACCTACTTTATCATTTTAACACACCATTTTACAACATGTCATTTATCAGATGTTCTATATTTCAATTCTATATATTAAAATAATATTTATTATTCATTAAAATAATATATTAATTTCTATCCATCATTCTCATCATCGGCAACAACAACAACAACAACAGCACAACCATCACTGCCACAACAACGGCCACCAGCCACTGCCGCAACAACACCGACAGCCACCACCGGCACAATCCTACATCCACCAACGCCACCTCAAAAAAAAAAAAAATCACAATAACAGAGGTCGGCACAAACCCACGCCCATCAAACCAAACAAACCCCACATCCCAAACCCACCACCGGCAGAAACCCACATCCACATCCACCGGCACAAACCCGAGATCGGCGAGATCCACATCCACCGATTGATTGGTGATGGCAAGAACGATGGCGTACCCGAGATCGGCGAGAACGATGGCGTACCCGAGATCGGCGAGAACAGCGGTTCCCACATCCACATCCACTGGCACAAACTCGAGATCGGCGATGGCGAGAACGATGGTCCACCGTTGATCAGTGAGGCCGCCGTACCGTTGAACAATGGCGTACGAAGAACAATGAGACGGCTTGATCGGCGATTGGCAGCTTGATCGGTGATGGCGGCTTGATCGCTGCTGATTTGAAGGTGAGGGAGGGTGATCTGAAGAAGAAAGAGAGAGAGAGCATCGGCTGGAGAGAGAGGAAATAATGAGAAGAGAGAGAAAAAAAATTGAATTAAATATTGAGAGGAGAGAGAAAATGTTGAATAAAAAATTAATATTTACAAATGGCATTTTGGTCCATACCGTCTCATATATGAGACGGTACTGTAGCATGTCTCATTTTTTTGAGACTTTTAACACGCCTGATAAATGGCTGTTTTTGATCTTTGGTGTGTCAAATGTGCCAAATATTTGGCATTTGGCACATTTGACACACCTGATGAGAATGCTCTTAGGAAAGTTTCCAAAACATCACAACAGTACCATAGTGGAATTCTATGGTGGAGTATCACGGCAACATTACAGCAAAACGGTGTTGCAGAATTCTATGGCAGAATATTGCAGCAACGTTACAGTAGGATAGTACTGTAGCAAAATTCTATGGCAGAATGTAGCAGCGTTACAGCAGGACAGTATCGTAGCAGAAATCTGTAGTAGAACACAGCAACATTTAAACAAAGCAGTATCATGAGCAAAATGCTATGGTAGAATATTGCAGCAAAATGTTGTGGTAGAATACCACAATACAATCGTAGAGTTCAATGGCATTGCCTCAAAATGCGGTAGCAAAATATCATTACAACACCATAGAGTTCTACAACAGAAATATCCTAAGAACTCTATAATAGAAGGCCTTTACAATACTTGGTCCTATCCTTTAAATGCCACATTTTCTCCTTGTCATTCATGTAAGACATATGGCAAGCCACTTATTCAAACATGCAACTCTCCTAAAAGCTTTCTAAGCCACTTATCACCTTTTTGCACTCATTTCTTTAAAGGAAACACTAGAAGCTTTTTAAACTCTCTCCATCTCCACCTTTGAGTCCAGCATTTAGAGGAGAAAAATCCCTTCATTCCTTCACAAGGTTTCAATCATTTTTTTTTCATTCTAGTGATTCTAGCTCTACTTCCCCTCAAAAAACCAAAAGCTAGAAACAAAAAATGAAGCTATAGTAGCCAAAGTAAAACTTTCATCATTACTATACTGTTGCGAATCACTATTTCCTTCGCAAAATATCCCTCAGCAGACTTTTCCAGAAGTACAAAATGTCCCTTCGTAGAAATTTCGTAGCAGAAAGTACAGATCCTTCGGTAGACTGTTCACAGCAGAATATGTTGAATTTCAGAAGTGCAGAATGTTCATTTGCAGATTATTTTATAGCAGAAAATTTCAGAATCCAGAATGTAGATTATTTACAGCGAAATCTGCTAAATTACAGAATGTTCATTACCAGAATATTTCACAGCAAAACCCCAGAAATGCAGAATGTTCAGTGGCAGAATATTTCACGGCAGAATCCCAAAAATGCAGAATGTTCATTGGCAGAATATTTCACAACAAAACCCTAGAAATGTAGAATGTTCAATTGTAGAATATTTCACAACAAAATCCCAGAAATGCAGAATGTTCAGTGGCAGAATATTTCACAGCAGAATCCCAGAATTGTAGAATGCTCATTGGCAGAATATTTCACAGAAAAACCCCATAAATGCATAATATTCAGTGGCAGAATATTTCACAATAGAATCCCAGAAATGCAGAATGTTCATTGGCAGAATATTTTGTAGTTAGAAGTTTCAAAAGACAAAGTGCAGATCCTTCGGCAGATTGTTCACAGTAGAATTTGCTAAATTTCAAAAATGCAGAAAGCTCATCCACAGAATATTTCGTAGCAGAAAGTTTCAGAAGCCAAAGTGCAGATATCTCAGCAGACTGTTCACAGCAGAATGTTCTACAGCATAATTTTTATTGAATTCCAGCAAGTCTTTTCGCATAATATCCTACCACAAAATTCAACATTGAATTCTTGAACTTTCTAAGTGCAATTACAAATCCAACATGATTTTCTTCTACAACAAAAGTGATCATTGCCCCATTAAGAATTCATGGGAACGCCAACAATGTGAAGATATGTAAAAGGGTACTGGACAATTCTGCTATAGCAAGAAATTCGAGTCTAGATCTTATTCAACAAATTTGAGACTTGCTCTCAAAGCAAGAGAGCTGCATACAAAGCCTTTCATGTTCACTTTTGCTAAAGCAATCTTGTTCTACTACATCAGCAAATATATCAGTATCAATGAAGGGAGGAGGGAGAAGTGATCAATTCGGCGATATCGAAACATCCGCTTTCAACCAAAGAATACATTGAAGGCATGTGACAAGGTGGTGAAGTGTCCAAATTAAATCCAGACCTTGGAATGAAGCCAATCACTCAGTTTCTACGTACTCTCCATAAAGAAGCCCAAATCTACAAGCTACTTGCAAACTGCTCTTTGTCCATTATTGGGTTTAGCAAACCGATTCAACAACCTTGAAGAGTTGAGAAGTTTTCTTTGAAGCACCTCAGAGGATTTATGCCTAGAGTGGCATTAATGATCATTATCTTTATGGTATTTCTAAAAAAGAATGTATCAGATTACTTGTTCTACAAACTATGCAACTCCACCATCACTCTTCAAGTCATGAAGCTCATTTATGCCCATGTCTCATCCTAGAAGAACTCTGAAACAGTGACAAATTCAAAGCTCCTTCTTTTAGCTTGTGTACAAGAGGGAAATAGCAAAAACAATTGCTCACACACATTCTGCTGTGAATAGAGTTACTTATCTTATTGCTGCAGAAAACTAATACATGGTTTTTATTAAAGGCGTTCTGCTGCAAGGGCATTCTGCCACAAGAATAAAGAAGCATGATGTCCTAGAAATATGTAGGTACGTCGTGGGAAAATTCTATATTAGAAGCCGCTGACTTTTGGCTATTACTAGCCAACCATGAAGTAAGAGACGTAGCATGACAAATGAGTAGTATGAAAAAGTTGTTTATGGTGACTGCAACTGGAAAGTATTCAATTCAATAAGTTTTAGACTAACTATATTTTCTCTTCTCATCTCATGCATACGATTTCTTTCATGGTACATGTGTATGCTTGAGGAGAGAGGGAGAGTTTTGCTTTTGGAAATCAAATTCCTGGTGTGAATATTGTGTAATTTTATGATAATCATGTCACTAACTTGTTATTAGTTTCCTCCAATATTTTAATAATTTTTCTTGTCAAAATTTGTAATATTTTGTATCCTATTTTATAGATAAAATTGAAAGACAATAAGAATGATGTATTGATTTGATCATACTATATGTATTAACAAATTAAATTACATGATATAGTGACTGATATATATAGGCATGTTTCATGCCTATTCAAGAACGCATGTATTATTTTAATAACTAAAAATGTAATATCCTTAAATTATTTTTTTATAGTCTTTATTGTGTATTATTAAATTTAATTATTTTTTCTTTTGTTGGACTTTATTTTACTCATTGCAAAAGTAACTAAATTTGAGCAAAATACCATCCATATAAATCTTAGAAAAATGACATGAAAAAATTTATTATACTTATATAATTAATACACCACTTAAAATAATTCAAATAACAAAATAAATGTATTTACCTACATAGAATATATATATATATATATATATATAAAGGAGTTAAGAAATCGAAATAGTTAAGATTAAGTTTAGTGAATTCACAAATATATTTAATTTGTATGGCTTTTATGTCAATTGTTGTCAAAGCAACTAAACACGAGAGAAATTGTCGTATTATTATTATTGTAAGGAGACGATTTGTGGCCTGAACCCAAGATGTATGGGATGTTGGCCCAGTGAGCCTAGTACAATAAATTTGTAAAGAGTGGGTCAAAGAACTAGGCCTTAATGAAATGGACAACGGCTAGTATGGATTTGGAGAATGATCAAACAAAGACAAGAAGCACCGATCTGAATGAATTCACTATCCGAGTAGATGAACTCACTGTCCGAGGAGGTAAGTCTCCATATAGATTGATTAAATAGAGTACAAGTGCAATTTAGATTGCTACAGTGCCTCTTCTCTCTTTTTCCCCCGGCCCCACTTCCTCATGGAGGGTCTCTTACATTATATAGCTTCTTTTGGACCATCTTGATCTTACACTTGTTAATCATCTGAGCCCTTATTTGAGTACCTGTTCCATTAGACACCCTCTTTGGCTTTCTGTGAGTTGTGATAACCAAGACAACACTATTCAGAGGTCTTCTCCACATAAATGCAGTCAGAAAAGTAGCTGCAGTGCATTCAATGCGGTGGTAGCAGCTTTCCCTTAAATATTTTTGGGTTCCTATCTTTCTTGTATGTTTATGACGCACGTCCCTATCATTAGAGCTTCCTGGAATGTCACTTTAATTATTAGGATCTACATTTGATCTATATTTAGCTTATCCGATGAGATATTTCTCCTCGGACCACCTTCCCATTTGTATCTTGCTCATTAAGTCCTGAGTTTGAACCATTCATCACCATTCATTCGTTCTCGGACTACTCACGCTCTAGGCCAATGCCCAAGGCCCAAGGCTCTATGTACAAATTTAGGCCCTTACCCCCACAATTATTATTAGTATTCCAAATAAAATAGTTTCTTACATAAAATTTATAAAAATAATCATATAAATAATTAATGGACAGCTATATATAATAAATATATGCATTTACTCCATTAGCTAATTCAATGAACTACAACGCTTTGATATGAATGCAAACTTTACTGAGGTGAAAGTCTAAATAAAGAAAATCTTAAAAAATGCACCACCTAGCAAAAGCTCATGCTCTCTCACATGATTTATGCAAATTTTAATTGCAATTGTGTACTTCATAGTCTATTGTAGAGCCAAAATGTTTTTCAAGCAACTGAGTCATGCAAATTTTTAGTCACATAAAATATTATGGTTGTATTTGATGAGTGAGATAATTTTTGCACCCCTAACTTATGGATAGATTCAACTTTTTATTTTCCTTGCAAAAGAAAACAAAAATTAATCCTAGACTTAGAAAGGCATTTCAATGTATACCTTTTGAAGCTAAGAGGCTTTTGACGGAGAAAATGGGCAAATGCCCTTTTCGTGCAAACAAAGCAGCATTTTGCCCTATTTTCCAAACTAATTAGGAAAATACCCCTCTTTTGAAAATCGAATTTCTTAAAATTGAGTTAAGCCCTATAGTGGCGTTTTTAAGGAACTATAGTGACATTTTAAGAATCTATAGTGGCATTTTGGAACTCGACCTCCATGAACTTGAGTTATAGGTTAAAAAAAAAAAAAAAATTGCCTATAACTCGAGTTCATGGAGGTCGAGTTACAAAATGCCACTATAGGTCCTTAAAACGTTACTATAAGCTCCTTAAAAATGCCACTATAGGGCTCCAGAAATTTTTTTTTTTTTTAACTCGATTTTAAGAAAATTGATTTTTAAAAGATGAGCATTTTTCTAATTAGTTTGGAAAATTGAGTAAAATGCCACTTTGTTTGCACGAAAAGGGCATTTGCCCATTTTGGCCGACTTTTGACTCAATAGCAATTATCAAATCCTCCCACCTCATTGTTATAACTATCAAATTATATATATGTGCATCCTTTTACAATTGCATTTTTACATGAGCAACAGATCTAAAATATAGGTTTCACCATCCAAAACAAAGGGTCAACCCTGGCAATTCAACATTTTTTGTTGTATTGTAGAACAAGCATATATAAGAAAATATAATTTAAAATTCCTGTGTAGCAGAGAAGTCTATTATCCGTCCAACCATATACCATTTAGCATAGGTAGAATAATTAACAAATTTGAGCCATAACGGCATCCCTTACTCCCTTCTTTTTTCTTTTTTTTTTTCTTTTTTCTTTTTTTGATGTTGACATCCCTTACTCCTCAGTCAACGTGAAATCCAATAAGAATCAAATCAGCAGAGCAAACCCAAAATCTTTTTTAAAAAATGTCTCATCTTATTAACAAAATTCATTAGAGCATCTAAGATAAACAAGAATTTTCCAACTTATTAATTATTATAAACTAGCTTGTATGCACGTACATAATAAAATATTTTTACCAAATAAGTAATAAAATATACACATTTATAGTATTATGTAGAAATATAATAAACTTAAATTTTTTTAATATATTTTTTCCAAGTTAGATGCAAAAAAAAAAAAAAAAAAAAAAAATCAGTTCTCAAGGAGAAAGAAACTGTAAAACATAATCTAGTCTTTGATGTTAACACGGTATTTTTTTTTTTAATTTAATCCCATGCATTACAATGGCAAAAAATATTAACTCCATGGATTTTTTTTTTTAATACAAAATAGAAATTCTACTTTAACATAATCTATATATACATGTGTGTGAGTTTTCCTCCTGAAGATTTGAATCCCAACCCACGAGCATTTATACTTATGGAGTGTCTATTGTACCAAGGATGTACGGTAGTTCCATGGATATATCTTTAACATCATAAATTTGTTTACAAATCATGTTGTAGATATGTTGCAATAGAGAATGCTCTGAAGTCATCTTTAGTAAATATTCTTGTAAGGATATTCATGGATAAAATTAACAAACTAATAAAATTCTCATAATAATAGAAATGTCTCGTATCATCCTTAGGAGGTCCACAAAACGACTTGCCTTTTTGAAATTACAAAACACGCATACCAATTTTCATATGCTTTTTAATTCTAGAACTTATGAAATAAAAAATAGAGGACATTTTGTTAAGGCCAAATTATTACAAACCTTAGACTTTGATTGAAATTTTGGATGAGAATTTTCAGTTGAACCAAATAGAGGCAAACTATTCATATATAATGAAATGAAATGTAAGCATATGCTGTATATCAGAAGGCATACAAACTTGTTCACACAACACAACATCCTGAATGACAGTTTCAATGTCGAACTGGCATATTTAACATAAGTATCAATTGGCTAGAAGATGCATCCAGAACATGTACTGCACTTTTGTACTCTTCATTATGCAAAATATTGGAGTCAGATCCTTAGTAAAACTGGGTCAAAGACTCAAAGTGCTTATGTTCATTTTCATCAATGTCATAGTATCAAATCTTCCTGCCCAAAAAAAAAAAAAAAAAAAAAAATGGATAGATGATCGAAACAAAAATGCCACAAGACATGGAAGTCAAAGAAGTGTATATGACCAAAGTCTAGCCAAATCAGGCAAGATTGTTTAGCGCACTTTTGTACAAAATTAGCAATTCTCACAGAAGGATACCAAGTTCCTGGCTTGAGAGTTTATAAGCCAACATGATTCCAAATTAATACAAATCAACACAAAAAGTTAGAGATGATATACGCCATTTTTTTTTAGCGTTTCTAGAAATATCGGGAGAACTATTTAAGTATTTATTAATATGCAATACAAAGTAGCAAAACAAGCTAGATTATAAGCTTAAATGTTTTGGCTTTTCTGAATTAATTCTAGATTATAAGCTTAAATTCTTAACCAATCTATGCATATTTTTATTGTCAATCCTTTTGTTTTCTTTCTTTTAGCAGTTGTGCACATCATCTTTGCAATATGCTATTTTGGAATTAAATTTAGATTTCATGACTTTAATTGAATTGTAGAAACTGTCATTTATTTTTCAACTTATTTTTAGCTCAAATCATAATTCAGTTTATTCTAATATTGTTCAAGGTTTTTTTTTATTCCATCATATATTGGTACCACTTCTTGGGTTCTAAAGCAAGGTTTCATAATGCATGACTCATTGACTCTGCTATACATATTCTTTGTATTGCATATTAATAGGCCAAAATGGGCATTTCGCCCAAAACAAGTAGCAAAATGTTCCTATCTGAAATTATTTAGCCATATGCCCTCGTTTTAAACTCGATTTTCTAAAAATCGAGTTTTAATAAAAAAAACTCAATTTTTAAAAAATCAAGTTATAGGCAAAAAACTTTATAAAAAAAAAAAAAAATTACATGGAACTTGTAACATTTTGCAAGAAACTCGATTTTCATTAAATCGAATTTTTCATTGAAACTCGATTTTTTAAAAATCGAATTTCAAAACAGAGGTATTTTACTAAATAATTTCAAAATAGAAACATTTTGCTACTTGTTTTGGCCGAAATGGACAAATGCTCATTTTGGCCTATTAATATGCAATACAAAGAACATGTATAGCAAAGCCATGCATTATGAAACCTTGCTTTAGAACCCAAGAAGTGGTACCAATATATGATGGAATAAAAAAAACCTTGAACAATATTACAATAACCTGAATTATGATTTGAGCTAAATAAGAATAAGTTGAAAATAAATGACAGTTTTTACAATTCAATTAAAGCTGTGAAATCTAAATTTAATTCCAAAATAGCATATTTCCTAAAGATGATGTGCACAACTGCTAAAAAATAGAAAACAAAAAGATTGACAATAAAAATATGCATAGATTGGTTAAGAATTTAAGCTTATAATCTAGAATTAATTCAGATAAGCCAAAACATTTAGAAGGTGGTCATCTCCAAGGGAATCGCGTATAAAGAATGCTTCATCCTTGATCACATATATCCACATAACTTATTTAGTTGGGTGGTGCACATGTTTCAAATGTTTTGGCCCTTAGATTTCTCACTCTCTGTCAATCTATGTTTTCTTTTTCTTTTTTCTTTTTTTTTCTTTTTTTTTTTTGGTTGTTAATCTATCATTAGAGAGTGGGATGGTGTTTCGCTTTTAACTTATTTTTCACGAGACTCCTCGATTTTATCCTTGTTGTAAATAATTGCAGCAAAATTAAGAAAATTGATTCCTCATCTTTTGCAACAAATAACTCTTTTGGCACAAATATTTAAAAAATTAAATAGAACAAGTGATACAAAATTGAGAATTTAATTGAAATCTAGCTAAATTTTTTCTCAGTTTTGACTATTAATATATATATAAATTATAAATATCTCACCTTAAGGTACGCTATTTTCTACAATCCAATTTATCTTCCTTCCATCTATACATTACCTCTTTCTCTCTTT
Source organism: Quercus gilva (assembly GCA_023621385.1). Classification (NCBI taxonomy): domain Eukaryota; kingdom Viridiplantae; phylum Streptophyta; class Magnoliopsida; order Fagales; family Fagaceae; genus Quercus; species Quercus gilva. The sequence goes on along the minus strand of CM042474.1, from coordinate 65,492,785 downwards.
ATTTTATTTTATTTGAATTTATTTATTATCTCTTTGTTGTTATAGAAGAGAAAACTCATGAAATAGAAAAGGAAAAAGTTTAATTCCAAACTTCTTCCAACTAACCATGTGTTAGTTGAAGGACCATTCATGTGAACTTTTAGTCATGTGGCTCACATGAACTTTTTAATGAATCATGCGACTTGTTATAATACAAGTACATAGTTTTATAAATTATTATTGGATGAGATTTATCCAAACTGGTTTAAAGAAAAATTATGTTCAATGGATTGCTCTAACCTATTTGGTAATAGAAAATTGGAAGGAAAATAGGAAGAAAATATCCAATGAGAATCCGTAGAGCAAATCTAACATCTTAAAAAATGGGATTTGGCTTACCTTTTGACATCTCCTTTTATTTTAAATAACAATGACAAGTGATAGTGGATTTTAATCTCCACATTTTATTTAATTAGTGAGTGATATTGCAATTTTTCATTAAAACAAAAGGAGATATCAATTAAAAAAGAACCAGAAGTAAGCCAAACCCTAAAATATGTTAACAAAGTTTGTTACTTTCTCCAAGATAAACATGAATTTTCCTTAACATAATGGAATATTACACAGCGTAAAGGAATATTATAAATTTGCATATTTATTCCAAATAGAATATTTATTCCAAATGTGGAACCATATTGCAAGCAAGTGTTCGCACTATAGAAATGTTCATAAGGCTATTACCAACAAAAATGGAAATGGTTCCAGAGCTTATACTTGATTACGTTATAAATAGAGAAAAGAAATGGGCAATGAGAGGATTTTTTTTTTGAGAAAAAAATGAGAGTATCTAAATATCAAGAACAATCTCCATGCACTTCGTCAATGGCTCACCTAGATAAATATAAAAAGGAAATTTAAAAAAAAAAATCTGCAATTTCCCATAGGGAATGCAAACCGTTTTATTTAAATTTTTCTAAAAATATAAATATTACTACTAGATGCAAAAGAATGGGAAAAACTTAGGTTGGGTTGCTTAATTAGCTATTCATCACATCCGGCCAATAAGTGTGTGTCAACCTTCTCAAAAAAAAAAATGTGTTTCAAGATTTCTAAATAAATTTTCAGATATTTGATAATTGATCTACTTAATGAGACAAATTAAGTCGTAAAAATAACTACAAGTAACTAATTCATGAAAACGATTTGCTTATAAACTACTTTTTGAGAAGATAAGAATACCCACAAAAATAAATAAAGAGGACGATTGTATTCAAACTATCATATGATTATTAAACCAAAAAAAAACCTCGTATGATACAAAACAAATTATCATATGAGTATTTCAGCCGATTTTTATATACCTAAACAAACTAACTAATTTGGTTTTTTAACGTGAGCATATATATACATACTCGTACAAGGCACTGATTTAGCCCCTAGGTATAGGGACCAAGCTTTCTTCAAAAGGACAAAATACTACAGTAAAACCTGGGGTATTTAGACCATTGTTACCAATTTCTACAGCTTCAAGGACTTTACTTTTGATGTCATAAAAAACCCATTCTCCTTCTCCAATCTGCCGAAGCATTAATTTCCCTTGGTTGAGGCATGAGAATCTAATACAATACGAGCCTGCAATATCAAACGGTTGAACATCAAACGGTTGAAAATCCTCCAAAAGGACTCTATGCCGAAATACCCATCGATGATCTTGTAGCATGATATATATGTCTAAACACTTCCTAGGGTGCTGGATGAAGCCAACTAGACACAACCTACCTTCGTATATTTCTAAACACTTCCATGATACAAATTGATCGCAAAGGTTTGAAGGAGGATTGATTCTTCGAAATGTTTCATCACTAACATCAAATGCCATAATGATAACCGATTCAAACCCGTAGAAATTCAACCAATATATAGTGCCATCCAAATAAATTGTATTTCTCCAAATAGTAGATTTGTCATATACAGTCCCATCCAAAAAGATTGTATCTCTCCAAATAGATTTGTCATGGTTGATTGGAGTTTCAACAATCCTCCATGAATTAGAAGATCCCACTGTTATTACTGCAGCTTTGACTTTAGGAAATACCTTCCCTTTATAAGACTCTCCAAAGAGTTTGATTACTTTATATTGCTTTGTTATAGAAGCATATCCAAAACCAGTTACGTAAATGACCCTCCTTCGACCAACAGGACCAGAATCACAACGTGGGAGAGTAACAATCTCTCCAATGAAGGGATTACACAAGTGAACATTCTCTTTGGCATCACATAAACCGATCAAACCGTTTATGGATTCTAGCAAGTATAGTCTTGTATCCAATGAAGTGGCATTGGTATTTATGGATTTTGTCATCAAAGTCTTAAAACCACCTCCAATTTGTAAGGAATTTATGCGAAGGAAAAACTTACCACGACGTCCATCAACACCAAAATAGTTATCATAACAATAGCAATAACTAATGATCCCAAAAGAGGTTTCCCTTGAGAGCTTCAAGTATGCCTCCGCTGATTCAGTGATTAGCACATACCAGGACTTGCACACGAACCTTAATCTGAGCAAACTATGAAGTGGAACCGTGAGGAGTGTCAGTGAGAATATGTAGAGGATGATCTCACGTGGGATAGAATCAAAATTGCTGCCTCTTAGACCTACTAGTCCTCCATCCATTATCGCTGCTTTTTTTTTTTTTTTTTTTTCTTTCTTTCAGTTTGTGAGAGTAGATCTAATACGTGCGTGCACCATCTGTTCTTATTGATGCATATATATGTATATACAGAGATTATTTTTAGGGTTACAAGGCAGACGAGGGAAAGTCGGTAATGTTATTTATATATATTTTTTATAGATAAAAATATATATTAAGTAGAGGGGAGTGGGGAAGGTCGGTAAAGCTTCTTGAAGCCCAATCAGTTTTTACAAAAGAAATATTGAAGCCCATGGGCTATGTGACCCAGCGTAGACAAAACTTATGCTATGGTTCTAAGTTTTAAGTTTTAACCCAACAATCCTTTGCTAGCAGGAAAAATCTAAATTGACTTGGGCCTTTACTGAATATTTAGACAAAACTAGAAGTTTAAGGGCTTTTTTTTTTTTTTTTTTTTTCGGTGGCTTTATAGTAATTATCTCGTTTTTGATAATTAATAATTACAATAATGGAGAAGAGGATTTGAACTTTAATTCTTCTAACTAATTAGTAACCAATGAAATTCACGAGAAAGTTTCACATAATTTTTTTTCTTTTCTCTTTTTTTTTTTTGTCTAATATTAAAAATTGATAATTATGGTAGTTATTAATAGACATGTTTTTAAGAAGAAATAAGCATTAATTACAATTGTGTTTGTATTTGGAATTTTAATGGAGGTTTCAAAAATGAAATAGACTTGTGCATTTCAGTTAGCTCAACTAATAAAGTCTGTGATGATTGAATAAAAGATCCGATGTTTAATCCTTGCCTACATAAAAAACTAATTAATGTCTAAGTTTGATAATAGAAAACATAAATCACAAAAACGGACGCCACAGGTTGAAAATCTATCAAAAAAATGAAATAGACTTTAAATACACACACACACACAAAAGATTTTTATACAACCCACTATGTAGTGGTTAAAAAAAAATCAACTTGTATTATTTAAGTCACATGACTCATTGTGAATGTCATGTGACTATAAGTACATGTAGGTGGTTTTTTTAATTGCAACTATGGAAGTGTCGGATCAACCTTGGTTGAGTTAGACTAATGTCACAATAAATTTTTATGTGAGAACGAAGGGATAGCTCACAATGGGAAGCCCAAGAGGACCAAACTCAGAAACAAGATGGTTGAGCTGATATAGGACCCAAAAACACTCACCTATGAGACTACCTAAGTTAGTTTCTTCCTCAAGCACCTACTTGCAACAATGGAGAATTGTGGGTTTCTCTCTAGTCTCCAATTTCTCTCCTTCAACCTAAATTTTCTTAACCCCATCTCCCATCACCCGATTCACCCCATCTCCTCTTTATCCTAATGTAATAAGTAGTGGGCTTGTAATGATAGGAGCCCTGCCCTACTAGACATTATATTTCATTTTTGGAATCATAATGGGAGTACGTGTCTGGCTTACTGCTCATATTGGTCACTTCAGCAATTAATATATAAACCCTTATTGTCTATCTCTAACACCACCGTCGCAATCGTTTCTCGTAATTAGTGTCATATCTTGAGAAATGTGCTTGGTCGTGAAGCATTCCAAAGCATTGTAGTTCCTTAACCATATACTTTGGTCAAGTTCTCCTTGATTAGACAATTTCGGATGAAATTCTCCTTGGCAAGTGACGTTGGGCCAAGTGAAGCTCTTGGTATAATATGGGTTGGGCCCAAGTGGCCCCCCTTCATCAACTGGGCCTCCTCTATCTTTCACTAGGCTGTGGCTTAATGGTCCTATATATATGCAATTGTGAGACCTAAAAAGATTATGTGCCATGATATTTTGAGGTCAACCTATCAAATATTTTTAGCTTTATGTATATTATAGATTATAGATAAATAAAAGCAGCAATAGAATTCATTTTCATATTCAATGATGATGGTAGGTTAATCTTATAAGGTAAGGCTTGGCTCCAGTGCACTAGAGCTGACACTATATGAACACGTGGCAAAAATTGGACATGTGTTTGCATCATGTTAGCTCTAGTGAATTGGAGGTAAGTCATGTCTAATTATATAATGGTGTTCAAGAGTTTGGAACCAATTTGACAAAAATTAGCTAATTAGGAGGTACAGTTCATGCTTTCATGTATTTGATGGAAAACATTAAAAAAAATCATATCATATTATATCATATCATATTATATACAATAAAAGTTAGGCTTAGAAGCCGTGGTTACACCACGTGGCTTCACCAAATTGCAGAAATTTTATTAAATTTTTAGATTTTTAAAGAACTAAAAAGGAATAGTATATTACCAAGACTCTAATTCACTTTTAACATTAAATAAAATTATATTAACATTATTTTTTTATTTGTTAGGATATATTTCTTAAATTAAGGGATAATATTTAACATACAAAAATTTAATTTAGATAATATTTATCATCTAATTGACATTATTTTTTTATTTGTTAGGATATATTTCTTAAATTATGGGATAATATTTAACATACAAAAATTTAATTTAGATAATATTTATCATCTAAATTTTCAAAATTTTAATATTATTAAATTAATATTATTTTATTAGAATATCAAGCTACAAAACTAGATTATTAAGGGATAAGCACAATCCAAATTCTTCAAGAAGTGATTAATATAAATTTATCCCAAGAAACAATATATATCTCCAATAATTTGATAACTTCTATCTATTCCAAAAAACAGTATATATCTCTATTAATTTGATAATTTCTACATTGATGACATTTAAAATATAAATATATATATATATATATTTCAAAATTCCTTATAGCTATCAATCACATTCTCTTTCTCTCTTTTTTTTTTTTTTTTTTAAAAAAAATTCTTTTTTTAAATTTTAATTTTTTTTATATGTTACATTATGTTGAATCAACTCTTTTTTTTTTTTTTTCATGTGACCTTTTTTTAATTCCAATTTTTATGGGATAAAAACAAACACATTGATTAGATATCTTTAATTTCAATAAGATTTAAATGAATTATATTTCAATGGAACTCTACCAATATATATAATCTTATATATCCTTTTTGGAGTGAAACTTATTTCAATATGTGAATGCCTAAATCCCATGACAATGTAGGTATGCGTTATTTCTTTTATTATTATTATTATTATTATTATTATTATTATTATTATTATTATTATTATTATTTTCATTTAGTTTATTTTCTTTAGTGATATTATTAGTTTTTTGTCTTCATGTGATTTTAATTAATGAATTCAAAACATTCAAAAACATTGTTAAGTTTCTAAAGGCTCCCTCTTTGTTTTTATTAAATTGATTAGGTTTTGTGTATTGGTTGCCTTTTGTTTAAACTAATTTTCTTAGTTTTGATTTAATTTATATGCTTAAGGTTAAGGTCTTAGAATTAATGATTAAATATGGTTAGAATTAATAGATTAATTTTAACAATTTTCTTATTTGATTTTTATGTTACATCAAATTAACAAGATGCTCTACACGTGTATTCTTGAATTATCAACTTTAATTTTAATTTATAATATTATCAAGATTATATTAATTTTATATTTATCAATTGTTAGTACATTTTTTTTAATAATTATCAATTTAAAATTCAATTTGGAATTATCAATTTAATTTAGTTTTAGGAAGAAATCTTACCCTTATTTTAGTGAGATAATTTTTACACTAGATAATTTTTTCTTTTATTTTTATTGAATTTATTAAAATATATAATTATTTATACATTTATTTTATTAGCTTTTTCATAAAACCGTGCAACGCACGGGCCTATAACTAGTTTAATATAAAAAAAATACAAAAATTAATAAAAACAAATGATGAAAAATTTTGTTGAGGTGAAACACTAAATGGAAAAGTATTCCTCTTTAAGAAAAGGAATATTCTATTTCATTCTCAAGGTTGCCACGTGTCAAAATCTTTTTTTTTTTTTTTTTTTGGTTCCTTTTTTTTTATGAAACAAATACACACATGTGGCAACAACCTTAGGTTATTGAAACTTGGAGCAAAAATAGTAGTGGGAACTTGGGATAGCTCATATTGGACAACTTATATTTTGAAGATTTATCAGCCAACATGTTATTTTATATACTTGGCATTTACATATTGGCAAGTCATTTATGTTGCACAATAACATTATTTATTTTGGAAATTTTTTAAACAAAAGTGTGCGTGTGCGTGTGTATATATATATATTCAAAATTATATCTTAAAAGCTATTGTTACACCAAATGGCTCTATATTTGTATTATATGTCATGCAATTGGTTTTGATCGCATAACTTATTAATAATTAAGATAATTCTCAATAAAAAAAATATTAGACTTATAAAAAATGGATAATAGATGCAGCTTAACTATGATAAAAATAAATAAATTAAATTACGGTACTCTATTTTCTATTGTCCAATTTATCTTACTTCCATTTATATGTTATTTCTTTTTTCTTTTCTTTTTTAATTTATACATTATCTCTTTGCTATTAAAGAATAGAAAACTCATGAAATAGAAAACTTCCTCCAACTGACCACACAATAGTTGAAAGATCATTCACGTGTACTTTTAGTCACATGACCTTTATAATGAGTATCATGTGACTTATTTAAATAATACATGTCCATAGTTTTATAAATTATCATTGGAGGAGATTTCTCAAAACTAATTTGGAGGAAAACTTTTTTCAATTAATTACACCAAATCTCCAACCTATTTGGTCATTGAAAATTGGAAGGAAATATTCTCCTCTCTTCCATCTCCCTCCATTATCTCCCTTCATTTAAACATAGGGTTAATTTATAAGTTCTAAATATTCTCTAGCACAGTTATTTCAAATAAGTGAAGTAGGTTAGCCATCAATTTTGGTTCATTAGAGAAATAGTGAAGGAGGGGAGATTAGTAGAGGAGAGAGAATGAGGGATTCAAGGGAAAGGAAACAAGTGAAAGAAATGAGAGAAAAGAAAAGACTCAAAAGAGTTTTGTTAAGACCATAGCCTTTTTTTTTTAGGGGGAAAATTGGAAATTTTATTGATGTAAGCCTATCAAATCGGCATGTAAAACAGGGTGTATCTATGGTTGAACATCCTCCATCCACACTAAAAAATCTAGAATGCCTATTGCATATCTAGCCAAACTATGCGCTACTTGATTACCGTCTCTCTTGGTATGAGAGTATAGTAATTCATCAAAATTTTGAAACAAAGCCGTAAGATCCTCTAACAACAAACCAGTAGGAGATAAAGATTTAACATTCTCCCTTAAAGATTTTATCACTACCAACGAGTCACCCTCTAGAATGGCTAGTTTAATGTCGATCTTTGAAGCCATAAAAAGAGCAACAGCTGCTACCATTGTTTCAACCTCACCTCTACTGTATGCTACTGGTAATTTCTTTGCACAAGAGGCAATGACATGCCCTTCATCATTCCTTATAACCACAACAGTCCCTGACTTGTTATCCTTTGCAAACACTGCATTGTAGAAATTGATTTTTACTAACCCCGAAGAAGGAGGTCTCCATTGTTTTTCTTTAGCTCCGCTACTACTCTGTCTCACGTGCCCCTCAACCAATACCTGTTGTGCCTTAAATTCTTGCCACCATGCTCTAGAAACAAAAGCTACCTGATAAAATGCTGTAGTTGTTTGGTTTAAGTGAACCTTGTTGCGTTGGTTCCACACTGTCCAAGCTGTGACATCAAACAACTCCAAATTCTTTGCTCTTGAAATTATCCATGATAAGAGCTCCTTGAAATCAATGAACCCGACTGTATTTCTAAAACCCCACAACTCCAAATCATTCCAAACCACATCCAACTCTAAGCAAGCCCACAAAGCATGAAGTGGGTCTTCGTTTGTAGCATGGCAGTGATCACAAAATGGGTTTTCGATTATAGTTCATCTTAGAAGAGCTGTTTTGGAGGGCGGAGCATTTCGACAAGCCCTCCAAATGAGATTCTTCACTTTTTGTGGTACATTCATTGACCACAGCCTCTTCCATAACTGTTTGTCTTGATCTGGTTGGGCTTGTGGTGAAGCTAAAAGTTCAACCTCTTTTTTGAGAAATCTATAACCCGATTTGCAAGTATAAACTCTGTCGCTCGAGTATGGTCAATATAACTTATCCCCTGATGCAACACAACTCAAGGGAATTTTTTTTTAATGTCTGCATCCTTTGGAACAAACAACCTGACCACCAATTCTAGTATCCACTCCCTTTTAATGGGATCAATCAGAGAGTCCACATTTGAATTTGCAAAATCGTCTAAGGGACATTCTGGAAGTTGAGATGAATGCTTCCTAGGTAGCCACTGACATTGCCAAATCTTTATCCTCTGCCCATTGCCGACTCTCCACCTAGCTCCACTTAAAATTACATCCCTACCTCTAAGAATACTCCTCCAAGCATATGAAACTAGTCTTGAATCGGGGGCCTCCAAAATCGAAGTGTTTGGGAAATATCTAGCTTTGAAGACCTTGTAAAAGAGAGATGTTTCATTTTGCAATAGTCTCCATGCTTGTTTAGCCATAAAGAGTCATTGTACAAAGCAAGATCTCTAAAGCCCATTTCACCCACTGTTTTAGACTTCGTCATCTCTTCCCATCTAATCCAATATATTTTTCTTCAGTCCCCCCTTTGTACCCACCAAAATTTCTTCATTAGGCTCTCAATCTCATTGCACAAACCAATTGGAATTTTAAAACATCCCATGGTATACGTGAGAATGGCTTGAATGACAGATTTAAGTAACACTTATCTACCAGCTTAAGATAGTAATTTACCTTCCCATCCTTAGAGTTTCTTCCATACCCTTTCCTTGATATAGCTGAAGCTAGCTTTTTTTCCTTTTCAAACAAAGGAAAGTAGACCTAAATATCTCTCATACTGCATGATTTTCAGGAAACTCAATGCTACTTTGATGTCATGCTTTACGTCAGTTGATGTGTGCTTGCTAAAAAACAAAGTTGTTTTACTTCTATTCACTTTTTGTCCCAAAGCTCCTTCATACATATCTAAAATCTCCAGAACCTTTCCACACTCCTCCATTGTAGTCCTACAAAAAAGAAGACTATCATCTGCAAAAAGCAGATGTGTTAGTTTAGGGCCCCTCCTACAAAGAGAGTACCCACGTAATTAACCACTTCTTTATGCTTGTTTGATAATTCCGTTTAATCCCTCAGTACAAAGAAGGAAAAGAAAGGGGGAAAGAGGGTCACCCTATCTAATCCCTCTTGTAGGATGGATCATACTACATGGCTCACCATTCACCAAGATAGAATATGTAACTATCTTCACACACACCATGACAAGATTTATCCATTTTTCATTAAAACCCATTTTTCTCATAATTTCTTCAAGGAAACACCATTCTACTCAATCATACGCTTTACTCATATCCAATTTTAATGCCATGAACCCATGCATACCAAATTTATATTTTTGTAAACTGTGTAAAGTTTCAAAAGCCACAAGAATATTATCAAAAATTAATTTGTTTTTGGTAAAGGCCAATTGGTGCTCAGTTATGATGGATGGGAGTAAAATTTTTAGACGGTTGGCTAAAACCTTGGAAAAGATTTTGTACAGCACATTACATAGACTAATAGGGCGGAATTGGTAAGGGTGTTCAGGTGAATTTGTTTTAGGGATGAGAGATATAAAGGTATGATTAAAAGGGGAAGGCAAGGTACCTAAGTGCAACCATTCTAAAATGGATGAAGTGACATCTTGGTTCACTTTACTCCAAAAGTGCTGGTAAAAAAGTGGGGGCATCCCATCTGATCCTGGTGCTTTGAGGGGCGCCATTTGTTGCAATGCAACAGCAACTTCACTCGTGTCAAAATCTCGACTTAGGAAAAAATTCATCTCTTCAGTGATGACACTTGGTACACTTTCTAAGACAGCTTGAGACACGGTCTGATTTGTAGAAGAAAAAAGGGATCTATAATAATTTACTAGCACCATTGTTATTTCTTTAGGTAGCTCTCTCCATACTCCATCCTCATCCCTAATGCCTTCAATCAAACGTGACATACATTTAATATTTAATTGTTAAAATCTTGTAATGGTCAATTAACACACTCACTTTTATGTGTTTCGCTTTGTGCTTCATAAATCATAACTTCACATATATTGATTTGAATTTCTTTATAAAATAAAATGAAAAAAAATCAATCACAGAATAAGTTGTGATTGACAAAGTATAAAGGGGAATAAAAAATTTAAAAAAAATAAAAATAAAAAAAAGAGACACAGAATTTATATTCCATAAACATCACATATTGAGTAAAATTGATGGAGAAGACACGGATCCTATCATGGTAAAATAGTAACTACACTTTAATACACCACACTTGTTTTGAGTGGGTGAGCAAGGATAAATATGAGCTATATATGGTGCATTCACCGCACATGCACATGACAAGTGGTAGTACCACAGTTCACAAAGTATTATTCCTAGCGTGACCATTTCGCATCAATGAGCTGTGAACCATACGAGTCATGAGAGAGAGAGGAAGTTTCAGAGAGGCGACCAACAACAACTACATTTGTGTGCTCCATGAAAATTGAAAATTACATATATCTTTTTCCAAATTTTTAGCGGCTTTAAATGAAACACACCACTACCATACTGCTATAACTTCGTATTGGATGAGTGTATTGCATAATAATGACATTAAGAGAAAGTCCACAGACTCCATGATCCTACACAGCCAAACACCCCTTAAAATTTGGCTTTTGCACATGCCTGCTGCTCTTCAGTCTTCTTGACCGACCTCACAGTAAAAAATTAAATTAATTGTCACTGTCTTCATTACAATCACAGCATGCCACTGCTTAGGAAGACATGGGTTTTCTGCTGTCCATTTCATTCAGATATTATCGGAAAATTCAGAATGCCCACAATTCTTTTGCTGTTCCAATGACTGTCACCACCACCCCCCATGCTTCGCAGTGATATTGTCTCTGATAAATTCTTGTCTTGGTTTCCACAAATTCTTTCTCGACCAAAACTACTAAAAAAAATATTTAAAAATCTTAAAAATAGCAGATAATTTAAGCGAAAAATTAGCTTTTAATTGGTTACTAAATGCACTCCAACACCACTTAATTGCCTGAATTAAGTAAAGAGCAATGCTACTACACATGCATAAACATTATACAACAGTTGTTTAGCCAATTCCCCTGCTGCTTGGGCCCCCTTTTGTAATTGTTCTGGTGCCATCTATATTTCCTCTCTCTCCAATCCCAGGTCTTTTTCTTTAATAAATTTTTGTATTATTCAAAGGAAAAACATATAATTATACCACTGTTGAGTTCTTAAGCTATTATAATTCTTATTTGGGCCAAACTATTGTGAAAAAAAAATTGTGGTTCTAGACTTATTGATAAGTAATTACCTCACTTTCGTTGAGATCAAAAAGTAACTCGTAGAGAGCTATGATTCATGTTTCAAAAATAAATAATTATAATTATAATCTTCTTCGAGTACTGTATAGAAGTTTTTCATTCTTCTCATTCTAAATCCAAAAGTAACTAAAGTCAGCCAAAAACTGAAAAGAAAAATAACACATTTGGATGCCATGAAGAAAGAGAGAGAGTTAAAGAAGACTGCAATAACTTAAACCTGAGAATCTCAGATGTTTCTATAAAATTAAAATTCCAAGCATTTACTGCCCTATCTGCTTCTTCCACTTTCTCCTCACACAAACAGAACATGCAAAATCTAATAATACCAAAATACTCTCTTCTCTTTTTCTCTTTTTCTTTTTTTGATTTCCATTAACAAAGAAAGTAAACTATGATACAACATTGTCCCTATCAGTACTAGATCCATAAAACTGAAGGAGTCTCTGCAAAATCACGACCTGGGTCTTTAAGAGAACGATGTAGTCTGCGGTTTCTTGAAACAGTTCGTCGGGTTTCACTGTTTCGTCAGTGTAGGCTGGAATGAGGCTCTTAAGGGCCTCCAACTTGTCTGAGACCACCTTGGACTTGGGGCACGTGGTGCGCCCACCATTGTTGATGTTGATGAAGCTTCTCCGAGCTTTACAAGAAGTACTACGTGCTTGAAATCGTCTTCTTGAGCTGGGTTTTCTTGTTAATCCCCTCCTCATTTTTCTCACGAAGGCTTTGGGCTTCGCTGGGGTTGAGCTCATTGTGTCAGTATGTGCGTAAGAGACAGAGAGAGAGATAGAAAGAGACTGTCTCTGTGTGTTTTGTTAATACGGTGGAAGGGACGGGTCTTGGGATATAAGTAATGGCGGATCAAGACAATGCCACTTGGTTTGGTCATTTTTACGAAAATGCCAAGCATGCTTTTCTTTTCTCTTTTACCACTTTCATATTTTAATTTTGACTCAATCACTCACTGTGCCCCTAAAAGTTTAGAGGTATTTAGAGGGTGTTTGGATGGGGTTGTTTTGAGTTATATAACTCAAAATTGATAACTCAAAACTCAAATTTCATGGGTCCTAGTGGATTGCATTTTGTTTGGAGTTATTTTCAATCTTGGTTTCCAAAACTTGTTTCTCAAAAATTTGAGATTTGGAGTTATTTTCAGTCTTGGTTTCCAGAACTTGTTTCTCAAAAATTTGAGATATAGGAATGAAAACTAAGAACTGGTTTTATGGTGTTTTCAGTTTTCAAAAACAGAGTTTGATGGCATTTTGGTTATTATTCCAACTATGTGGGACCCGGTGGCAGTGTATAGTCACATCAACATTTCAGACCGTTGGAACTCGCTCATTTTTTGGCTTCTCTCTAGCTTAAACAAGAGTTTTACAGTACCTTTTCCCTCATTTTTTACTCTCTTCCTTTAGATGACATTACTCATAACCCAACCTCCCCATTCACTCATCTCACCCACCTCTCTGAACCAACATAAAATCACTTCATTGAATTTTTCTGAGACCCAGCCTTTATATCAAACTCCAGTGGTGTTGTTCATCTCATAATCTCATGCGTGGGGCACGATTGAGAGAAGAACCCATCCAAGCAAAGACCTAGCACCACCAACACCCTCATCTCTTACCTGTGCCAACATCAGTCAATTCATCAGCTTCAACCTCTACCCAGGTGACCACGTTTTCTCCCTCTCCCTCCGGAAACCCACCTTGCTCTACACGGTTAAGATGGATAACCCACTGGTTGATTTTCGGGCTCTTTGGGCGCAGAGTAAAAAGGGAAAATCAGACACAACAGAGGCCTAGAGTTGAAAAGAGAAGGACAAACCCGTGACTGTTGCTGTAGTGGGTACGATTGGCCTTTGGGACACGGAGAAAGGGGTTTGATGGAGATGGGTTTCAACCTAAATTTAGGGATTTAGGGGTTCTTTCGGGACAGAGGAAGAAGAGCAAACCAGGTGACCATAGCTGATAAAACAGAGAAAGAAAAAGAACTCACCCTGTTTCCAGGCGATGGGTCTTCAGGATATAGAAGCAGATGTATAGAGAAGAAAAGGAAAAGAAAAAACCACAAACCTTTCTCTTACATTCGATGTGACTGTGTCTGTGGAAATAGGAAGACAAAACAGTGTTTTGGGTGAAAGGAGAGAGAAGAGGACACGCGCGAGAGAAAACCAACCTTCTGACCTGTGTAGGCTGTGGGCTCCACCAAAAAGTAAAAAATAGGTACTGAGATGTGGGTTACGGTTTTGAGTCTTGGAGCCAAACAATATTTTTCAGTTTTGGGTTTTGAGTGAGATAGAGTTTTGAGAATTGAGTTATGTTTCTGAGTTACGTGTTTTGAGTTTTGAGTTTTGAGTTTTGAGATACTTCCAATCCAAACACCTTCTTAGATTTTATATTTTGAATTTTTAGAATTTATATTTTACCTCTTAAAGTTTATGGGTATTTAAATTTTACATCATGAAGTTTCAGAATTTGAATTTCACTCTCTAACATTTGGGGTGTTTGGATTTTACACCCTAAATTCTTAAATTTTAGGACATAAAATTCAAACACCCTCAAATTTTATGGAGTAAAATCCAAATACCTTTAAAATTTAGGGGGTAAAATTTAAACACCCCAAACTTTAGAGGATAAAATCCAAATTTTGAAAGTTCAAAGTGTAAAATCCAAATACCCCAAACTTTAGAGGTGTAGTTTGCAATTTAGTCTTCTTTTTTTTTAATTATGATTTTCAAATATATATACACACATCAAGGGATATTAATTTTAGTTTAACTACTGGTTGTCATACTATTTTTGTTACAATTTGTTAAAGTGAGAAGTTATGATTGATATATACATTATTTTTACATGAACAAATATATTTACAGCTTTTTGATTATGCACAAAATGCAACTTGCCAAATCAATAAACTATATTTTCAGGAAAAAGTTGTGTGAATAAACTTATTGTTTTAGTTTTTGGAATGTCAAGGATCTATAATTGTGTATCACATTTGCATACTTGAATAGTATACTTAGAGAGAATTTATTGAGTACATTTAATTCGGTTGCTACACCCTCCTCTCATATAAATGTGAATTCTATGTATGGAACTCATATGTGGAGTCTATTTGTGTGTGAGAGGAGAGTATAAGAGTATGATACATTGGGTACACTGATCAATTTCACATACTTAGAGAAATTGGAGGCCCATAGGCCTATTCCACACTGATCCAATTTGTTTAGCCTTTTTTTTTCTTGCAAGTCTAGACAACCTTCCATTGCTATCACTAGACGAGCTACCCAACTAGTGGTGCATCAACACTACTTAACCAAAGTGTGCCACATGAGATATAGCGAGAGAAAATAGAAGAATTGATTATATTAAAATAAAATAAAAATTATAATAAAATAAAAAATAAAAACAAAGGGTCCTCCACTTGGCATAATCACAATGTGTAGAACACAACAATATGATATGATTTGAACATGAACTTATGTAATATGTAATTTTATTGTACATTGTTTTTTTGGTAAAAATAACTAAATGATTGATTATTATAATAACTTTACAACTCTCATATGGTGTAACACAAGTCTTATAAGTTTACCTTGAATGATTTTTTGTGTTCAAATAGGTTTTTGTCATAACTTGTGTGAATATGTTACTTTTAATTAATAGTTTATGATAGTTCGATAATTAAAACGGGGAGGGGAGACCTGAACCTTAAATATCAGAGACACACTAAAATATACCAACTAGTTAAACTTCCAAACTCTTGGTTCTATTTGCCTTTTCTCATTTTAGATAAAATCAACAGAACAAGGTTAAGCCCCATTCCATTCATTTTCCAAAAAGAAACCCATTCCATTATGCTTCTTAAGATACTATCTTTGTCAGTATTGTTAATGTCCAAAATAGCTTTTCCTTTCCATGGTGTGGTAGGCCTTTTCATGTTGTTGGGGCTTTGATTTCTTCTGCTGTACTGCAGCCCATGGGTCTAAGGTAAGAGAGTTGGGGCTGGTCTAAATAAAATACAATTTTAGGTCAGTTTGTGCACAAGTCGAGCCATCCCAATATAGTCGTATTTTGGCAGAGGCATTGCGAGCTAAGTGTATGGCGTTCCCACAGTAGGAACAACTATTACAAATATTATAGCAGGAATATAGTATGACAGAATAACTATAATACGAAACAAATGATACTAACACCGAAATAAAGGAAGGTAGCTTAATAAGGTTATGGGAGAATAATACAACAAATGGAAATAATGATAGCAGACAATTTAACAACTGAACGGTAAACTAATCACCTAACAAGCATAAAAGAAAAACTTTTCTGCTAGAAAAGTAGGCTTAGCGTCTCAACAAATGCAAGCCCAAAAAGGGAACCAATCTCCAATGTAAGTAACCTAAAGGAAGGCTTCTGCCATAGAAGTTACGCACTTTGGAAAAATGACCTAAATGGTTTAAGTTTCAATCCTCAATCTCTTAGAGAGTAGGTCTGTAAAGAGAGAGAGAAATAAGGTAGTCTATTGATGCATGCCTCTATTCCTACCACTTATGTCTCTCTAATTTTTCTGTATATTCTTTTCTTCTCTCTAATCTTTCTTTTCTGTTCTTGTTCTACCTCTTCTTCTTTTCGTCCCTTGTTCTCCCCTCCCTCCCCCTTTTTTACTGTTCATAACTACCTCTTTTTATATTATCTGCCATAGTGGGATTTACCATTCTTACCCCTCAACTGCTTTTGGCTTCTTATGGGTGTCCTTCCAAAACTGCCCACTAGTCTGCCAGCTGCTCAACCACTACCATTGCTCTAAATGCGTTGGTTGCACCACTCTCCATTCCCAAATAAAATTTCTTGTCTTGTTTCTTACCTCTCTCCGTTTTTCACTTCCCTCATCCAGATAAGGATTAAGCCTCTCCATCACCTACTTCTATGGCATGCATCAAGTGGTCCTAACCTATACTTACCTCTTTTGGGTGAGATGGCATCCCAACAGGACATCTCTCCCCCAAAGAAGTTTGAGCGGGAACCCTAAAATAGACCCCTCTTTCTCTCCACCGCCAGACCACACCCTCTGAAACCCTTGACCCGTGGCCCACCTCTCATGTATTGGCTGGATACAAGTAGGTGATGCTTCGGCCCCTTATTTATGTTCCACTCCGTCTGAACTTTGTTTCTTTCTAGCCTTCAAACCATTTCTACTGCCACTGTGTTTGTTTGATTCTATTGTACGTGCTGGTTGGTGTTTATCTTTTGTGGCGTGAAGGATGTGTGGGCTTTTGGGCTCATATTCCCTGCCTTTTACCCTTTCTTGGACTAGGCATTACTTGGGCAAAAGCCCTCATCTTCCTATCGAGCCCGTTTTTTCCTTTTCTATATCTGTAGGCTTTTTGGTTATTGATCCTACCATATCACTTTGTCGTGCCTGCTGTAGCTTTACCTCTCCTTTTATTGCTTGTTTTCCCTTGGGCTTGCGGACAGATGCTTCTGTCATGCCAGCCCACTTCTTCATCAATCTTTTGCTCAAGACTCCCTAGGCCCACTTTTCACGTCTTTACCTCTTTTGGGCTTTGTTGGCCAGCGTTCCTGCTATGCTAGCCCAATACTTCATTCCTCAAGCTTTTCCAGCACATTTACTTCCTCTTTACCTCTTTTACTCTTATGGGCTTTTTGCTAGATTCATTGGGCTTCCTCAGCTCAATTACCACGTCTTTACCTCTTATTATTTTTTTGGACTTGCTGGCCTTTAAACCAACCCATTTGAGTTTGCCAAATCATTTCCTAGGCTTCCCTGACCCATTTACTTCCTCTTTATCTCTTTTTATTCCCATGGACTTACTACTTCATTCTTTGGGCTTCCTTGGCCCATTTACTTCTTTTGTACCTCTTTTTTATTCTTATGGGCCTGCTAGCCATCAATCCTGTCATTTCAACTTACTGGGTTTGTTTCCTTATTTTTCCCTTCTTACATTCTCTATATTGTTGGGCTTCTTTTTACTGTTGGGCCCTTTGTCAAAAATAGGCATCAACACATAAAATATCATTAATGAAATATCATTAATATTTAATCAATGATTATCCCCCCCCCCCCCCCCAAACCAAAAAAAAAAAAAGATGGCCTAAATCGTTTAATTGCAAACTAATGAGGAAGTACCAATCCAATTAAAATTTATAGGCCATGAGGCCCTACAAATGACAAATGTATAGATATTTTCAAGCAATGAGGTTATATCTGTAGTTTTAGCTTGGAAAAGGACACCAATTTTGTATCACTATCACAATTGAAAAGAGAAAGCGGGAAGAGGGCACAACTAGCGATTATCAGCCAAATAGGTTGAAAGCCTGCCCGTCTGTAACAGCACATGTGAAGTCCGGGACGTTCAAATTCCTTATTCCCAAATTACCCTTTGAATCATGTCAAATCATTTTAAAGGATAAAAAATAATAAATTAAAAAATAAAAAAAAAATGGGAAAATGGGAGAACAAGATTTTGTATAAGGGTTGCAACTTGCTAGTGGGTAGTTAAGTTAAGGTTGAGTTTTTTTTTTTAATTGTATTTAGCCAATTTTATTTTTTCCCTAAAGCAACTTTACACTAAACACGGTATTCGTTTATTAACTTTTCCAATTTATTAATGGAGTGGGATTTGTTTGATTTTTCCTTAACGAGTGTAAATCAACGTCTTAATCAATAACAGAGTACTTCATCCTCTCACAATCATGGTAAATCTCACTAAATTAAACTTATATCGAAAATTATCATGAATGTGAAAAAAATGAACATCATGTCATCATACTCCATAATCACCTAATAATTTTCTTGTCATTAACATATTCCTTTAATCTGTCCTTATCAGGCATGCATGTTCAATTTGACTATGCAGCCACACTATCCAATGGATGTGTATCCCATTGCAAATATTTATATATTCATGATAATGCCAAAACACAAACACAGCCCTGTCTGCAAAACAAAGATTAATAAAGTAATTGAAAAATTAAGTGTCAAATTATCTAGAAGAAAAGGTTAACACTTGGTAAAAGAATGATGACTTCAGATGACCGACAAAATATAAGCAAAGACAAAGCATCCCTTTAAACTTATATATAATGATAGTTTAAATAATACATAGAATTTGATAGGTGTAGAGGGGCATCGAGTCAAATTGCTCAAAAAGAAAGGTAGCAAAGCTAGTTGTACTGGGGCTGTGATTTCCATAGAAGGCACATGTGAAGGTGATATGGACCAGCAACGCAGTAAAGCCCTATTGGAGAGAAAGTGAGAGATAGCACATGGGAAGCACATGCAAAGAAAATGGTTTTGTAGTGTAGCTTTGATAAATGAGAGCATGTGACAAAGGAGAGACAGTAAGGCAGCACGAAATGTACAGCATGTTCTGCACATTCCCTGCATTCAACTGAACCAGTGACAGCCCCTTTAGCTCTCTTTTTTCTTTTTTCTTTTTTCTTTTCACATTTATAAAGCACTTTGTTTTTAGTTATTGTTTAGTACTATTATTATCCTATAGTTCCTTGCTTTATTAATCAACGAATTCAATTAATTAATATCTTATCTAACTAGATTTTACTTGATTTGACGCACATGTTTACACTTGTATTTCAAGCTATTTCAATCCGGCATGTGTGACATGTGTATGTAATGTATGTGACTTCATATTTTTTTGATATTAAATTCCTCAAGTTTGTAACTCCTTTGTTTTTTCATGAAAGTAAGTAATTACCAGGACACTTTGTAGAAAAGTTGTTTATTTTTTACCTTGAATGTTGATTTTGTTGTTGGTTCACATAAGGTAAGATCGTAGTTTCATTTTTTTTTTTAAATATATAACTACATGAGGATTGTTTCGTTGGGTGAAGCTTTTGGTCAAATACAATGACAAGGTAATGCTCATCTTTATCTTTATGGACCTTAATTTCCCAAAATCGATTCTTTGTATTCAATGGTAATTATGTCGTATTGAAACAAGCTGGGTTTCCTTCTCAAAATCGATTCTTTGTATTCAATGGTAATTATGACCTCAATTTCCATGCATGTGAAACAATTTAGTTGCCATTTTCCTTTTTTAAATACCATATTACCACGACTCCCATGGCAACTCTAATGAATTACACTTTGGCAACATTTCATGTTAGAGACACAATAAAAGTTCATAATATTGTTAAATTAGTATTAAAAAAAATTTAAATTACATATTGTGATGTGGCCATGTGTAAAGTGGTAGACTAATTTTAGAATGTTATGAATAATATTTATGATTAAAGAGCATATTGAACTTGAAGTAAAAAAGCTAATGAGTTAACAAATTTGTTGGATATATAGGCGTGTGAAGCATTGAATTAGGGTCGATTTTTCTCTCTAGACTCTAGAAGGTCAAAAAAATGAGCATAAATGGAAATGAGAGACAATCCTACATGAAGTTCCTTTTATATATTTTTGGATCAATAGGCAATGATCTTACAAAGAGATGTGATGTAACATCTTTTTTTGGTTCATCAGCACCCTCTTAATATTATTTTTTTTATATAGAGAGAGTTTTCAGCTGTGTGAATCATGTGCAGGTTTTTTTGCTTTATTCCTTTTGTTTTTCGGTCGGCAGAGGCTGCCAACATCAACATGGGTCACTCACCCTTTTCGGTTGCAAGCCAATGACCCACTTGTTTTGTCTAATGTGAACCAATTCTGAGCCTTTGGGTTGCTACTTTTCTTTTCCCATTCTACTTTTCAGTTTTGTTTGGTTTTAATTCAGATTCTTCGGTTTAGGGGTTCAATTTAAGTTATTCTTATGTTCTGGGTCAAAATCAATAACCAAAATTATCATTCCGGGATTTGAACCACCCACTAGTTCACTAACTTAGGTCAATTTATTTATTTATTTGATGTGAACATAGGTTAATTTAGGTTTAAAAGAAAAGCCAACCACGGTGATGGCCTATTAGCACCTTTCTAAATATTTATGGAGTTTTATTAATATAAGCCCTTAGAACATATATTAATCTCCATTCTAGGAAATTTTTATAAAAATTTGAAAAACCGACCCTTAGGTTGAAAGGAAGTACTGGAGGAGAAGGAGGTTTGGGTAATAGTGAGTGATTCTTACCAAGCTTTAAAAAAAATTAATTAATTTAAAAGAAAGATGATTTTCTAGTGAAAATAATAATTTACCATATATATTTGTTCCTTATTTATTTATTTATTTATTTATTTTTGCTATCCTTATCTTAATTCTTAAACCCTTTGTTTGATTAATTAAGGCATGTGGCTTCATTTCTCACGTGGGTAATTGAAATTGGCATTTGGCAATTTACAATTGTACTTATCGACAGACGCAAGTTGTTCCAGACATGTACTCTCTTCTTTGGGAAAATATTTGAATCCGTGAACCTTTCCCATCAACTTGCATCCACCTTTAATCAATGGGGTTTTCTACTTTGCTTTTTGAAGATAGGTAGGGAGTAGGACAATGAAAGATGAGATTCAAATTATAAACATAATGCAACACAAAAAAAATAATCATTATCGATAAACTATCACTTTGAACCACGTTAATAGTGTTTTCAATACATTTTTAATTAGAAATTATGTGAACTTGCTTCAGAAAGTAGAGATCCTTGGTTCAACTCAAGCTTCCACCATTTAGCAAAAAGAAAGAAGAGGGAGTGAGGAGGGTGAGAGAATTAATATAAAACTTATATGATCCTATGAGATGAAAGACAAGGCTTTTAATTTTTAGAAATTATATCATGTTTATATTCTCTATTATAAAAGTTGAATTTGAAAACTTAGGAAGCATAGAATGATTACTTTTTGTCTCTTTCTTAAAACATATTTGGATGACATGTGCATATTTTAAAGCACATCATGTCCTTTTTTCTAACGCTAATACAAGAGAAAATTATTAAAATGACTATCATTTACTACTAAACCATTTCACTTCTCCTATTAAATAAAAAAAAAAAACCATTTCACTTCTATATTGTCCAAAAAAATTCCCTTCATGTTTACCTTAATTGTTTTCATTATTGCCTATTTATTGTTGTTGATAATTTGATAATTATAATAAGAGAGAAAATATTTTAATCTTAAATGTTTCTATTGAAAACACTAAAAAATATTTATTAAGCTAAAAGACTTTTAGATTTATAGTTGCTCTTTAAATAATTTTAATTATTCTTGTTAAGCTAAGAATCTTACAACTCAACTAACACGTTTTGAATCTTTTGATGTTTCCAAAAGAAACCTCAACAGTTAAAATCCCTTCATCTCTAACTATCAAATTATCATAATAATAATAATAATAATAATACTTTTTTTTTAAATATATGTAAGGAAAATATATATATATATATATATATGTGTGTGTGTGTGTGCGCGCGCGCGTGTGAAGAGAGAAAAAAATCTGTCGGTAAAAGTATATGTCAAATAGGAAACGTAGTGTATATATGCTACTTCGTACGTATATGATATCTGCTTTCTCTCAAAACAAAAAAGAGTCGTGTATTACAGGTTCAAGGGATTATTGCAATAATAGAGTATTAATTTTAATTCAATCCTTTGTTTAAACATGGCAACGGGTGTTAATGGCAATTATGGCATACAGCGAAAGTGAGGAGGTCGGAATAGGGTGCCCTAATGAGAGCTCTTATCTTAACTTGCAAAGTACAGATAACAATTCAATAAATAAATAAATAAATAAAAAGAATGAAAACGCAAAAGTTAATAATAAAAAGTTGATAAGACAATTTAATATATAAAAAAATTAATAAGAACAAATCAGTTATAAACAAAATAAAAAAAAACTATTGTTTGGGGTCTTTTTCGATTAGCTACATGTTTGAACTTGATTATATTTTCTCGCTTTTTTAGATTTAGTTCGAGGAGTTGAATCCACAAACATGAATAACAAGAAAAGTGTTAAGTGTGTCCTGCCGATATGTGGCACTCAAGAAACCTGTAAAAGAGAGGAAAGACTTGCAACTATCTCTCACAACTTGGAGAATTGTGTGTGAGCCTCAAAGGACAAGGGAAAATGAGAGTATTGTGATGAAATAGAAAATAGCCATCTCTGTTTTGTGCATTCAGTAACTCATGGAAAATGTTTGGAGTTTTGGGTTTTTGGATGGTGATACTTGACTGCAAGAGCACTTTTTTCAGTATCTATCTAAACCATTTTAGGTCCCTCCTAGTTTTTAAATCTCCCTCTTACTTATAAATCTTTTTGATTGCTGAATGAGGAGGAGATCTGTTGAACTAGTTGGACACTGCACTGGTTTGCTTTGGGCAATGATTACTGGTATCTAGGGTGACTAATAGAAATCTTTTATGTTTTTTAAGCAGATTTGAATCTGGTGAAATATTGAGAGAATTGCACAAGATGCAATTAACTCATTTTCATCTCACGAATTTTTTTACCACACTGAATTTTTAACTAATTTTTTTAACTTTTTCTTATTATTTTAATTCAATGATTGAGATTGAATATTGTTTTTTTCAACTCTCAATCTCAACTATCCAAAGCTACTACATTAGATGCAATACCTAGTCTCAATTCGTTTTAAGCAACCGATTGGGTCAATGCTGTGAAAAATGTTTCCCCATCTATCAGGTCAACAATGGTTTGACTAACTTGCTCATTTACTAGGTGCAAACCCCCTTTTTTTTTTTTTTTTTTTTTTCCCAGGAAAAAAAAAGGTTTGTGCCGGGTAAATGGGTTGGTTCAGCAGAAATTTTAGAGGAAAAAAAAAAAAAAAAAAAAAGGTTTGTGCCGGGTAAATGGGTTGGTTCAGCAGAAATTTTAGGCTCTCCATGAGTCATTGAATTTACACAATGCACTTAACATGGGCTCATTTGTTCCTCTTATGTCCCAAGCCTATCATAGAAGCCTTAGATTAGCCCAAGATTAGTGCTAAATGACCCTCCTGCCCTCCAATCCACATCTCCTCATTATTCCATTTGTTGGGTTCTTTCTTTTACATGTGGGCTTGGTCCACATAACTAATCATAGGAATTCAAAAATAGGTTGGACCTTATGGGCTTTTTCTATAAGTATTTTTATAGGCCCATATCGTGCCAAAATCCTCAACGGCATACAGCGAAAGTGAGGAAGGTGGAATGAAGGTGCCCTAATGAGAGCTGTTAACTTAAATGGAAAAGAACAATTCAATTAAAAAATAATAAGAAGAACGCAAAAGCTAATAACAAAAAGTTGATAACACAATTCAATAAAATAAAAAGTGGATAAGAACAATAAGTTAAAAATAAATTCAAGAACTATTTATAAAATTTTGATTAGGACAAATAAGTGGATGATAAAACTATAATGGCGAAAACACTATTTTGTCCCTACATTTTAAGAACAGTCAATTTGGTCCTTGTTATTTTCAACTTACAATCAATTTGATTTCTATTATTTTCAACTTACAATCAATTTGGTCTCTACCATCAAATCACTAACGAAAAATGCCTACGTGGTAAACTGTTAACACAGTTGGCAAGTCTGATATTAAAAAATTAAATGAAATACTGACGTGTCTTAATTTCAACAGCCAACTCAGCGCTTAGTTGGCAAACTAAAGCCAAGTCAACGATTAAAAATACTTTTCTTTTATTGAACGAATTTCTTTCCTTTTTTTATTTTGGCCTTTAATATTCTTACAATTTTTTTAACCAATTAGAATTTTATTTATATTTTCTAAATTTTATTTTTCCTTTTACAATTGCTAACCAAACAGAATTTCCTTTTAATTCCATTCTTGCAATTTCTTGGTAACCAAGCACTAATCTAGTCCAAAAATCATAGACTCAGATTTACCACAACCAAATTGTCTAGCACCATAAATCCACTACAGAGCTCAAATGCCACTATGCCAGCTTGCAAGTGCATGTTAAAAATACCCATTTTACAACTTTGATCACTCAACACAAACAAACCCAAAGTCAAGCCATTGTAGTGTAATGGAGACTCAAAGACATAGACACAATGAGAAAGCTTTGAAAAGCAAACCCACATAGCCATGGAAATGGAGGGGTCATCAAAGAAGAAGATAGCAACGCAAACTCTAAGCTCAAAAAACATACCCAATCCCTTTAGCTTTTCGAACCCCACCACAGAATGGTTCACTAACCAATCGCCTTCGTATGGTGTGGAGCTCAAAACCCATATCGAGACCATTGATCGGAGACGTTGGAGAAGTCGTGATTGATCTATGTTGAATCTGGGTTTGGAGAAGCTGGGCCTAGTGGATCTAGATTTCGGGTTATGTATGAATATGGGATTTGGCTTCTTCAGCCATGAAACAGAAAGAACAAAAGATTAATGAGAGAGAGATAAGCTTAGAGATGAGATGAAGGGAAATCAAGATAAAAGAAAAATGTACGAAGGAAAAACAAGATAAGCTTAGATGGGATGTGGCATATTCTAATTTCTAAGGAAAGGAATTCGTACAATAAAAGAAAAAAAAAATTTAAGCATTGATGTGGCTTTTATTTGCCAACTAAGCGTTGAGTTGGCAGTTGAAATTAAAACATGTTAGCATTTCATTTAATTTTTTAATATTAGACTTGCCAACTGTGTTAACGGTTTGTCACGTAGACATTTTTCGTTAGTGATTTAACGGCAGGGACCAAATTGATTGTAAGTTGAAAATAACAGGGACCAAATTGATTGTTCTTAAAATGTAGGGACCAAAATAATGTTTTCACCAACTATAATTAAAGGTACTACGTATGCCAATTAGGTAGGATTTTCAAATAGATAAGAACAATTTAATGTTAGAAAGAACAAATGAAACTGATAAAGAAAACATAAGTTAACAATAAAAAGTTGATAAGAACAATACCTTTTTCTTCTTATTACAATTCCAGTAAAAATTTTTTATAACAGCAAATAAATTAAAAACAATATATATATATATATATATATTAACTATTACTAAAAAAGTTGATAATGACAAATAAGAAGATAATAAAACTATAATGAAAAAGTAGTACACATGACAATTTAATAGGGTGTCCATTTGGCACAACCATAGCCCGTAGGACTCAACTTTATTTCATATATATACACACACACATATTGGCCTATAACTTGTAGTATTAGTACCTTCTATTGGTAAGAATTTGATTATATGCAATTACATTTCAATATAATTAATTTTTTTTTGGAAGGGAATGTCTATGTGCAACTTAAAAAGTAAAATATGGTTATATATATATATTTATTTATTTAAAAGAGATCATTTATGTATGTTGATAATGTTTATGTATATGATTGCCTAAAACTTGCACTATGTGTTCCTTCACTACAAAAAAGGCATTTGGAAGTTGCATTTTTGAAGCTACGTTTACAAAAAACGCAACTATAGAGCGATGTTTGAGCTGCGTTTCACACAAACACAGCTACAGCCCCAGAAGTGTAGCCGCATGCACTAAACGCAGCCCAAGATTAGCACTGTAGCCGCATTTCTTATGGGTTCAGCTGCGTTTTGTTGGGTTCTGCTGAAGCCGCGTTTTAAAAACGCGGCTACAGGCCCATCTGAATTTTATATATATATATATATATATATATGTCCTAAAGCTGCGTTTACACAACACGGCAATAGGTCTATCCTAAAGTTGCGTTTAAGAGTTAAACATGGCCAGAGAAACCCCTAAAGTTGCATTTTTGTAAACGCGGCTTCAGGACCTAGTATAAATAAAAAATGAAGAATTACCCCCTGAGTTCTTCAAACACCTTAAGCCACTCCCGTAAAAAAATAATAATAATAATAATAAATTAAAAAAAAAAAAAAAAAAAAAAAACACCGTAAGCCACTCTTTGTCTAAGCCCTTCAAACACCCTAAGCCGTGGTTAGACCCTAAGTCGTGGTTCACACCCTCTCTACCACTGATCCTACTCATTGGCGCTGACAAAGCCCAGTCCTTCATCACCGGCGCTGCCTTGGGTCTCTCCCTCTCTCTCTCCAACTCTCAATCTCACTCAAGACACTCTCACAAGGCCGACTAACAGTAAGTTTTTTAAATTATTTGTTTTGATTTTTGTTTTAGGGTTTCCATTTTTTGTTTAGGGTTTCGATTTTAGGTTTAGGGTTTCGATTTTCAATTTAAGGTTTTGATTTTGGGTTTAAATGGACTTTTTGAGGGATTTGTTTCATGGGATTTTGATATTTTGTTGTTTTCTTGCAAGAACAAAACAACCTCTCTCTCAATCTCCCCAACGATAAGTTTTTAAAAATTATGAAAATTTTCAAATTTCATCTTTGAAATAAAATAACTTAACTAGCTCGATTAATTTTTGTTTGGGATTGTTAATGTAGGTTGTTAGGGTTGATAACACATTTAGAAGGAATTTTGATCGGGAAGAGTATTTGGAACGAGCTCGAGAGCGTGAAAGACAGGTAATTTATTTTAATTATTACGTTTTCAAAGTTTTTGTTTTTCAATTTTTATTATTTTTTATATTTACATTGTGATGAATTGCTCTTAGTTGATTGTGGTTCATTTTTTGTTGAACTATAGGAGGAAGAGTCACGGTCTAAGTCCAAATGTAAGTGATTCTAAGTTGATTATCTTTTTTTTTTTTTTTTTAGTTTGAATTTGTATTTTTTTCTGGTTTGATTGGTTTTAGGATCTATGTGTGTTTTACTCAAACCCTTTGAGTTGTAGTGTAATGAATTTGCAAAAATGGATAATTGATGTGGTGTTGTCATTTTTGTTCTTGTCTAGTTTTCTCTGTTTTGTAGTGTTGCAACCTAGTTTGTTGCAGGTTCTACTCTTATGTTTGGTAGGTACTTTCAGATTGTTGTATTGATTCAGCTTTTGCAAATTATTTTGAACTCTTGTATCGTGGTTTTTGACTTCTTGTTTCAAAAACTTTAACTCATTTATCTTTATTGAAGTGGGTTTTTCTTTCTTTCTTGTGCTATGAAATTTATGTGACTCATTTGTTTAATTGATGAACTGAAATTGCCATTTGTTTATATGAAACTGCCATTTGTTTAATTTATTTTCCTACCTTTAGATATTCTTTCATCATCTGTAGAATTACAGGGCATACTAAAGATTCCATCATAGTTTCAGATTTGGGCCCTAGATAATATGTTTAAGCATAAGATGAAATCTCTAGTTGCACATCAGTTATAGCACATACCAATTATTAAAAAAAATGTTAAAAAAAAAAAAAAAAAACCCACTGATTATCTTCACTCTCAAAAATTGAAGGGAACTTATCTCTTTTTCTTTTCTTTTTTTATTTTCCTTTTATTATTATTTAGTGGATTTAGCCTATCTAAGAAGAAACAAGAATTCCTCCTCCCTGACTCTCTCCTTTTTTTAGGTTTAAATTGACTGCTACAGAGGACTTAGAGCAGAACATTTTAAGTATAGGGCATATATGTTTTTGTTGAATATGATTTAATGATACTAAGTTCTATTACCTACTTTGAGAAACTATGATTTGTAATGGTAACTTGTTTCTTTACTAACCATATAAATATTGGAATAAGAAATGGAATTCATTAACCTTCAAAATTGCTTATCTTTAAACTTTGTTCACTAAGTTGTTGGCTCATTGTTGGATTCAGATATGCTTTAGTGCTTGAATTCACATTGTACAATTCAAAACGTAATTGAACAAGTTCTTTGCTAAGCTTAAAGCTAGTATTACTCGTAATGCATGTCCAAAGAATGAAGCACTTATGAAATAAGGAAGGAATATATATATTTCAGAAATTTTGAAATTTTAAAAACCCATGGAACACTTATGAGATAGATTATTCCAGTCAATGCATGATAGGTATTGTATTGTGGCAGTGGTGTATTGTATGCTATTGTGGATATTTGTAGATATTTGTAAGTAGGATATTTGTAGATATTTGTAAGTAGGTGTGACAATTGTAGTTGTGTAAGGGTGTGCAGGGAGGTGTAGTACTCATAAGGAAAGGGTGAGGATTGTAAAGGGTATACAGATAAGAATTATATTGTTTACTTCCCCATTCTTTCTCTCTACCTTGTTCCTTGTTCCAATTCTTAATTCCTTCTTCCTTTTCTTCCACTGAACTATCAGAATCTTATCAATGCATTCCAAAGTAGTACTCACTAATATATTGTGATCCTGACTGATTGATCCAAGACATGGTAAAGAAAACAAAAACATCCTATAAATGATTGCCAAGATGAGGTTGGACAAGAAATTAGAAATCAAAATATGAAATAGGATTGATTTGGAATTGTGGATGTCAAATTAGTCATCCTTCCTTTAATACAATTTTTCACTCATCAAACCTGATTT
This sequence comes from Quercus gilva, assembly GCA_023621385.1. Lineage (NCBI taxonomy): Eukaryota > Viridiplantae > Streptophyta > Magnoliopsida > Fagales > Fagaceae > Quercus > Quercus gilva. Next base: position 65,463,435 of record CM042474.1, on the reverse strand, counting down.
TGGTATTTTTTTTACATGTATTATTCAAGTGTACATAGGTTGATGATCAAAATAGGAGAGGATATAAGACTGATGAGTTTGGGTTTCCTATGGTGAATTTTACACACTCCATACATGGTGGGGAGGAAATGGTGGATGAACCATATGTCTTGGGCCTCTTGGCATCTTAAGCTACGCAAGTTTTTTATATTGAAGATAATAGGCACAAAGATTGGTATGTTGTTGTCAAAACTAAAGCCAGAGATGTGTTTGATGCTAGTATTGGCCCCCATTGTGACAAGGATGACACGTATAAGTTTTATGAGAACATTCCATACAGTATAATTAGTAATAATGTCGGTTGGGAAAACCTTCGTTGGGGTCGAGATGATGTGGAAAGAATGACAATTGATGTCTCTATTATTGGCGAAAGAGATCTTCATGAAATGGACAACTTAAATGAATGTGAATTCATTGATGATGAGTCCAATGATGAAGATGACAACGAAGTTAAGTACAGCGATGATGAGTAGTGTAATAGGGTACTGTTGTTTTATATGTAATTATGTTATAGTTATTATTGAAATTGTAAGTAAAATTTGTAAAGGTCTATTGCGTGCAAAGTTGGACAATCTTGCATGTATATGTGAAAACTGTGTTCCTCTTCATGTTGTTAAGAAATAACAGTTTTAACATAAGTAATTATCACATGAAACTGTTATATCTTCATGTTGTTGCATACACATGTTAAAATTGTTATTTCTTCATGTTCTTAAGAAATAACAGTTTTAACATATATCATTAACTTTAAAACTGCTATTTCTTCATGTTGTTAAAACTGTTATTTCTTCATGTTGTTATTTGTTCATGTGATTGGTTGTTGGCTATAATTATCTTTATGTTTGTATTGTGAAGGTGTTGGACGCAAGTATGGGGAAGAGGAAACGACAATTACCGCTTGTTTACATTAGCAAAGGATCGGCACATCAACGACAAAGGGTGGAGGCACAAGATGAGTAAGCCCATATTTCTCAGGAGGCAAGACCGATTGCCTCTGACGATAAGACACAGGCCCCTCGTACTTAACATGTCTTCGAATAAAAATCCTATCAATTTTTCTTTTCTTTTACTTTAACTTTTCTAGGCAAACTATGCTTTTAATACTTCAGTGTAGTGTAAAAATATTTTACAATGGTCAAATTTAGTTAAATAATATTCTAGATCTTTAACTAAAAGAAATTAATAAAATACTCACAAACAAGTTCATCATACTCATCCTTGCCCACAACATAGATGCTGACATCCCCAAGTATTATGTAGACAATATAAACTAATCTGGTGCATAAAACAAAATTCCCAACAAGTGAACTCAGTAAAACAATTTTCTAATAAACTCAATCATAGAAATTGTATTTACATGTGATGTGAAGGCTAAATTCTCCTTAAAGAAATAGAGAATGTGGTACTGTTATTCATTTCATATGGATACTTGCAAAGTTTAGCACTCTAATATTTATACTCAGCAATATAAGATTTGTCATATAAGCATGATTTAGGCTTCTTTCACACAAAACTACCCAAGAATTTTACATGACCAATTACACTTTTTCACATAAAGGTAATGGAGTGATCTTGGTTTGTTTTACTAAACAGCGACACTATTTTGGTAAACTTAATACATCTTTGATGGTGAAACAACAAACTACCCTTTTTGCTTAAAGGGCAGAACTCGAGACACTAAGGAAATCCTATTGTCAATATTTTAATGAAGTAAGGATTGCTTTTCCAAATGCTGCATCACATAATCTTAAACATCAAGTTAAAACAACAAAGTTAGTGCAATTTGGATATATATCTACTTCAAATACTGTATGGTTAGAATTGACCACATAATCTTTATTTTTCTTGTTTATTTTTTATTCCTAATTTCTTTTACAAAAATATATATATAGATTATTGACTTTACATGTTATCTACTTTAATTTAAATCTTTAATATTCCATTATCATTAACTTGATGGGTTGGCTATAACATCCTCGTAATGAGTTTTTTTTTTTTTTTTTTTTTTCCCCATAAAACCACTACATTAATAATTAAATGCAAAATCGCCTCTTGAAATCTCTCCTGCGTAAACGTACTGATGTTTTGTTTAAATGAAATTATAAACCCTTAATATCACATTAAGTTACTAGATGAATAATTTTTTTTATGGTGTGATATGTTTCATTACTTGTGAGATTTGATAATTCAGCCCTAATATTGGTAGTTTTGTATATACAGATGATTTGGAACAAACCCTAGCAGCGGGAAATAGGCTTAAAAGACGTGGTCCTACAAGGCTAGTGGACATATGGGCATTGGATGGATCCTACAAAATCCCGTTGCCGTTAAATGATGAAGGCTAACCTATTGGTCCGGACGGTGGCACGTTCGTTCGATGGTTGGGAACTTTTTGCGAGAATGGCTTATTATGCTCGCTTATGCCTACTAGGTGGCCACACATCCCTAAAAAATTTAAACAGGATTGTTGGATTGAAATTGAGGTAATATGAAAATAAAATATAAGTAACAGTCATTTACAGCCGCTATCTTAATTAAATGTCATATTCAATAGGGTCCATGCTTGTGTTTTGCTAACTCCACTTTTGCATTTCAGAAGTGGTATCTAATTGACCCTGATATTGTCACACCATCCGATCAAATGGAATGGGCAATGCATCAACTCAGGGTCCTAAGGAGAAATCGAAGGACAAAGTTGAAAAAGGATTACTATAAATGTGATATGACAATGGAACAAGTATTGACTAACATACCGCTGAAGGTTGATCTAGTGTAGTGGATGGAGATGGTTAACTATTGGTTTTTGGACAAAACTGTGGTACTGTTACTTATTCGTCTATCTCATTTTAGTGATAATTTAGTCAAGAGATGTTTTGTTTTCATATACTTTGACGATAATGTGGTTGCAGACATTAAGTAACAAGAACAAGGTCAGTCAAGGTAAACAAAAGGAGATAGCAAGGTCTAGGGCCAAAAGTTTTGCACAAATTTTTGATGACATGGTAAGAAATGCATTACAAGTGCTACTGTATTCGTGTATCACATAAGCTGATTTTATGATTCTGAATGACACTAAATGTTGAAAATACTCTTTTACTTTCTTGCTGGTGGTAGATACAAACTTAGAATTCATGAACACCTTAGTCAATGCAAATGATAAACAACATGACAAATCTGAGAGCAATTGTATTTATTGTATGAAATTTTGTTCATCATGTAGGCGAAAGCTAACGGGGCTCCAGTCGAGCGCGCAGATGTGTATCTAAAAGTATACCGTTGGAAAGATGGGGCTTCTGTTACTCCCCATGCACAAGAGAACATGGTAAGCACAATTTGAATCGAATTTTAGTGTATTTTGTATTTGTATTGTTTATGATGTGTAATATGTTATTTGGTTCTTGTGGGAAAACATACAGAATAGGATGGAAGAACTTTTGACTTAAAAGGGCATGCGACTACAAGGAGAGCCTGGTAGTGGAGCCCTCTAGTCCAAAGACGATGCGTATGCTCTAGTGTTTGGTCCAGAGCACCCCAGACGTGTATGTGGAGTGGGATTTGGAATCACCCCATTTGGAAGAAGTGCCACAAACGCTTCACAGTTTACCTTGACTCCATCGTTGTCAAGCAAAACGACCCAAAGGATTTCGAAGTTGGAGAACAACTCCGCTATCCTTAAAGAGCAACTAGCCCAAGTACAAGAGCAAGAGAGACAAGCAAAAGCAAGGCACCAAAAACAGGAGAGACAAGCAGAAGCAAGGCACCAATAGTAAATGGCCGAAGTGATGACACACATGAATGCAATGTTCGCCCAACTTAGCCATGGTATTCGTGATTTGGATACGTCTCAGGTACCAAACAAATGTTATTTAGCAAAACACTACTTTTTGCAATGCATTGTTATGTGATATTAATACAATGCCTTTAATATATTCTGGGTGACATGCTTGATGGGGACTCTCCATGGGAATGAAACTGTGAATCCTCAGGTAAAACAAATACAACTATTTGTTATAACATATACAACTATATTGAAAAAAAAAATCAGATATATTCCTGCCTTTGTTGGTTTTATTCCAATTTGAAGGTCCCACATCAGTATATATGAAGCAAGAAGTAGGGAAGTAGATGCACTATAAGACATAAAATCAAATTAGAAAATTTCAACCATGAATGTAGACAGGAAAGTATCCTTGTTCCAAAAACCTTTCAAGTGAACATTTTTATACATGCCTTTTTACACTTGCTAAAGTAACTGATAGTTCTACGATGCATGAGTGTTTCTAAGTGTTTTCTAGTGTTTGCACTATTTTCAAGTGTTCCAAGTTTAGGGATTTTTGCAAGCCCAATTCAACCCAATTTTCGGTGTTCTCATTGTCACAGGTAATTGGCTATAGCTACGAGCATTGGACTGACTGATCAAGTACCATGATGCTTGCTGACAAATTTTTGTGATGTAAAAAATCCTTGAGGGATATGCATTTTGTGATGTAAAATCTTTTGTTGGGAACTTGTTTTGTTTATGTAATTATTTGGGCAATGAACTTGTTTTGTTTATGTAATTATTTGTTTATGTAATTAATCTGCTTGGCAATGAACTTGTTTTGTTTGCTGGCAATTGGTTGGGAATTGTCGAGTGTTGGCAATTTGTTTTGTCTGTTGAGTGTTGGCAGGAATTATAAGTCTTGTTTTGGGCAGGAATGTATTTAGCAAAAAAAAAAAAAAACCTATAGCCGCATTCCCAAAGCGGATCTATAGCCGCGTTTTTTTACAAAACGCAGCTATAGGTCTCAAGGGTGAAAAACGTAGCTATAGGGGTAAAAAACTCAGCTATAGGGGACTTCTAGCCACATTTATAAAAACGCAGCTATAAACCCCCGCAGGGGGCTATTGTCGCACAAGATAGGCCGCGTTTGAAAACATGGCTATAGCCCTCATTTTTTGTAGTGCTTCTATAGGTAAAAATTTGATTATATGCATGTACCTTTCAAAATTTTTTTTTTTTTGGAAGGGTCATTAATGTCTATGTAAATAAAAGATTATTTAGGTACGTTGATAATGTTTATATATTGGATTGTAATTCTCCTTAATTTCTCAAAATAAATTTTACAAATTTCCTTAATTTTATAAAATAAAAATTACGGATAATTATTAAGTTTTAGAAGGAAGATCAATCTCTAACTCGCTTTTAATTAATCAAATAAATAAAATATAAATGTTATTTTCTCTTGTTCATAGAGTTAAAAAATAGCAATATCCTTTTGTTTTCTAAAACATATTTTAAGTAGGGAAAGGAAAGATTCAAATCATAAATATCTCTATTGAAAACATTAAGAAATGTTGTTTTACCAAAAGATCATTGACTCATGCTGATTGTCAAATGTTTCTGTACATAATATGAATAAAGGTCTAATAACGTTTACACTTTACACTTAATGTTAAATAAGTGTTACCTAAGTAACAAAATACTTAATACTAGTATTTTATTTTTTTTTCCCTCTCTTTGGTTGATTTGATTGTGGTTTAGGTGTTTCAATTGTTGATTCATTTTGTTGGTAAAACAATTTTCTTAAAACCACACCTTTTTGCTCATCACCTATTTGGTGCTTTATATCTAAACAAACACTTTGCAAACGATCAGATTAACACATGTTGACATATTTACTAAGAAATTGTTGTTTTAACAAAAGTTCTACCTAATTCAAATCTTCCATGGAATATATGTTGATATTAAAAATAAACTAATAGTAACAAATAGATCTCAAATCGCAATATATAAAGAGTACTATGTGTATTACATAAATAGATTTTAAAAATTAGAATACAGGAAAAAAAAAAAAAAAAACATGTAGAAAATATATATAATAAGAATACCCTAAAGGACTAATGCAAATTAGTGTGTGTGTATACATATACATATATATATATATATATATATATTTATATATTTTGAAGAAGAGAATATGTTAAAAGCAATGAATGCTTAAAAAATGTGGAAAAGACTTAATATGTCAAATATGTGAAGGATGGTATCCAAGTTTTGTTAGGACACGATGGTGGCATGTTTCACAATTAAATGCAAAAATCATAAGTATACATATTGGAAATCTAATTCAGTTTGAGAAAAAAAAAATCAGTTTGGAAAGAAGTGTGACCATGATAAAAAGTGTTTCTAATGTTTGTATGATCTAATAAGAAGTCTTTTTCTTCTAAAAAAAATATAATAATAAGAAGTTTTTTGACTGGAAAAAAGTATGACCTATGTTAATAACATGCCTTTTTATTCTTAATTTGTATTGCCTAATCTGTCTTTTTTTTTCTTTTTTCTTTTTTTTTCTTTTCTTTTTTGGATCGAATCTAACAGGCCTTTTAATTTCAAAGAAGTGATTGGCCGTGGGTTCTAGTTAGCTCAATTGATGCCTTGGTCTGATAAAGTTATTATCAAAAGTGAACGCCATAAGTTGAAACTCTCTCTCTCTCTCTCAAAAAAAAAAAAAAAGGTGATTGGCCTACATTAATAAGAAGTCTTTTAAAAGTTTTATGGTTTAATCTGAGAATTTTTTTTTTTTTTTTTTGAGAAACTAATGTGAGAAGTATTTTAATTATAATATATTATAAAAATATGCAAATTAATTAGTTATGTATATAAAATATAGATAAATAATGATTTTTTTTTAATAATTTGATAATTGAGGGTGAGAGGGATTTAAACCCTAAATATTTATGTTAGAAACACAAGAAAACCCTAATCAATTGAGTTACAAGTTTGTTGATTGTATAGACATAAATATAAGAGCAAATTAATTAGACTAAAATACAGACAAGCATCTCTTGTATATATTTGCCGAATTTGTGTGTTGTAATGGGAATTCTCCTTTATCTTTTCCTTTCCTCCTTTAAGTTTTACCATTTTTGGCCCTCTACTAGCCTAATTTCATAGGTATTAAAAAAAAATTATACCTCTCATTAATTATTATTTCTTCGGTCATAAAGTCCTTATTATTAATTCCCACCATTGTTGCAGCTGTATTGCTATAAGAATCAAAATCATCGTATCAAAAAAACAAATATCGAAATCATATCTTTTTACCTTATATGTCTCCCTTTTTTACCTATAAATACCATTTTCTTGACCTTGATTAAGGATGCAGTAGTCTCTCTTTCTATCTCTTTATCTATCATATAGCCATGGCTAGGTCTCAAATTTTGTTTACATTCATAATATTCATGACTCTTTTTGTGATAGCCATGAGCAGAAGAATCAGCATTGGCGAGAAAATAAATAGTAATTGATTGATGCACATGCAACGTTCTATGGTGACATGACTGGTAGAGAAACCATGCGTAAGTATATGATTATATTGTCATAACTAGGGTGGAAGGAATATAGATATAACCCTAATTTCTTAATAGTAGCGTACAGTTTCAGTATTTATTTTGTGTGTTTCTCAAAAAAAATTTATTTTGTGTGTTGCTTGTGAGTTTTGAAAAAGTCTTAGCTTTTTAGTTTCTTACATGAATATAAATCTTCTATACCACTTTTTAAGTTCTAATTTATGTTTCACCAATCACAACTTATGATGTATTTATTTAATTTTTATTATAAAAAAGGCAAATTACAGTTTTTCTCTCAAAAAAAAAAAAAAAGAAAAAAAAGAATAGCCAAGGTTTAAACTATTGTATTCTTCTTACACTACCACCTACTAATTCTCTATAATTGTTATTGACATTATAAATAACTAGCTCTTTCTCTCAAGCATATGCATAAATACATTAAAAATAAACATAATTAAATGCATATATATTAAACTTTTTACAAGAGTTAAATACTATCGATGATTATTCTTAGATTTTGTCCACTTAAAAAAAAAAAAAATCCTTGTAAAAATACTATTTGGTAGAAGATGCAAGTTGTTCATTCTTGGTTATTTTATTTTATTTTATTTTTTTAAAATTGCTACTTCTTAAATTAATTTTTGTTCATATATTTTTTTCGTAAAAAAAAAAAATTAATTTTTGTTATGATGATGCAATAAATTTATTTTATGGGTACATTTTTGTAGGGACTGGATTTGAGCACTTCTTTTATTAGATGAATGGACTCAGGCCTAACTAGCCCAATACAATAAATTTGTAAAGAGTGGGTCAAAGAGCTAGGCTTTAGCGTATGGACAACAGTTAATATGGAGTGCATAACAATCAAACAGAGATGAACTAAGTTTATCAAAAATAAGTTATTCTCGGTACAATCTGAGGAGCTTTGTTCTAGGGAATATTGGATGATTCTTGTAGGGGCTGGGCTTTTCCCATGCAACGCGGGAGTTCAGGATTTTCACCCCACCAAGGGCTGACCTTGTAGTATAAGGCTTGACACCCTAGTCCCACATCGGCAAGGAAAGCGTCCCTAGAATGAGGTGGACTCAAGCCCAGGTAGCCCAATACAATGAATTTGTAGAGTATGAGTTCAAGAACTAGGCCCTAGTAAAGATTGCGACAACTAAACAGGGTAGTATGTGGGTTGGGCGGCAAGAACATAAGCTAGAGCGTAAGATATGGTTCCTCGACCCTCCTCTTAGGGGCTGGAAGTTCTTTCTCCTTCTTTAGTGCTAGGTTCCAAAGATGATACCAATGGTACCACCTTTCTTGCCCCCTTTCCCTCCCCTTTTTTGGAGGGCTTCTCACATTATATATTTGTTTTCAGTTGATCCTAACTCTACATTTGTCGACCAGGCAAGTCACTATTCGAGTGCTTGTCCCATCAGCCTTTTTTCCATCCCTCTGTGAGTTGCAGCTACCAAGGCTGCAGTGTTCAGGGGTCATTTCCTTATTAATGCTGCCAGAACGCCAGCGGTGGACATTTAATGTGGAGATGACAGTTTGTCTTGGGTTTGCTCTTCCCCCGTCCTTCCATGATCGGCACATTATACTCGTTTTTTCTCTTAGAGCGCTCTGGAAGGCTGCCTTTGATGGGGTGTTGACTCTCCCTCCTTTGGTCGGGATCCGCCGAGGACATAGTTATCCTCAGCGGTTCTCCTGGGTGATCCGGACTTTTTGCATCGTCTTCAGCAATTTCTTTCTCCTCGGCATGGGCCTTAGGCTTGGTACAAAGTGGGCCGGGATTACTTAATTCCTTGGCCCCACAATTTTCAAATAAGATATGAACAGCAAATATTTTGAACATGATATACTTTTCAATTAAAATTTATATTTAAAATAATAATAAATTTTTTTACGAAAATCTAGACTAGTTTTAAAAGATTAGAAGTTGTTTCGATTGGGGTCTAAATAGAATGGACTAGAAGCAGTATTAAATATATTTAAAATAATTTTTAATATATCAAAAAGATTACACATTCAAATTTTTACGTATAATAAATTTTAATTGAGTCCTTTTAATATAATATTTATGATTTTCATAGTTGGGGATTTTTTATCCGATAAATTGCATATTTTATCATCAACCTTTGATATTTGTTTTAAAATTATTCGTGTACTTTAAAATGTTTCAATTTAATTTTTATATTTTCAAAATTGTTTCAAAAAGATCTTTGCGAGCATTAAATGGATAAATAAATAAATAAATAATTGATAGGTTATGAGTATTATTTGTCATGATTATGATTTCTATCTTGAAACTTTACTTGACAGAGGGAGCTTGTGGGTATGGTGATCTTTTCGAACAAGGTTATGGCCTTGCGACAACTGCCCTAAGCACTGCACTCTTCAACAGTGGAAGCACTTGTGGTGCATGTTTTGAGATCATGTGTGTCAATGATCCACAATGGTGCATACCAAATGCTGGCACAATCACAGTCACAGCCACCAATTTATGCCCTCCTAGCAATAACCCTAGTGCAAATTGGTGCAACCCTCCACTTCAGCACTTTGACTTGTCCATGCCCATGTTCACAAAACTTGCACCATATAAAGCTGGAATCATCCCTGTTAAGTATCGCCGAGTCCCATGTATTAAGAAAGGAGGGGTTAGGTTTCAAATAACAGGAAATCCAAATTTTTTGCTTGTATTGTTGTACAATGTTGGAGGCGCTGGTGATATTTCTGATGTCAAAGTCAAGGGCTCTAATACTAATTGGATTCAGATGACACGCAATTGGGGCCAAAATTGGCAAACTGGCACACCTTTAGTAGGACAAAGCTTGTCATTCCAAGCGACGACTAGTGATGGGAAAATGTTGGAGTTCGATAATGTTGCACCTCCTAATTGGCAACTTGGTCAAAGTTACCAGGCCGGGATTAATTTTTAGAAATTCACTATCATTCATTGTGTCATTTAATATTTGTAGTTGATTTATAAGCCTGTACTACTTATGGGGAAAATGGCAATGCTGTCTAAGTTCACTACACCAGGCAATTTGTAATAAATTAAGTGAATAAAGATGTGTCTATCTTTTTTCTTTCTTTCTTTTTTGAGAGAGAGAAAGATGCGTCTATCTGATTTTTGGTATTGTGGACGTAGATGTAGTAACTCACGTCAAATTCATGGTGAGAGTTGTTAGTTTAATGGGGCTTATGTGCTTGAAAAATCTATATTGGTCAACGCCAGTTTTGCTTTCAATGCCAAGTTTTGCCTTTGTTGACTAATATGCACTGAAATTTTGGTGAAACTAAATTATATGTTCCTAAAATTTAGGTATTAAGTGTTTTTAGTCACTAAAATTTTACTGAGTTGTATTAGTTCTTAAAGTTTCAAAACTAGATACAATTGATCACTCTATTAACTTCCGTTAATTTGTTTGTTTACGTGTCTAACGAAAAAATGAGTAGGCATATTTTTAATAACTGTGGCAATTTTTTTTTAGTTTAAAAAAAATCCTAAAAATCTCTCTCTCTCTCTCTCTCTCTCTCTCTCACAGTAACTTCCAGCAAAATCCATGTCAAATCTTCAAAGACAGCAAAACAAGGAGTCTACAAACTAGAGATCCGTACATCGGAGCCTAGCCAATTCTCACAACCTACATAATCATACATATATGCAATACCTGCAGCAAATATCTTGCCGTTAACTTTTAAAATTAAATTTCTCAATAACACAAGAGGAACCTTTCATTTTTCTCCACCTCTCTCTCGTTTTCAGTATTATATAATTTGCCTTTGATTTGATCATTAGTCTACTCTCTGCGAAAAAATTCAGCTTGAGTTGAACATGAAAGCTATGACAACCTAGGTAAATTCTATGGGCTTACTTTCTTGTGATTTACATGTAATAAATTTGATAATCGACCAGTTGACCCATTTAAATTCAAGTAAACCCATTATTGATATGGCTCCCAATGTAAGTGAATAAAAGACTTTCTCTATCTTCCATAATATATATTTCAAATTTTGACAAAATAAAATTAATTTACTCCTATATTTTGGAGTGTCAAACCAACTAATTTTATTAAGTTTTGTCTAGATCAAATTCGCATCCCATCCATTAATTTTGATAAACAATGATTCAAAGAAAACTTGATCTAATGAATGAGACGCAGTTAACAATAACGAATGAGATGGAAGGAGTAAAAGATATAAAGGTCTGAATTATATAATTGTCATAGGAATTTTTATTTGAATAGCAGTTCATGCAACTGTCATTTGCATCCTAAATAATTGAACTTTACTGTTTAAAGATCAACATTTATTGTTTAATGATCTGTTAAGAGGTATTTTTTCTAGTGAAAAACGTTAATTGATAATGGAATATAATTGTTTCTCAAAAAAAAAAGAAAAAAAAAGGAAAAAATAATGGAGAATAACGCTCTTCCTTCCCCAGAAACCAATCTCTACCGCTAAGAGTCTGTCGTTTTCAATTCAGTTATGCAAAAGTATAAAGCTACAGATGTTGTGTGGCCTGAAATTTTATCAAGAGTTTTGTAAGATGGTGACATTATGTCCTCCCTTTATTAAGGAAACTAGGGTTCAATTTCCCTACCCCTGCTATATAACAATGAATTATCAAAAAAAGGAAATTGGAGGTCAAAATTTTTAGTAGCAACTAAGAGTGTGCACGGTTTGGTCAGTGCGGTTTTTTCTTAAATTTATCATCGAACAGATTAGGAATTGTTTTCTCATAATTGAAACTAATGCATACTGCCTAGGTTGGTTTTCCAACTTATGGCAGTGCCATTTTTTGTAGTTAGTTTAATCAGTTTGGTCGTTTTGAAATATTGAAAAAACAATTTTTAAAAATTAAATAAAAAACAAAACAAAACAAAAAAAAAAACAAACAAACAAACAATTGGGCTTTCAAACCCGATATCTATACATCAACTTGTTTCAAAATTTCAAGTAAATACAACAGAGAGGTAGAACCTAAACAACTAAAAGCAAAATGTAATGCAAATAAAATTGATATTGATTTCCATGTAATAAATAAATAAATAAAATAAAAACAAGAAATGCTTTACAATGAATTTATACTGCAACAAATAAACATAAATTATACTACTACAAATAAATTCTTTGACAGAGAAATGCTTTACAATAAATTTATACTAACACAGTAGCTCTACTGAGTAAGTAGCTCAAAATCAGAAATCCCCAAGTCAAAAAACATAAAAATAAAAATACAAAGATGTTGAAAATATACTAGGCAATATTTGGAATCATTGAAACTTATCAGCAGTGTTGCGGCAGACTAGTAAGGGAGTGAGAGCTGAGCAGCTTTGGTGCTGCAGCAGGCAGTAGCTAGGAGGCAGGTGAGAGTTCTCAACGAAGAATCTGGGAAAGAACAATTTATACCGTGACTCAATTTTCAAACCTAAAATAAAACGACATCATTCTGAACAACAATGCTATTTCACTTAGTTATAGGGGCAAATTAGTAATTTAAATATATAAAAATATACATATATATAAAAAGTATCGATTCGGTGAAGAATATATCAGTTTTCAAATTTCAGTTTCAACTACATCACCACACTAACGTTAGAAAAACCCACAACCTCCGTTCGTTGGCCTCGACTCCTGCGGTTGGCCCCAAGAGCAATGCGATTTCTCGACTCTGGTCGGCTGCAACAGTTAATCGACTCCATTGCACACCCCTAGTAGCAACTAACAATAACAACAATAACCAAAAAAAAAAAAATCTCTAAATAAAAATAGAGACCAAACTTATTCATTAATCCATGTATATCAACGATTTTGTTGCATATATGTTAGGTTCAAGTTACCCCTAATATAACTCTCAACAATATTTACATTACTCTTTTTTCTTTTTATTAGAAGCAAATTTTAGCAAGTCTACTATTAGGTCACTCTTTTTTTGCGAGGGCAAAACTTAAATACTGTATCTTAGGTATTGTCTATTTAACAGAGCAAACGATGTTAACATTATATCTTTTTTCCCCCTTGTTAAAACTTAATACTCATTCATCTTGTTCGGCTTCTCTCTTTGTACCACCCTTTTCTCACACTACTCTCATCCACATATCAATATTGGGATTGGAAGACTTAAACAACAAGAACAATTCATCACACTCAATCTCAACCACCAAACCTCACACTCACCACCTCCTAATTTTCATTCACTACCAATTCTCCAACACTACCCTTCTAGCCTCTCTCAAACCCTATCCACCCAACCCCACTTAAAGTCCTCCTCACTTCCTCTCATTTCAAGCCTTGCTAGACCGCTTCAAGTCGCAATGCACCACAAAAAAACCCAACACATTCACAATTACAGTTGTTGTCATCATTGGAGAGAGCCACAGGAGAAAGTATACCCTGCATCGAATATATGTTTCCCTTCTCTCACAACTGGTGAGTCTCACTAAGGAGTGGGAGCCACCACTATGAGAGAGGGAAAACATATGCCCAATGTAGGGTACACCTGCTCAAGCCAGAGACTCAAGAAGTAATGGTGGGCCTAGAGTTCTGTTTGATGGAGGCTAATTTATGTAAGTGCGGTTTTTGGGTTTGGTAGAGGAGATTGAGATTGAGATTTGGGTTAAGAGTTTTTGCAGAGGGTTGGTTGTGCAGCCATTGTCGTGATCTTTGAGGTGGCGATCTAATGGGCCTGTCATTAGGGGTTTTGTTTTTGATAATTTAGAATAAAGTTAATGAATCTATGGGTAAAAGGTTTCAACAGGAAAAAGAAAAAGAAAGATGATGAATTCACAAGTGGCTAATTTTTAAAGGAGTATCCAAAAAACAACACCTAAGATGCAATATCTAATCTTTTTGTTTAATTTGAAATTATCCATAACAAACGAGTTTATTGATCAAACAGTAAAAAATATTATTAAGCAAAGATTTTATTACAATGTTTAACACTTGTCCATAATACAAATCTAATGTTATTGATCCATTACAAGTAAATGATAAATATGGCCACAGAATTACAAATAATTGTTCACAATTATTAACGCAATAAAAATAAAAATAAAAATTATGTACAGACTGTAAACATGCAGGTGAACAAAACAAATAGTACCACTCAAGCCAAGTCTTCGCTGAAGGTTAGAGAGTTCGAACATTTATCGTTGTGCCCTTCTCCACAGATTAAACAACCAATGAAGATGCAAACTTACATTACACATCCATTTCAGCTGGGTTCTTCTTACTTTCACTTGGCCAATAGAGTCCAACGCTTCACTTCCAATCAAGCATGTCTAATAACCATAGAACCTCATCCTTGGAATTTGCCGCATCACAGAAATCCATTTCAACCCCAAAAACATCAATAACACCGTCATTTCCATCGTCCATGAAAAGCAAAGAGATCCATGCCCGGATTCCTGAGATGAAAGGGTAATCAGGAGAAAAGTCTAAATAGTCAAATGCCAAGGCCCTATATGCTGTCCTATCTATATAATCAAACATGGATTTATTGATGATGCAAGCAACCCTATTGGAATCCTTGCGCCCCACAAGCACTGAAACACTGACAGTCTGGCATAGAGGCACGGTGAACCTTGGCTCAACAGGTAATGTCATCTTGTACTCAGGGCCCTCCAGGTGAAACCTAAGCATGTCACAAATTCCTGGAGGTGGGATCTTGATGCCAGCTTGTAAATCGGGGCCTGGGACTACTTCAGAAAATATTAATCTGCCTTCAGCCCAAATGTCAATAAAAAATTCCAAATCATCAAAGGACAGCCTTGGGGGAAGAAGAGTTCGACGATTCTGACGTTTATAAAAGGTCTGATATAGCTTATAGAAGGTTAAGGTTGGAGGGTTAGGCCGCTTGCAGATCGAAGGCCATCTCTTGGCACATACACATTTCCAAAAGTAATCATCTCGGGCTATGTCTCTCCACTGCTTACTCACTGCCATACAGGAAGCAAGGTCCACACCATCCAATAAAGGAAAAACTGCCTTCAAAACTTCTTCATAATCCATTTTCAGCATACAAATATTCCCCTAAAATCATTCACAGCATTGAAGGGCCTAAAAGTGGTAGATAAAGATAAATCCCCTGTGAATAGAATGAGATGAAATTCAGATTAAGAAGCAATCATATAAATACAGATATATTTTGAAGCACCATCATGACATATTAATATATAAAAAACCACAGCAGCATACAAAGTATTCATAAAAGAAATTACAAGAAGCATCAAAGGTGGGGATAGATTCCCCGCCCAACCCCGCACAAATTTTCCCCACCCCAAAAAGATGATGAGATGGAGGCAGGCTCCCCCCATCCTGTCTTGCCCCACCATACCCCAAATGTGTGTGTGTGTGTGTGTGTGTGTGTATTTCGTTTTTGGATAAGTGTCAATTAACTACAAGGAAGACATTTATAACCTAAAACAGCAGCCAAAGACTCCACCTCAGAGACCTTCCCGAACTCCCTAATGGAAACAATCTCAGACCTGCCAAATTTATCCCGAGACCAGAAACAGCACAACTACCCCTCCTCTTTCTCTTTCATCTCTACCTCATTGATGTCGAAACTACCTCATTAGGGATGACAAAATATCTTCAAGCCGCTCCGACCTTGACCTACCCTGCCACCTCCCTGCACAGGTTTTCTACACCTAAGAAGGGTGGACGAGGTGGGGAAGGGGCACCTCTGATTTGACCCTACCCCTCCCCATTGCCATCCCTTTGAAAGGGGCAAAAAACTAAGGATTCAAACTGCTCCAAGATTTAGACTGATTGTTTAACAATAAATAGTTATTAGTAACCAATGCTGCTAGTCATAGCCCAAAGAAAAGATCTAATCAAGTTACAATGATTTAACCAAGTCTGAAGCCACTTATTCTTGTGCAATGCATTTTCTTCTATTCTGCCATCTATGAATTTTTATTGCGTAAGATATACACCCAACTCGTGGATTTTGAACCTATGGCCTTACCCTCCATCCCATTATTGAAGGTGAAGTAAACCATTTGAACTAGAGCTCACGGGATTTTGCCATCTCTAAATATAATCCAATAATGTAGTGCAACAGCCATATTCCTCAACCGTAAGCCCACCAATATACATAATTTGCTTGCATGCAAAATGCATATACACCAACTCACAAACATATAGCTACAGAGAAGAGCCTAGATGTTTACATTTTAACATTCCAATCAATTGTTCTTAGCCTATGTCATTGTTGTGCCCAAAATTAACACTTTTTAGGAAATCATAAACAATTCATTTAGATACCCACATGCTTTGCTTCAAGATCAAAAATAACATGCTTAGTTTAAAATGGCAGTAATGGAACAACTTTAACCATCATGCTCCTAATTCAATCCATTGAAGAAAACTTATCAAAAAAAAAACTAATAAAAAAGTAAGAACAAAAAAACAAATTACTTGATATTAGTAACCTATCGTGTAATAAATAAATAAATAAATCATTGATTTTGATCACTAATACCATAACACAAAAATTCCTTATATCCAAATTAAGATCAAAATTGTTGACTTTTTATTTATTTATTATTTTTTGCAGAATTGGGTAAGTTGGAACCTGCAGAATGTTGAAAAATCGATAATCATAAAGTATTATTCTAAAATATAAAATCAAATCTCACAATCAAATTCGATTCAATGAATTTCATGGTAACACTTACAAAACCCTAAATTTCTCAATTCATGACAAATCTAAAACCTAGAGAAAGAGAGACCAAACCTTAGATCGTCAACGACTGTGAGAGTTTCATCGAAAGCGAAGCGAGAAAAAAAAAAAAGAGATTTGGGATCGCGAAGGAGATCTGAGTAGCTTAATTCTCGGTGGAATTGGTAAAAACCTAGAGATGTTTGGAGAGAGAGAGAGATTTTCGCTTCGAAATGGAGAAAGTCTAAGAACTAAGAAATGTTAAAAGCATGCGGCTGGGGTTGAAGAGGATGGGAAAAGATAAGGCAGGAAAGATTATTAGTTAATTTAATTAACCTTATTGGGCTGTGCCGCTGTGGGCTTTCTGAAGGTCCCACCTTTTGTCTTTTTCCTTTACTTTGGAAAAGGACAAAGTAGCTGCAACCTGCAAATTAATTTGAACTTATCTTACTAATTTAGAGGAATTTTTTTATAACCCATTATGTGGCCATTTTTATTTTATATTTTTAGAAATAAACACACGGATTATGTGACAATTGATAAAAATACTTATATATATTATTTAAACAAGTAGTATAAGTCAATGTATAGGTCATGTGACTAAAAATATATATAGTATAATGCATTTGGATAGCAATATTTTAACATGTAAATTTGGATTTGAGAAATTAAAATACAAATACTTTTTTTTGGATAATTTGAAATGGTTAAGGAATTTGATTTGGCCAAAACCCACCAATGATTTTAAATCTTGAATGTAATATTTGAAGGCATATACATGTTACATACCAAAACATAATCAATGAATCTACAAGGGAAAAATCTTGTATGAGATGAGCTCATGTGACCCATGTCTCTCGTCTCAGTAGATGCTTTATCATTTACAAGGATTTAGGTACATACATTCTAAATTCCATGAGTAAACCTAAATAAATTACCAACAACCGCAGACATGCACATGCACACTTGACACATGGCCAAACCAATCAGATATTCATGTCCATGCTCCTGCTTCCATGATGGCTCTCAATGGGACAAACAACATTAGTCTCTATAAAGAATGAGATTTAGCATTTTTCTAAAGTTAGGATTGGAGAGGAAACCCTACACCATACCTTACATCATGGATCATGTTTAAAACCCTACATTGTACCTTTCATCAAACTGAGATATAAGCCCAATAAAACAGTGTGTATCAAAGCCCAATATTGAATATGACTATACCAAATTTATCGGCCCTCAAGTATATTAATTTTGTCACATCCAACCGGTTTTATGAAACCAAAAATCTAATTGATGGAAGCCTAATTCTAACATTGAAATCTTTGGATTTGAAATAATATCTAACCGTGTGGTCATACTTTAATGGATTTTAAATTTTATAATTTCAAATTCTCCTATTTATAAAATGCATAAAAACAAGAAATTTTAAATTTTATTAATTTAGAATCAAGACATTTTAAATCCCTTGATTTAAAATCTAAATTCAAGTATCCAAACACAATTGTAAATAATTTTATCAATCACAACGACGTAGTGATTTAGAGGAAAGCGATCTCTAATGTATGAATACAAGGGGAGAATAAATAGTGAAAATGGGTTCTACAAAAAAAAAAAAAAATATATATATATATATATAGGAGAAGGACAAGGTTTAGCTCCAAATTAGAGCTATTCCTTCCAAATAATAGAAATATTTTGTCATACTTTATGTTCTCCACCTTATGCTCCACTAATTGTGGTATGCCATGTATTTGATTTGATTTATTAGTCTATATCTCATATCAAATTTAAGTTTTTTCTTCTAATTAAATCCATGGTTTGCATATGTTAATATGTAAAATGTGATGCTTTTCCAACATATTCTTAAGTATACATAATGATATGGATATGCTTAAAAACTTCTTTTTGTTTTTTGTTTTTGTTTTTGTTTTTGTTCGGAGAAAAAGTTAGAAAAATATCCATACCATAAGACATTTTGATCTATGAGAAAGTTGACACGTTCTATAATTTCCTTTAATGGTTTATAGGATTTATAGGAAATACTTTTTAAATTTATTCATAAATGATAAAATAAATCTTGAAGTTTAGTATACAATACATAACTAAAACTAACCCATCGAGTTGAAACAACTCAAATTTTTAATTGACCCGTCATTTTTGTAGTTTGGTGGATTGGTGGTGGTTTGGAATTTTTTCCAACCTACCAATGGCGGATTGGTTAACACCTCCCCCCCCCCCCCCCCCCACAAAATATGACTCGCGCACATCCCTAACAATTAAATGTTACATTACTTTAGCCTTATGGGTAAATTGTAGAGAGTAGGATGGTCCTCTAATTTAATACCACTTGAAGGCCATTTAATTTTTAAACATATTTCTAGTCTATTTAAAACTACCTCAAGCCCATTTAAAATTATCTCCCATATGGAACTAGTAACTAGTTCAACCCCATTTAAAACTATTTCTAACTTTTTAAAAATTAAATCAAACTCTCTTAAGTCTCTTTATCAGATCTTATCATTAACTTGAGTGTAAGCTAAAAATTGATTTTAAAAAAGGCAAAAATCCAAAACTGACTATCTAACTTTCAGCCTTTTTCATTTCAGTTTTCTAACTTTTAGTTTTGTTATTTCAGTCCTCTAACTTTCAATTTTTGTCAATATAGTATTCCGTTAAAACTCAGTTAGCTACTGCTGTTAAGGTGCTGAAACGACGACATTTTGGCTTTTTTTTTTTAATTTATAAATTTAAGAATTAAAAGAAAATAAGAAAAAGCTGTATATATATATATATATATATTTAAGGGGAACGACTTGATTGTAGCCTAAGACTACATCTATACTCAATATCTTTTTATTGGAAGTGAATTTTGACAAATCCACCATTAGATTACATCTTCTTCTTATATCCTCTATGCTTGTAAAATTTATAGAAAATTAAAAATTAATAGCTATGCTATCAATAAATTGTTTAAATTGCAAGTTTTTATAATTTAAAATTATGCATAAAATATAAACTTATAGATCATATAGTGAATAATATCAATTGACATAAAATTTAATATGTGTATTAAGAGGCAAGAGCGTAAAGAATATACAATTTAACGGTTTGATTTTCAAAATATGTAGTAATAGTTATTTTATTTAGTAAGGTTGTAGCCTTAGGCGACTACAACCAGTTTTGTAGATAAATTTTATCCAAAAAAAGAAACTATACTGCATATAAATAGTGTTATTGTAAATTTTCATAATTATTATATCTTTAGATGGGTTTTACACGATTTTATATAAACTATCGTTGGTGGTTTTTAGTTTTTTCAAGTTGGTTGGAAAATTTTTGCCCTTAAGCCAAGTGCCCCACTAGTCGCTCGTGCATTAAATAAAACTTTTTATCATGAAAAACCTTATTTTCCCTCATTTCACAAGTACTGTGTTGTAACCATAAGTACCCCTATAGTCCTGCATTGCAACACACGCAAGAGAAGGATAACAAGAATATGAGATCCTCTTATCAAAAAAAAAAAAATTGTGAGATCTTTGAAATTAAGCATTAGCTCTTAGCATTCATTTTGCTTTACCCATATCATACTTTAGATATCATTCATCTTTGAATGTCTCACTGGAATTGGAGCTACAAATTGGTTTACACACTACTAATATAAAAAATAATGTAAGTGGTAAGCCCAAATACAGGATCGAAACCACTTTTGGACTCAGGGGCCATAGATTTTTTTTTAAAAAATATTATTATATATATGTGTACTAATTTTAGCAATTTTGTTCTATAAAATTCCATTTTGTTTTTCTTTAACAATATTATTGATTTTTTTAAGAATAATGTTATACTCACGCTTTTTTATAACATTTTTACAAATTGTTTTAGTAGCAAATTCTTATTAGTTCGCATGTGGGCACACCACTTACATCATTTTTTTTTACTTACCAGTAACCACTTATCACATCAATAATTTATAAAAAATTTGTAGTTCTAACATTTTCCTTATTTTAATGACCATAAAAAAAAAATTATAGATCTAAAATCTAAAACAAAATATACAAACCCAAAAAAAACTACTCAACAACATAAATTATCAGTAAAACTAAAATAAATAAATAAAAATTAAGCTCAATTAACTAATTTTATCCAAAATAAATAACCCTGTCCTTTAAAAAATTCCAAACAAAAATAATTTTGTTCTGACCCACCAAAAAAAACAAAAAAAAAAACTCAGCAACTAAGTAGTAAAATCAGAGATTGAAACTGCCACACACAGCCAACAGTAAAACTGCTTCCCCTAACTCAAAGTTCTGGCTCCGTCCCTACCCAAATGAGAACTAGTAAAAATTTGATACAACAACAATTTATAAAAATATTACAAAATAGTTCATGATTATAACATTACTTTATTTCATTTTAGGATAGCATTCATACGCCTCACCTACCTTAACCCCAATTGTTTCACACAAATCCATAAACACACATATCTTTTCAAATATTGCCTTTGAGAATTTATCCTAAAGTGTGATTCTAATTTTTTCCCTCATGCATAAACATTTTTTGCTAGACAATATAATATATTAGCTCTTTATACAATTTACCAAGTCTAAGTAATATATTCTTCACATTTAACTAACATTCTAAGCTCATGTTCGATTGACCTTTTGTCCTTTTCTTTTTCCTCGCAGTTCTATGTATTCCATCGAAGATATTACCGTGATTTTTCCAATACATCAACATGAATTTCAGTATTAAGCTTAAGCATGCAATCAATTCTTAGTTAAAAATGCTTTCTCGAAAAAAATATTAGTTAAAAATAAAAACCTAAATAACCACAATTAGTTGTTAATTATATAAATGTAGTAATGTGCTATGCAGAATCTAAATTGCTTGTCAAGAATCAAGATAGAGTTTTTGGTCGGCAAGATACTTCAGCTATAAAACACCCGTTGCAACTTTCTTCTTTGCAATAAGTTGATCATCTATTTGTATCAGCTTCATAAATATTGTTGCATAAAATCTAATCATGTATTTGTGATTTAGAATCCTTGTTTTGGACAATTTTGAAATACTTAAATTTTTTGGATGAATAAGGTTAGATAAATACTAATTTTAAAATCAAACTATATATATATATATATATATGTATGTATATATGAGATAGGTTGAAGTTATACTTTGTGTAACTCTAAACAAGTTACACATTTTTAAAACCATTGATTTCTATGAGATTTAATGGTTAAAAATAGTCAACTATCAGATCAATTTTTTTTTTTTTTTTTAATTTTAGGGTGTTTTTTTTCTCTCACCTTATTTATTACAACCATTGATCTCTCTTTTCTTATTTATTTATTCATGATGTCAAAATGAGAAAATTTTTTGACAATACACGTAGTATGTGCATATAGTGCAATGTGCATAATTTTTCCATCCTTCTCAAAGTTGTAGACCTCGTCCACTTCAATTTTCAAAGTATTCTTATTTTTATTTTACCTTGTTGATTAACTTCAATTTTCAAAGGTGCAGTGATAAATTTAAAAACGTATTCAACAAAATAAAGGGGAAACATATTTTGTCTTGCAGTGATAAATTTAAAACATTTTCAACAAAAAAGAGGGGAAATATATTTTGTCAAGACCAACAAAAGTAGGAGTTAGCAGTTTCTTTTATAGCATAAATTGTGAAAGGAAATACTACATAAACAAAGTAGCCGAAATATATTACTCCTAGATTGTGGTTATATTACCATAATTGTAAAATCAGGACATCATCAATAATTAGCTTACTTATTCATTAACCCATTACTTAGAATTTTGACATCCAAATCAGATCTTTCAAACTCTTGAATGACAACTATTCAATGTTAGGGATAGCAAAATCTTCATGAAAAGTTTCAGATGATGGCTCCAATACCTCGGCCCGCCTACCCCTTGCTTCAAATAAATCCCAGTAACATCAATATATATATATATATATGTCGTACGTATATGCAACGCAAGCTTAAATTTATTTTACATATAATTTTTTAATGTACAACCATATTTAACAATTTAAGCTATACATAGAATAAATTAATTACACTTTCAAGAAAAATTATTATAATGAAAGTCAAATGCATATAGTTAAATTCTTACCAAGAGAAGGTAGTTGAATTTAGTGCGGGTTATATTTATATTGGGTTCTAGAAGCTATAATTTCTAGATTTTAATTATAGTTTTATTATCTGCTTATATGTCCTTATCAACTTTTTAGTAATAGTTTTTTGTTTTGTTTAATTTATTTGTTCCTATCTATTGTTTTTTTGGAATTGTTCTTATTAATTCTTTAAAAAATAAATTGTTCTTATCAACTTGTTATAATGTACTTGTGTTCTTATCAACTATTTTTTTCTAATTGGATTGTTCTTATCTACATTATCCTAGCTAATTGCCACATGTACTGCTTTTGATTGTAGTTTTAGGGTTAAGTTTGTGTCCAATTTTGGATACGTATTCAAATTTCTACTTGTCCCAAATTTCTACTTGTCCAATGTATTACTGCACTGGACACAAGCCGTATCCATATGTAGTTTTATCATCCATTTATTTGTCCTTATAAACTTTTTAGTAATACTTTTTTTTTTTTTAATTGAATTGTTCCTATCCATTTGCAAGTTAAAAATTGTCATGTTTGTTAGAACCCCAGTATCTTCCTATCCCTTCTGTGCATGTGTGTGTTTCACAAACTAAAAAAAAAAAAAACTATCATTAATTTGGGCAACCTAATTCAACTTCCTTTCACTATAAGCCATTGCCACCCGTTTCATGTTTAAATTAAGGATTGGATTAAAAGTTACTCTATCGCTGCAAATATTCCATTCAACGTATAATATTGACATGACTCCTTTTTGTTTAGAGAGAAGCAGATATCATATACTAAGTTCCACTTCCACACATATATATGCAGTACGTTTCCTCTTTCTTTTTCTTTTTAATTTAAATAATAGGTCTTTCTTTTTTTTTTATCAAGTCTAATAATTTTTTTTTATTTTTTATAAATGTCTAGTAACTTTATATATATATATATATATATATTGTAAACTTTATTAAGAAGAAGATAAATTCAGTACATTATGAATAATAGCCGACTCAATAATTGATGGATTTTCCTTATGCAAATTACAAAATTATCAATATTGTCTACCTCTTTAGCATATTTTGTCAAGATATGCTAAACTTTTTGGGTGGTCACTGTCTCTCACGTGAAACGACAAGGAAATATCTATTTTGATTTCAAGGAAGTGAGTGCCCTAAATTAATAAGAACCTTTTTAATATATGCATGGTTTAATAAGAAGTCTATTAAATATCAGTGGAGTCAATACCGTACCGTTCCGGCTGGTACCGCCGAAATTTTTCGTACCGGCACCTTGACCGGAACAGAAATGTGGCTATTTCGTACCGCTTTTTGTACCGGAGCTTACCGGGTTGTACCGGAAAAACCGGGCAAAAAATCAGATACCGGCCGAAAAAAGGATACCGGACGGTAAAAGAAAAACAAGAAAAATGGAAGTGATTAATGGTAAAGGAAAATACCAAATAACCCATAGTACTGCCATCGCCAGCACTGTTCCGAAAGTGACCACCCATTTTTCTTCTTCTTCTTCACGCCCATCCTTCCATCCGTCTGCATCTCTAAGTTTTTAAGTTTTTATTTCTGAAGGCTTAGTTGATTGTTTAGTTGTGACTTTTAATAGTAAAAGACTAAAAGTAGAGGGGTTTGGTTTTGTTTATATCTTGTGGCAGTGTGCCCTCTGACACACCAACCCACGTGAATGGTTACAAAATTTTGAGATTTCAAAAGTTGATTTTTTTTTTTTTAATGCAAAGAAGTTTTAAACGGCATTTTAACTTTTAACTTATTATTATTATTATTATTATTATTATTAAAAAAGTAGGAACATCAATTCCCTATTATTGTTAATATTATTTAGTTGAAATTTTAACTAGAGATTAACATATTAAATGACATAAAGATTTATAAATTTAAACTTTTTAATAAATAATATAAATTTTGGTTATATATATATATAAAATAGCGGTAAACCCGAAATGGTACGCCGGTATTGACCGGTACCCGAAATATATCGTACTGGTGGCCAAACCGGTACAGCCTTCGGTACGGTATTGACTTTCTTGTTATATATAGTACAATAAAGTTATTTAAAGTTAGCTATGCGCCCCCTCAAAAAAAAAAAAAAAAAAAAAAAGTTAGCTATGCGACTTAGCAAAACCCGTAACATTGTAGGATTTACAATTTTTTCTTTTGTTGAAAAGGATTTACAAAATTGAACATTCTCTTTACTTATCCATATATTATATTGAGACGTAGTCTTTTTAGCTGAGAATTCTTATAGTTGTAGATTTCTTTTTTATAGAAAGTCTTTCGGTCTTAATTTTTTTTTTTTAAACTAGTTTTAGTTTTATTTATTTATTATTACATTTCTCAATTTTTCAGAAAGTTATCTATGCCACTTGGCATAACTTAAGGAATTCTAGGGTTTCAAAATCAAAAAAAATTTCTCAAATTTAACTTTAATACTAGTATTATGCTCATGCGATGCACGGCTTAATAAAAAATATTTTGATAATATAATTAAATTTAATAACAAATAAAATGAAAAAAGAATTAATTCAAAATTTAAGATTAAAAAATAAATTGTACTTGTACATTTTAAAGAAATTTAATTTTTATTTCTTAATTTGATATTTAAATTATTTTTTTTTAGTGTTGATTTTATTCAAATGGTTATAAGTTATATCAACCCTAAACTAACATATGTATCCATATGTAACATTATAAATTAATAATAAATAAAAATATAATACTCTAACTTAATGTAACATTCTAACTTACTAATAAATAAATATAACACCCTAACTTAAAGTAATATTTGTAATTGTATTGTGTTTTAGCCTTTAAGAACACACACACACACACACACACACACACACACACATATATATATATATATATATTTTTTTTTTTATCATAAAAAAAACACAGATATTAATATTACACATGAAAAAATAATGAATTTAATAATTGAAACGGTTGAAAACAAAATTAAGCAAAAACCTCAATTCATTAATGAAAAAATATCCAAACTTTTGAACTTAAAAACAAAAAACTGAGTTAAGTAAAGATAGACTTACATAGAAATTTGGACGAATGAATTCTCTCGTATCCAATTTCATATTTGACAACAAATTTTGCTTTTAATTAAAGAATATAGATTACATGGAACAAAACACCAAACAAAAGCCATAACAAATTAAATCCTTTATAAAATATTGATGTCAACAACAAATAATCATGTAATAAGAAATTAAAAAAAATACAAATATATTGCTTGCTATATTGACTTCTAAAAAAAATACTAAAAAGTGTGATCAAACATAGAATTTCAGCAACAAATACACAAAATCATATTATATATAATAAAAAGGCAACAAATACACAAAGTCTATTCAATTTGATGAAAGAAAAAAAAAATTACCTATAAGGTTGTAGGTAGGGCAAAGAGGAGAAAAGAAGAATATAACAAATAATTGTAAAATACGTAATAAAAATAATAGACACCAAAAAACTGTGTGTATATATAATGAGAATTTTAAATTGTGAAGAAGATGATATAAACAAAAAGAAGTAGTTTAGGTGAAACTCAAATACTTTTTTTTTTTTTTACTTTGTTATTAAGAAAAAGATTATATAAGATGCAAATTTATCCACACAAAAAAAAAATGTAGGAAAAAAAAAATGCAAGTTCTATTTTTTTTTTTCCTTTTACGTTTTTTAAAGAAACATAGGAAAAGGGGATTGATTAAACTAACTAAAAGAGTGAAAGTGAAAACCAAAATAGAAAATATATGGGGTGGAACGGATAAAAATATTCAATGCTTACCAAGTTTGGCCTTCGCGATGAAATGCTTTGGATATAGAACCCAGCCCCATAGATGATGCCATGTTATTGTGTTGTGATTCTTCTGAAATGGGCAAAGCTTAGAACCACCAAAAAAGCATCAAGATGAAAGAATCTCTTTTTTATTTAAATTATATCCTTAGGTAATTTTATTCTATTGATTTTAGTGCTTGTTGATAACATTTTAAATAAACATAACTGTTATAGTTATAAATCAAATACTACTTTCTTTCATTACTTAATTTGTTATATTTATCCAAAAAATGTGTATATATCTATTTTTAAAATCTAAAAATTTAATAAAATTTCTGCAATTTGGTAAAGCCACATGACGCAACCACAGCGTCTAAACCCAACTTTTATTATATATAATATAATATAATATGATATGATATGATGTTATAATATATATATGATAAGAGCAAGTTAGACTAATTAAACAGCCTTTTGCAATATATATTTGCCAAATTTGTGTGATAACTATAAAGGAAATTCTCATTTTATCCACACCCCCCCCCCCCCTTCTCCTTTTATCTTTTTTTCTTTCCTCCTTTAATTTTTTATCATTTGGGGCTATCTACTAGCCTGATTTCATGGGTAAAAAAAAATTGTCTCTCATTAATTTGTGTTATTTTTCTGTCATAAAGTCCTTATTATTAATTCCAACTATTATTGCAGTTGTATTGCTATAAGAATCAAAGTCACATTTGATTACCTAATTTGTTTCCATTTCCCGCCTATAAATACCATCTTCTGGACCTCACTTAAAGATGCAGTAGTCTCTCTTCTCTCTTTATCTATCATATAGTCATGGCTAGGTCTCAAAACTTGTTTTCATGCATAATATTCATGACTCTTTTGGCGATAGCCATGAGCAGGAGAATCACCATTGATGGGGAAATAGATAATAATTGGTACGATGCACGTGCAAAGTTCTATGGTGACATGACTGGTAGCGAAACCATGCGTAAGTACAACTATATTGTCATAGCTAGGGTTGCAGGAATAATAGAATTTAGCTATAATCCTAAGTTTTTAATAGTAGCGTACAATTATAATATTTATTTTATGTGTTGCTTGTGACATAGATTTTTAGTTTCTTTTACTACCGCATACTAATTCTTCTTAATTGTTATTCATATTATAAATAAAGTCATGTAAATTTTGTCTTTGATAAATTGCATATTCTGTCATCAACATTTGATATTTATTTAAAATTGCTTTAATATTTTAAAGTGTTTCATTTTAATCTCTATATTTTCAATATTGTTTCATAAAATTCTTTACGTGCATCTAATGGATGAAAAATATATTGATGAGTTACGAGTATTACTTGTCAAAATTATGATTTCTAACTTGAAAATTTATGCCACAGAGGGAGCTTGTGGGTATGGTAATCTTTTTGATCAAGGGTACGGCCTCAGTCCAGCAGCCCTAAGCTCTGCACTCTTCAACAACGGACTCACTTGCGGCGCTTGTTTTGAGCTCCAGTGTGTCAATGCTCCACAATCATGCATTAAAAATGCTGGCACTATCAAAATCACTGCAACCAATTTCTGCCCTGCTAACTACAGTAAGACACAAGACATTTGGTGCAATCCCCCACAAAGGCATTTTGACTTGTCCTTGCCCATTCACAAAAATTGCACAATATAAGGCTGGGGTTGTCCCTGTTAAGTATCGCCGAGTTTAATGCACTAAGCAAGGAGGAGTTAAGTTTCAGATAACAGGAAATCCATATTTTTTGCTTGTATTGTTGTACAATGTTGGAGGAGCTGGGGATATTTCTAATGTCAAAATCAAGGGCTCTAATACCGATTGGATTCAAATGTCTCACAATTGGGGCCAAAATTGGCAGACTGGCACACAGTTGGTAGGGCAAAGCTTATCATTCCAAGCGACTACTAGTGATGGAAAAACATTGGAGTTTGATAATGCTGCACCTCCTAATTGGCAATTTGGTCAAAGTTATTCTGCGACGATTAATTTTTAGAAATTCATCACTAGCATTCATTCTGTCCTTTACTATTACTAGTTGATTACTTGATTTATAAGCTTGTACTACTTATGGGAAAAATGGCAATGTGGTCTAAATTCACTTGCTTCATGTGATTTGTATTTTATTATCAATAAATTAAGTGAATAAAGATATATATCTATTTGATTTTTGGTATTGTGGACGTAAATGTAGTGACGCATTCATCGGGGAGTTGTCAGTTTAATGGGATTTATGTGTCCTTGAAAAATCTACATTGGTCCATAATTCAAACAGAATTTTGTATTTTTTGACTAAAAAAGCACTAGTAATAGTGATGCTAAATAACTATATTGCTATATTTGACACCACTAATACTTAAAATACATGCTACAACAATGATGTTATATCTAAAATTTTTTAGCTACTTGCTACAGTGCGCAGCGATAAATGACTGTGCACTGTAGGAAATAGCTAAATATTTATATATATATATATATATATTTATATTATTAAACTCTCTCTCTTTTCTCATTAAAGAATTTTATCTTTTCTTTCTCCTTCTCTCTCGCCGCCGACCCATCTCACAGGGAAACAACGAAACCTTCAGTAGAGCAAGCGACCATGTTCCAAGTACAAGGGTCAATGGAATTAATATCCCACCCATTCATCACATTCAACTCGTCCTTTAGCTTAATCTTCACCACCATCAAAACAATCACTGCTTCACCCAAAAAAACATAGAATTAAATAGAGATTCAGTCAAAATAAAAAATAGAAGAAGAACACAACAAAGCAAAAAGACATGGGTTTTGTGTCTTTTGAAGAAGACCCCACTTGGCACATACCCTCATAGTTAAGAACCTTTGGAGAAAGAAGATTGTCAGAGGCAACAACCATTAATTGGCAACCACAAGAAGAAGCAATTGATTGAAACATTAATGGGTAACCTTTCTATGAAATCTGTTCTTGGTTGGCAGTGGTTGTGGAGTGTGCTATTGATTGGTTTGTGGTGTTTTTTTTAGTAGTGAGATGTTTTATTTTATGGTAGTTAAATATATTATTTTATTGTGATGTTTATATTATTTTATTGTGTTGAAAGCTAAAATAGATCCACTACTGCTAAATATTTTGTAAAATGAGCAGGTAAAATAGATAAAATATATGCAAATTAACTTTAAGATTGTTTAAGTTTTAAAATTTTTTTTTCTATTTTTTTTATTTGAAGATTTGTATGACGTCAGAATCAAGGATTCTAATACCGGTTGGATTCTAATGTCGTGCAATTTTGGGGCCAAAATTGGGAGATAAGCACACAATTGGTAAGGCAAGACTTTTCATTCACTACTAGTGAATAATTTGATGATGTTGTACCACGTAATTGTCAATTTTTTTAAAATTATCAGGATTAATTTTGATAAATTCACTAGCATTCTATCTTATACTATTACAAGTTGAGATGAAATTCAAATTAAGAAGCAATCATAATAATACTGATATTCTTCGAAAATTCCCTACCTTGTCCCCGCATAGGTTTTTCTCACCCCAAAAAGCTGATCAGGGGGGGACATGTTTTGCTCACCTTCATCTTGCACCACCATGCCTCAAATGTGTATGTGTATATATATATATATATATATATACACACACACATATATATGTTTTTTTTAATAAGTGTTTATATATGCGTGTGTGTGCGCGTATGTGTGTGCGCGTTCATTTATTAATTATATATTTAAATTAATGTCATATATAATTTAATTTTTTCTGTACATTTTTTATATTTCAATGGTTACAATAGAAGAAGAGAGAATTGAATCATAAATGTCTCCATTGAAAACACAAGGATGTGCCAGTTGAGATATATGCTCCTAACTAATCCTTTTTTATACATATCCTATTAATCATTTTGTTTATATAATAAATGTCACTCTAATAGAGAAATAAGAGTAAAAGACTGGACTTGAGGTAGGTGAAGTGTATGAATGTTGTCCTAAAATGAAATATTCAAGATTATGATAATTGTTGGCTCCAGTTAACTTAACTAGTAAAGTTTCAATCATACAATTCAAAACTTGTGCAAAAATTCTAGCAAGCTTGAATAAATCCTCCAAAACTTGTCCATCCCAGAAAACCGATGTGGAAACCTCCGGATTCTAGTGAGATAAAAATAAACTTTAATGGGGTCATGTTTAAGGACTCACATGAAGCAGGTATCAAAGTGGTTGTTCAAAACCCTCATGGGGAAATTATGGCGATTATGTTCCGAGAAGATCCCTATGCCATTTTCAATGGTTATATTAGAGACTCTAGTTGTATGAAGAGCTATTATTTTCATCCACGAGATTGGTTTTCTTAAATCTAGTTTTGAGGGCGATCCAAAATTTTCGATCAATGCTCTTTGCCATAGGAATTAGCTACATTCTTCTATTGGTCATCTTATTAGAGACACTTTGTTTTCTGCTAGCTCTTTACATAGCTTTTCTTTTTTTCATACACTTAGGCAAGGTAATGCTTTAGCTCATGCTTTAGCCAAGCGAATGAGATTTTTTTTTTTCCCTATTTTCGTCTGGATGGAGTTTATTCCTCCTGACCTTCATGACTATTTTGTTTAAGATCTTTTAGCTACTAAAAATAGAGGTAAGACTGTTTTTCTTCTTAAAAAAAAATATGGTAAAGTCCCAATTTTCATGGAACAGATGTCATAAGCTAAAATTCTATCGTGTATATATATATATATATATATGTATAAAAGATCTAATAAGGTTTAGATTTAATGTTTAGTAAGTGTTGCCTAAGTGAAAAATGCTTAATGTCAGTATTTTTTTCCCCTCTCGATTTTGGTTTAGGTGTTGCAAATGTTGATTCATTTTGATTGTAAACTAATTTTTCTGATTACTCTTTAAGTGGCTGATCTTACTAGTTTGCAAAGCGATCAGATTAACTCATGTTGAGATATTTATAAGGTAATTGTTGTTTTGGTTTAAAAAGACGTTTTTACCTAATTCAAATATTATGTGAAAAATATGTTCATATTGAAAACAAACTAATAGTAACAAATAGATCTCAAATTGCATTATATAAAGAGTACTGTGTATTGCATAAATAATGAATTTGAAAGACTTCAAAGTTGTGCAGAAATTTTTTTTTCTTCTACTTCAACAGATTACCTTTTATGAAGTCATGATAATGATAATCTCTCTCTCTCTCTCTCTCTCTCTCATATATATATATATGATGATGATGATAAGCAGCAAATCTAATTCAATTTGGAAAGAAGTGTGACCATGATAAGAAGTGTGACCATGATAAAAATTATTTTTAATATATGTATGTTCTAATAAGAAATATTTTGATTGCAAAAAAGTGTGACCTATATATAGTAATAATTTTTTTAGCTGAGAAGTCTTTTTCTTTTTTTCTTTTTGGAGAAGAAGCTAAGAAGTCTTATAACTGTAGATTTCTTTTTTATTGAGAAACTCTTTCGGTCGTAGAGGTTAATTTTATTAGTTTTAATTTTAGTTAATAAAAAAATGTTTTTTTTTATTAGGTGTGAATTCTTGTTAGTTCAGTTAGTAAAATTTCTGATGGTTGAATGAGAGATCTGGGATTCAATTCTCACCTACACAAAAACCAATTATTGTCTTGATCTGATGATATTAGCTATCATCTAGAAGAGACATCATTGTTTAAACTCTCTAAAAAAAAAAAGTTAAGGAATTTTAGTTTTTTTATTACATTTCACAATTTTTCAGAACGTTAGCTATGCCACTCGGCATAAGTTAAGGAATTCTAGGGTTTCAAAATCAAACTTATTCTCAACTTTGACTTTTATATGTTATTTATGTATCTATAAATATAGATATATAAGCAAATTAATTACCAAAAAAAGAAGAAGATATATAAGCAAATTAGACTAAACAGCCTTCTCCTGTATATATTTGCTAAATTTGTATGCTGTAATGGAAATACTCCTTTTTTTTTCTTTTCATTTCCTCCTTTAATTCTTTACCATTTGTGGCTCGATCTCTACTAGCCTGATTAATTTCATGGTTATTAAAAATTATACCCCTCGTTAATTTTTTTTTCAGTCATAAAGTCTGTATTATTAATTCCCACCATTCTTGCAGTTGAATTATTATAAGAATCAAAGTCATATCATTTTACCTTATTTGTTTCCCTTTCCCACATATAATTACCATCTTCTTGACCTATCTTAAGGATGCATGCAGTGGTCTCTCTTTCTCTATATCTTATCTCTCTGTCTCTGTCTCTCTCTCTCTATCTCTCTCATATAGTCATGGCTAGGTCTCAAAACTTGTTTTCATGCATAATATTCATGACTCTTTTTGTGATAACCATGAGCAGGAGAATCACCATTGATAGGGAAATAGATAATAACTGGTATGATGCACATGCAACATTCTATGGTGACATGACTGGAAGCGAAACCATGCGTACGTATAATTATATTTTCATAGCTAGTGTTGGAGAAATGATAGAATTAATTTAGCTGTAGCCCTAAGTTTTTAATTGATGATAGCGTACAATTTTATTATTTATTTTGTGTGTTGCATGTGACAAAGTCATAGCCTTTTAGTTTCTTTTACTACGGCACTCTAACTCTTCTTAATTGTTATTCACATTATAAATAAAGTCATGTTAATTTTTTTTTTTTTTTGATAAGTTGCAGATTTTGTCTTCAACATTTTATATTTATTTTTATAATCTAAAGTGTTTCATTTTAATCTCTATATTTTCAATATCGTTTCATATTTTCAATATTGCTAATGATGAGTTATGAGTATTACTTGTCAAAATTATGATTTCTAACTTGAAAAGTTATGCGACAGAGGGAGCTTGTGGGTATGGTAATCTTTTTGATCAAGGATACGGCCTTAGTACAGCAGCCCTAAGCTCTGCAATCTTCAACAACGGACTCACTTGCGGCGCTTGTTTTGAGCTCCAGTGTGTCAATGATCCACAGTGGTGCATACAAAATGCTGGCACTATCAAAATCACTGCAACCAATTTCTGCCCTGGCAGCCCTGCTAACTATAGTAAGACTCAAGACCTTTGGTGCAATCCCCCACAAAGACACTTTGACTTGTCCATGCCCATGTTCACAAAAATTGCACAATATAAAGCTGGGGTTATCCCTGTTAAGTATCGCCGAGTCCCATGCATTAAGCAAGGAGGAGTTAGGTTTGAGTTGAAGGGAAATCTAAATTGGTTGCTTGTATTGGTGTACAATGTTGGAGGTGCTGGTGATGTTTCTAATGTCAAAATTAAGGGCACTAATACCAATTGGATTCAAATGACTCGCAATTGGGGTCAAAATTGGCAGACCGACACAAAATTGGTTGGGCTAACCTTGTCATTCCAAGTGACCACTAGTGATGGGAAGATGTTACAATTCGATAATGTTGTACCTCGTAATTGGCAATATGGTCAAAATTTTCAGGGAAGGTTTAATTTTTAGAAAGTCACTAGCATTCTTTTTTTTTTTTTGGTAAAGAAGTCACTAGCATTCTGTAGTTTACTATTACTAGATGATTTCTATCGCTAGTATAACTTTTTGTTTTTTCCTAGAAAATAAGCTTGTACTGGGTAATTGGCAATGTCGTCTAAACTAAATAGCATGCAATTTGGAATATATTATAAAGAAGAGACTTTCTCTTTATGCTTTCCATAATATTTCTCATCTATATATATATATATATATATATAAAACCGAAACTTTTGAAACTCTCACAATTTTCCACATCATCACTATTTTCTTTTTCTTTTTATTTTTTATTCTTTTTATTTTAGGTTTTATATCTTATAACAATAATATTGAAAAACGTATACAAACTTGGAGGCCTATTTAAGGGCTCCATAAAACTTGATGGACAAGAAAATATATTCTAAAATAAGCCCTAATTAATACCTAACTATAATAGAAACCAAATTTGACCTAAAAAAACATTAAAAGAGCCTAAAAACAAGGAAATAAATCACCTATACCTAAAATAACGTTTTTTGCATAAAAATACCAAAATCTCTTCTCTCCTTAAAACCCTAACAATTACCATCTCAAAACCCTAAACTCAACTTCATTTTAAGATTAAAAAAATAAGAAGAAGAGAGACTCACGTAAAAAAAAAAAAAAAAAAAAAAACAACAACAACAACAACAACAACGTAGGTTTTGTCTTTTTTTATTTGCTTTCATATGTGCCTGAAATTTTCATTCTATCTTATTGTTTTATTATGTTTAGAATTGATTTTCTTATAAGTATTTGGGTTAATCTCTATATTTTGATAGTGTTTTTATGAGTTTGGTTTTTGGGTTGAAATTCTAATAATTATTTTATATTGTATATGGCAGA
The DNA here is from genome assembly GCA_023621385.1 of Quercus gilva. NCBI lineage: Eukaryota > Viridiplantae > Streptophyta > Magnoliopsida > Fagales > Fagaceae > Quercus > Quercus gilva. The sequence continues at coordinate 65,428,092 of CM042474.1, read as the reverse complement.
TGAAGCATCTCTATTTTTTGGAGAAAAATCAAAACTGCAACCTATATCTTCTAGCCCAAGGTGTGGTAAATTTTTATATGTTCTTACTTTATTGAGAATTTTTATTTGGGTTAATGTGATTTTTTGTTTTTTTATTAAAACTTTGATTTTTAGTTGATTAATTATTTGTTTGGATTAATTTCAATTAATTATTTGTTTGGATTCAACGTAAAATATAATGGAATTAGGTGTTATAAATTTGATAATATTTCATATTTTGAATTGTTTATATTATTTAGACTCCTGGTAAGACTCTCTCTTCTCTCCTTAAAACCCTAGCAATTACCATCTCAAAATCCTAAACTTAACTTCACTTTAAAATTAAAAAAATAAGAAGGAGAGAGACTCAACTAAAAAAAAAAAAAACGTAGGTTTTATCTTTTTTATTTGCTTTCATATGTGCCTGAAATTTTCATTCTATCTTATTGTTTTGTTATGTTTAGAATTTATTTTCTTCTAAGTATTTGGGTTAATCTCTATATTTTGATAGTGTTTTTGTGGGTTTGGTTTTTGGGTTGAAATTTCTAATAATTATTTTATATTGTATACAACAGATGAAGAATCTCTATTTTTTGGAGAAAAATCAAAGCTACAACCTATGTCTTCCAACCCAAGGTATGGTAAATTTTTATTTGGTATATTATATATGAATTTTTTGAATTTGAAGGGTTTTGTTTGGTTTTAAAGTAGAATTTGGGGATTCTATAAAATTTGGAAGTTTAAGTTTTGGGGTTTTTGGTATTTGTGTCTTAATAAGTTGATCTTAATTCTTTACCTTATATGTTTTTTCTTTATTGAGAATTTTTATTTTGAGTTCATGTGATTTTTTGTTTTCTTAATTAAAACTTTGATTTTTGGTTGATTAATTATTTGTTTAGATTAATTTCAATTAATTATTTGTTTGGATTCAACATAAAAGATAATGGAATTATGTGTTATAAATTTGATAATGTTCCATGTTTTGAATTGTTTATATTGCTATTAATACGACTAAATAAGATTTGTTTTTATCTTTGTAGTTTATATCAGTTTTGAGTGTGTGTATATATATAACTTTTGGAAATTTTGCTTTATTAATTTAAGAATTGTAAATTACTTTGTAGGTTTCAGTAACTATGTACCTGCAATGAGACATTGACAATATAAGCATATATATATATGGTATTAACATTTTATAAAAATCTTTCTTACAACTCAATAACATTCTACGTTAGACAACACTTCTAAACTAATGAAAAATATAGAAGTTAAATATTTATTCCCATTGTATTTTATTTAATTATGACAGATCCATTTTTTTTTTAATGCTAACTAGCAAAATTTCTATAATATGCATATTATTAACCCAATTTTCTATTTCTAAATTTCTTAGATTTTATTATATAAATCTTTTTTTCTTTTAAATTCTTGGTGGACAAATCAGTCTCTTACTAATTCTTTTACCTTAACGTGATGTTTGTTAATTGTCCTTTTATTTAACTATCCCGTGCATCGCACGGGTTAACGACTAGTTTTGACATAATTTACAATCTTGAAGTGTCAAACCAACTAATTTTTGTTGGGTGCTAGCACCGTGTGGGTCCAGCCCACATGCTTGGGTCAAAGCTCATTAAATGAGCTTGCTTCCTCAAGCTTCCAAAGTCAGCATGTCATTCCTTCGGCCATGACTTATATTATGTTTGGTTAGGATAAAAATAGGGAGGATGAAAAATAGAGGGTAAAAAATAGGATGGAAAACAGTGTTTTTCACTGTTTGGCAAAAGAAGGAAAATGCTGAGGATGAAAAACCCTGAAAAACCCGGGAGAAAATTTTCTCTCCTGGGTCCACAATTTTCATCCTCCCAAATCAAGAGGAAAATTGTGGAGAGAAAAATGCTCTCACAGCACTTTTACAGAAATGCCCTCACAGCTACAAACACAACAATCTTTCTCTCAAACATCTCTAAACTCAAGCATAATCAAGCATAATCAGATTATCAGAATACAAATTCAAAAACACAATTTTAAAATTAATCAAATCATAACAATAAAAGCAAAAAAAAAAAAGAAAAAGACAAAAGACAGAAGACAGAAGACAGAAGACAGAAGCCATCTGACCCATCTGGATTGCGTTGGGGACGAAGATGAGCGACGGCTCTGGCTGGGCCAATTACTTTGGGATAAAGATGACCCATATGAACTGCGTTGGGGACGACTATTTTGGAATCAAGTAAAAAAAAAAAAAACAGAGAGAGCAAGCTGGAGAAAAAAAAAAAGAGAATGAGAGTGCTGGAAGCCTGGAACGTTCTTGAGACTTGAATGAGGGAGAAAAAGAAAAAGAAGGGGGTGGGGATAAAGATAGGATAACATGTGTGGAGGAGATAGCGTTAAAAAAAAAAAAAAACGTATGGATGAAATGAAAAGAGGGAAATGAGAAATAATATAAAAAATAAAAAATCCTATTTGGGAAATATTACTACAATATTTTCACAATAAATTTTAAGTAATAGATTGTTATTAGTTAATATTGGTGAGTAAAAAAATAATTTCAGTGGTGGGTTCAAATTAGAACCAGTAACAACTTTTCACATAAATTTTGTTATGAAAGTATTGCGAAAAATGTTGTGAACGTAACACTTCTCATTGAAAAATATAATTATTGGTAAATTTTATATTATTTAATGAGTACAAATAAATCTATTTCTTACCTATTATGTAACAAGGGTATAATAGTCAATTTATATAAACTACATTTTCTATCTTTCCCTTTTTCTCTCTAACCAAACAAAAGAGTTTTCCACTCTCCCACTTTTCCGCCCCTCCAACCAAACACACATAAGGGAAAATCAAATCTTTTCTATCCTCTCACTTTTCCATCCTCTCACTAATTTTTCATCCTCCCACTTTTCCACTCCTCCAACCAATAGATCCTTAGGCGTGTGGAACATGCTAAAACTGAAAAAGGAGAAAAGAAAGAAAACTCAGGCCATTCGGCCTAGTGAGAAGAGCTGAAGCAAGAGAGCCATATTCGGCCATTTTGTGTGTGAGTTTCAGAGAGAACAAGACAAAGAGAAAGAGAGTGTTTCAACTTGAGTGGGGCAATACGAATGAAGAGATAGAGAGTGAGAGTGTGGGAGAGTGAAAAAGAAAAAGAAGACATTTTTCTTTGCTCAAGTTACCAAAAAGGAAGATAAATTAGTGGAGTTCTCATGGAGAGTTGAAGTATTCAAAGGAAGATTTTGCTACTGGCTTTGTAGGAAGATTGTATTTACTCCTTGAGATTTATTTATTGTATATCCAATTTATTGTTTCCCTCTACACGAGAGGGTTTTCCACGTAAGATTTGCTGGGATTTTTTTGTTTCCATATATTGCTATTGCTTGGTGGCAAAAATGGCCTATGACCACTATTTAGGAAAAAAATTAGCAACTTACCACTGTTCTGGAAATATATAGGGATCGACTACTTTTTTTGAAACTCGAATTTGTGAAACTTGAGTTCCAAAAACTCGAGTTTTTTGAAAAAATTTTAAAATTTTTTATGGTACTCGATTTTACCAAACTCGAGTACCCAAAAAGTGGTACATTTCTACAAATTTTCAAAACAGTAGTAGATTATTACATAGTATGGAAAAAGATGCTATTTGGCTATTCTCGCCATTGCTTGGTAGTCATTAATTTTAATTCACACGTAGATATTGAGGGGATTAGGATTTTTCCCCAACAATTTTATCACTAGGAGTCTTATAACTCAATTAGTTGTTAAACATCTATTATTCAAATCTTTCCTCTCTATTGTAATATTGAATTAATAAAAAAAATGATCAAGTTTTGTCTATAGATCAAGATTCGCGTCTCATTCACTAATTTTTTAAACCAATCATTCAGAGAAAGCTTGATATAATGAATGTCTGATATAGCTTGCAGATTGAAGACCATCTCTTCTTAATAAGCCATTTTCAGCACCCAAATAAGAAGCAATTCAAATTAAGAAGCAATCGTATAAATACGAATATTCTTTGAAGAACTAGCATGATACATATAAATAATTTTCAGATTACTCTTTAAATGGCTGATCTTACTAGTTTGTACATTAAAACCACATCGCTCTGCTCACGACCCATTTGGTGTATTATATGTCTAAATAAACACTTTGCAATCATGTTCGTATATTCTAACTAATTATTATAATAAGGTAATTATTGTTTTGGTTTTTATTGTCTTTTTCATTCATATTTCTTTATTTTATCATGACACCAATTCTCCCTCTACCTCCAGGGACGGAACCAGGATTTGAACCTAGGGGGGGCCAAAGCATGAACCAAAAAAATTTCAAGTGACATGGTTTATTAAAAAAAAAAAAAAAATCATGGTAGACAAAACAATTGCACTTTATTACCATAAATATTTAAGTCAATAAGGAAATAATATGAATCAAAAAAGTTGAAAGTTACAATATGATATTCTAACCTTTTCGAAGAAGAATAAAAAAAGAAGAAGACTTTGGATCTCCAAATTTTGAATAATTGGAATTAATATGTTAATTTTATCACATTGACCAACTCACTAATATGATAAACCCATATTTTTGGATGCAACTAAAAATCACACTAATGAAATTTTCAAAACTTTGTTTGAGGATTTTAAAAAATTGGGATATTAATATTAAGAATTGGCAATGCTACATTATCAATATTGGCTTCTAAAAGAATTTTGCATTTTATCTTTTGAAAAAAATTTAAATATTGTAATTGACTTTCCCATAATTTATAAATCAATTAAAAAGTTATATAAATTATTGTCACCCCTGTAAGGGAATTTTATTTTCTATGAGATTTTTTTGGTTATGAGTTATTGAATTATGATATTGGTGATTTGTGGAGTTTTTGTTGTGTTGTATTTGGACTATGGAGGGGCCATGGGTCCAAAGAAAGGGTTAAGTGATTAGCTTCTTTTGGACTATTTGGACCAATCCAAAAATTTGAGGGGGGGCCAACTATAAACTCCAAAATATGGGCATGCAAATAAAATAGCTAATTTGAAAGGGGGGGGGGCATTTTGGGCTATTTGGACCAATCCAAAAATTTGAGGGGGGGCCAACTATAAACTCCAAAATATGGGCATGCAAATAAAATAGCTAATTTGAAAGGGAGGGGGGGGGGGGAGGGGCAATGCCCCCCCCTGCCCCCCTGCCCCATAGTGGGTCCATCCCTGCATGCAACGTTCTATGGTGACATGACTAGTAGCGAAAACATGCGTAAGTATAATTATATTGTCATAGCTATGGATGGAGGAACGATAGAATTTTGCTTAACCCTAATAAGTGAAAACAAAAAAAGTCATAGATTTTTAGTTTCTTTTACTACCACATAATAATAACTCTTCTTAATTGTTATTCACCTAATCAAGGACGAAGCTAGAAGTTCAATCTAGGGGAGCAAAGTAAAAACAATTTATTTTCATAAAAATTTAAATTAACATTCATTTGGTACTAACAAAATGTGAACAACAAAAAGGACACAAAATAACTAGGGATAATTACAGATTACCCACCTATGGTTTAGCCCAAATTTAACTTACCCACCAGTGGTTTCATTTTTGACACTTTACCCACCTATGCTTCCCCCCATTACTACTCCGTAACCCACCTCCCTTTCAGATGTTACTATAACACATTTTTTATCAAAAACAAAACCCAAAACAGATCAAACACTCTTCTCTCTCCCAAAACACACTCCCATCCATGCATACAAATTTTCAGCATTTTAAGCTTGGAGAGAGATAGCTCACAGATCATAATAAACACAAACCAAATGTTCCACCATGAGTATGGCTTTGGTTTAGAAACACGAACTTGAGGGAGGTGAATTCCACCGATTTAGCGTCGTCGCCAAGCCCGAGCTCTGCCAAGCCACACCCCCTCTTGGAAGTCTAAATCGGCCAAGGAGAATGCGCCGCCATTCGATCTGACCTCCATCCCCTCCGAATCCAAGCCATCGCCAGCTATGGCAGCCAAATTGAAGAGTCCATTGCCGCCAAGGCCACCTCCTTCAAATTCTCACAAAAGGAAGCTTAGCTTTGAAGGTCATGGGCTCGATGTAGGAAATCGTTGACCGATCTAGTAGCGGATCTGGTGATTCTGTGGGTTCTGGGTTGTTGTTTAGTTTTGAAATTTTCACTTTGCTTCTATTATACCTAGCAAATCAAGTAATTTTTATTCTACTATTCATGATGCTGTGATTTTTTCTGGTGGGTTTGTTGTTTGGCTTTGAAACCTTCCTCTCTCATATCTCTATTCCCTTGGTCAATCTTTGCTGATCCTCCCCTTGGGTGCTGCCAATGTATATCTAGTGGCTTTTGTATGAGTGAGATCTTGGATGTTGAAAATCAAAACTTTAGAAATTAAGTGTTGGAAATTATTGATCCTCCCTGTTGTCATGTTGTAAACAATGTTATGCTTTGATTTTAATAAATTTCTTAGTTCAGGCACAAAAAATAAGTACAAGGAAGAAGACGAAGAACAGAAGCCTTTGAGAGAAAATATTTGAGTGGCTGATATTTGAGTTATGTTAGGTGAGAGAGATTTTTAACTGGTAAGTATGGTTAGCGGTTAACCAGGATTTCAAACTAAAATCTTTAACTATGCCACTACTCTCTCTCTCTCATGGTTTTGCTTGATTTGATTTGTATTAGTTTTCTGGGTGTACGTTATTCATGCTTGTGAATTATGAGAAACCAACACCATATTTTAATCTTGTTTTTCTTTTTTTTTTTTCTTGTTTTGGGGGGAGAGAGACATAAAATGGGTGTAAAAAGACTTATTTACCCCTCTTTTTTAACAGAGGTGGGTAACAGAGACTAAACGGAAGTAACCTCAGGTGGATAAAGTGTCAAAAATGAAATCACAGATGGGTAAGTTGAAATTCGAGCTAAACCACAAGTGGGTAATCTGTAATTATCCCAAATAACTATTTTTAAATACTTTGCAACACAATTATTTATTATAAAAAGAAGTCATTCTTTTAAATGTCAAAAATCATTACAAAATGTAATAGCAATTTGTCTAAAAATCATATTCAATTTTATTATGAATCCTATTTTTAACTACAAAAGCTAATTATGGTTGCTAGATAATAATTAAAAAAAAAATCAACACATAATCACAATGTCACAAACAAGATACTAATTAAACAGATTCTCAAAAAAAAAAGATACTAATTAAACAGTGTCGTAGTGTTGTTGTGACTCCACCTTTGTAACTTATTATCAACTAGTTATAATAACCAAGTCAGTTTTTTCTTGAGTTACTAATCTAGTCAATTTAAGTATCCGTTTGGATACATGTTTCTGCGTCCACTACTCTACGTCCGCGTTTTACTCCTTTTTTTTTTTTGGCAGTCGTTTCAGGAGGAGATAACACTATTATGGCTATTGTTCATGAACAGTAGCTGTAATATTTAACTTTTTCAACACATCAATGGGTCTAGTACACTATTCATGGGACCTACAAATTTCACTTTTTAGCAACTTTTTTATTAAAAATAGGTCCCACGGTACTATTTACACATTTAAAATTTATTTTGCTACAATATTTTTAATTTTCAGTTTCAGTAAAATAAGTTCTATCCAAACGGACCTTAAGTGTCTAACAACTAGAATAAGTGAGTCCCACTTTCTAAAAAGAGAATAATGAGATATGCTGCATGTTTTGCTGTTGTGGCTCCACCTTTGTAGCCTGTACTTGAAGATGTTAATTAGATGAGGGCATCTGTCCCTACAATTAATTTATACTAACTCAGGAAAATTTCATGAGGACGGGGGGCTAGAGGCCCCCTTGGTCAATACTTAGCTCTGTCCCTGCACGTAATAAATAATTTTCAAAGGTGAAAGTCATGTTAATCTTTTCTTTGATAAATTGCATATTTTGTCATCAACATTTGATATTTATTTTAAAATTATTTTTGTACTTTAATGCATTTTATTTTAGGCTATATATTTTCAAAACTGTTTCAAGGTCTTGACGAGCATCGATCTAATAGATTAAAAAAAAATTGTTGATAGGTTATGAATATTACTTGTCAAAATTATGGTTTCTAACTTGAAAAGTTATGTGATAGAGGGAGCTTGTGGGTATGGTAATATTTTCGATCAAGGGTACGGCCTCGCGACAGCAGCCCTAAGCTCTGCACTCTTCAATGACGAACTCACTTGTGGCGCTTTTTTTGAGATCCAGTGTATCAATGATCCACAATGGTGCATACAAAATGCTGGTTGATGATGCCGAAAAAACCACCAGTGAGCCACACGGTCCTCGCACACTCGAAACAACACCTGCACAACACAAAAGCTGAAGACCTTAAGATGAGTACCGGTGTGGTACCGACCAAATACCCTCCGAAGGTCAAGTTAGAACTTCTCACAACTCTAAAGTGCTAGAGTGGGGTCAAGTATGCGTACCTTGATTTGTGAGGGTATTGGGGCTTTTATAGTAGTCGAGGGTTGACCTCTCCTCCTTGGAGTAGAAGTCTTTTCCTTATAGGAGTCTTTATGAGCGGAGATCGCGGAATCCTTTCCTTGTAGGAAACTAACATTCAGCGTGGGATACAAGTCATTTCCTTATATACTTATGCATGGCGGCCAAGCCAAGGTTTCATTGAAACCGTCAGCTTTAGGGTCGTCAGCTTCGCCTACTACCTTGTTAGGGTCGTCAGCTTGCTTACTCCCTCATCAGGGTCGTCAGCTTCAGGGTCGTCAGCTTTGCCTACGACCTCGTTAGGGTCGTCAGCTTCGTCGGGGTCGTCAGCTTCGCCTACGACCTCGTTAGGGTCGTCAGCTTCGCCTACTCCCTCATCAGGGTCGTCAGCTTTAGGGTCGTCAGCTTTGCCTACGACCTGGTTAGGGTCGTCAGCTTCGTCGGGGTCGTCAGCTTCGCCTACGACCTGGTTAGGGTCGTCAGCTTCGTCGGGGTCGTCAGCTTCGCCTGCACCCTTCAGCTTTATTAGCGTCGGCTACCCATCTTCATTGCCAAGGTCAACTTGTCGGCTATGCGGTGAGCTTCGTGGACTCCCTAACATTGTCACTTACTAATGGATCCCGATGGAGGTTTGCTTACCCTCTTCAGCTTACTATCTTCAGCTTATTGCCTTCAGCTTACCCTTCAGCTTACTGCCTTCAGCTTACTACCTTCAGCTTACTACCTTCAGCTTACTATCTTCAGCTTATTGCCTTCAGCTTACCCTTCAGCTTACTGCCTTTCAGCTTACTACCTTCAGCTTACTGCCTTTAGCTTACTCCCTTCAGCTTACTATCTTCAGCTTATTGCCTTCAGCTTACCCTTCAGCTTACTATCTTCAGCTTATCCTTCAGCTTGCATAATAGAGCTGACGGGTCTTTAGAGATCAACAACTTTTATTTTTCCAATTAAAAATTCCCCTTATCACTGGTACTATCAAAATCACTGCAACCAATTTTTGCCCTTCTAACTATAGTAAGCCTAATGATGATTGGTGCAATCCCCCACAAAAACACTTCCCCCACAAAAACATTTTGACTTGTCCATGCCCATGTTCACAATACTGCTTGCACCATATGAAGCTGGAATTATCCCCATTAAATATCGTCGAGTCTCATGTATTAAGCAAGGGGTTACGTTTCAAATAAGAAGAAATCGATATTATTTGTTTGTATTATTGTACAATGTTGGAGATGCTAGTGATATTTCTAATGTCAAAATTAAGGGCGCTTAGAGCATTCCCATCAGGTGTGCCAAATGCCAAATATTTGGCATTTGGCACACCAAACATCACAAAGTCCCTCCCAGATGTTCTAAATGCTATAATATTTTATAAACATGAACAATACCGTTCCATCTTTGGAATGGTACGGACGAAAATGCTATAAAATAAATTTATTTATTTTCTCTCTCTTCTTTTATGACTTTCTTTCTTCTCTCTCTTTCTTTTTTCTTCTTTCTTTCTCCACCTCTCCCTTCATCTTCTATCGCTCTGTTTTCCTTTTTTCTTCTGCTTTCTCCAAAATCTTCACCTCTCCCTTTTTCTTTTTCTTTTTTCCTTTTTTCTGTCACTTTCTCTGCGCCTCTCTCTCTCTCTCTCTCTCTCTCTCTCTCTCTCTCTCTTCTTTTTTCTTCGCCTAAATCGTTGCTATTGAGATTGGCTGTCACCGTGGAGTTCAGCCTCACCGATGAGGTCGATTGGTGGAGATCGCATGTAAGTTTGGGCTTTTTTTTCTTTTTTTTTTTTTTTTTTTTTTTCCGGTTGTGGATTCCATGTGATTGTGGGTGGTGGTGGAGTTGGGTTGATTCCATGTGATTTGTGTTGTATAAATGGAGTTGATTCATCTCTTCATTTTTTATTTTTTTTTGGGAGAGTTTTGTGTTGATTTAGGGGATTTTTTTTAAAAGTAGTATTGGGTGGTGGTGGCGGGCTATGCTTGTGTATGGTGGTGGGTTTGTTACAGTTCTGTGCTTGTGTTTGTGTATGGTGGGGGTTTTTATTTTGTATTTTTTTTATATTGATGGTTTTTTTAATATTTTTTATATATTATTTTAATGTGTGGAATTGAAAAATAGAAGATGTGATGTATGATGAATTGTAAAACGGTGTGTTAAAATAATAAAGTAGGCTTTTTAATATGTCAAAATGGAATTTTTATAGAACACCTAATGGGAATGCTTTTATACTGATTGGATTCAAATGTCACGTAATTGGGGCAAAAATTGGCAGTCCGAACCACAGTTTACAGCGCAATTCTGGTCATTCCAAGTAACTACTAGTGATGGGAAAATGCTGCAATTTGATAATGTTGTACCTCGTAATTGGCAATTTCATCAAAATTTTCAGGCTAAGTTTAATTTTTAGAAATTTACTACAATTAGTACTTATTAATAAATGGAAATATTATTACCGCATACCCTTGGTGCGATAGTCACTCCATAAGTATAAGTGTTTGTGAAGTGTGGGGGGTAAGGGCCGGGGTTCAAGTTTTTAGGAAGGAGCTTCACATACATATACACTTAAATTAGACTATAGTACAAATTCTATCTTATATCCAAAAAAAAAAAAAAAAATGAAAATATTGTCTAGATTTGCGGACATGCTATTTGTAATATATTATCAATAAATTGAGTTAATTTAAGATGTATCTCTTTGACTTTTGGCATTGTGCCATTGTGGTCGTAGATCTAGAGTAGTGACTCACGTCAAATTCACTGGGGAGTTGTTAGTTCGTTGGGGTTTATGTGCCCTTGGAAAACCTACATTGGAGCATACCAAGTTTTGTCTTTGTTGGCTGATGTGTCTGTAAACTTTAGAGTTTAAGCTTTACGCTTTGTTAGATTCCAAGAAAAAAAAAAAAAAAAAAGGTCCAATTTTTTTGCAAGTTACGCATTTCATCAAAGTTTAATGCACAGCTTGAAGACAAAATCAGGGAATTTATTGTTTTTGAGTAAAAATGGGATTTCAGCAAGGTTTAGATCCTATAGATTTTTTAGGGTAAGTGGTTAATATGTTGGCAAATCATCAATTTGCTTATACATCTTTAAATTAATAATTTCTCAACAAAAAAAAAAAAAAAACTTTAAATTAGTCTTTCAAAACACATAAATATTCCTATTTATCCTAAACACCTCTCAACTTCTAGACTTGTCTCTTCTAAAAATGATTCAAATCTTCTAGAGTTTCTAAGGTACTCTACCAAGTGGATTGAAGGAATTGATTGAGTTGGATGGATCCATCATTTGTGGTTGAAAAGATTGAAAGTTTTAAAGATGCAAGAGATTTGTATAAAAATATAGAGGTTTTCTTCTTGAATGATTTTGCCAGGGAGTGTTTTTTTTTTTTTTTTTGGATTCAGATGTTTTAGCTTTTGGGGAAGAATGGTGGGAGTGATTTTGTGGATTGATGATTTTTTCAAGTTTGAGATCCATTCCATCAAAAAAAGAAAAAGAAAAAAGAAGCTTGAGATTTGTTTGTCTAACGTTAATGCTTATAGCTTACTAAACTTAATCCATTTTTTTGTGTTTTTTTTTATACAAGATAGAAATTCTACTCTAACTTAATTTAACTGTATAAATTAATATTTAAGTTAGTGAATTGATGAGGTGGCAACATCTTAAACCATTAATTTTAAATGAGAGATGAGAATTTAAAGAAATTTACTTGACAAATTACTCTAAAAACTCTAAAAGATTTGAATCCCTCTTAGCACATGCACATTTCCACAAGTAATCATCTTAGGCTCTCTCCACTGCTTACTCACTTCCACAAAAGAAGCAAGGTCCAATAAAGGGAAAATAGCCTTTAAAACGTCTTCATAAGCCATTTGCAGCATTCAAAGTAGACAAAAATAAATAAATAAATAAATAAATAAATAGAAGAGGCATTAAAGGTGAGGATGGTAAAAATTCCTCACCCTACCCTGCATGGGTTTTCCTACCTTTTCGTGGCAGAGATAAGTTTTGCCCGTTCCGTCCCATCGTGCCCTACCCCACCACAAATGTGTGTTTATATATATATATATATATATGTGTGTGTGTATTTTATTTAATATTTATTTAAATTATTTTTTATACATATCCTATTTGTAAGTTTTGTTGTTACTTATTTATTTACCATTTCTCTCTTTTTCTCAATAAGAAAACATTATTAGAAAAAATAATCAAATTACATAGTATATACACAACACAAGTAATATACACAGCCACCTGCAAGAACATCACCTAAATGAACAAGCATTTATAAACTCAATCAAATCGTAAAACAAGAATGACAACTACAAATGGCCATCCACTCATACAAGGTGCAAAGTAAAATAAACTTTAGATCTAATAGAGAATGTTCAATCCCCTCAAATAAGTGACTGTTACGTTCTTCCCAAATGGTCCACATGATGCACAAAGGAGTAGCTTCCAAACAATTGCGTTCTTATGCCAATCTAAAGGTCCCTTCCAACCAGCAAATCTACCACCCTCCTTGGCAATTGGCATAGTCCAGTGTAGGCTAAAAAAACAAACCACCAAGGACCAAAGCTAGAAAGAAAACTCATAATGCAAAAGCAAATAATGCACAGAATCACCACTATCCTTGCAAAAAGAGCACCACTCAACAACATGAATCTATTTATTACAACGACCCATTGTAAAAATTTTACCTCTAGTAGCTGTCCATGCAAAGAAGGCAACCCTGGGAACAGGGACGAACCCAGGTAGAGGGTTAAGGGGGCCTAGGCCCCCCAAAAAAAAAATTTCTTAGCAAGTAAAATTTTCCAAAAATTAAAAAAAAAAAAAAAAAAAGAAGGGCTTGGGCCCCCCTAAGTTTTTAGCTTGGGCCCCCCTAGTTTTTAGCTCGGGCCCCCTGGCCCCTCCCAAAAATCATGAACCCAACCCATAATTCAGCCAGCTCATAATCCGGCCAGCCCAGGAGCCCATGACCCATGTAAAAAAAAAAAAAAAAAAAACTCTCAGCTCCAACAGTCCAAAACCAAACGAAAATAGCAAAAACGAAGGAAACAAAAAAAAAAAAAAAAAAAAAAAAAAAAAAAAAAAAGAAGAAGAAGAAGAAGAAGAAGAAGAAGAAGAAAGGAAAGTGAAAGGCGAGAGTACAAGACAGAGAGATAGAGAGTACGACCCATCTTGATCGAAGAAGGAGACCAGTGTCGCCGTGACGGAGAGAGACAGAGAGATAGAGAGCCGTGACACTTGCGAGACCGGAGACCCATCTTGATCAGAGACCCATGTCGCCGTGACAGAAAGAGACAGAGAGATAGAAAGCCGTGTCGCTGTGAGTTGTGACACCGTGACGCTTGCTAGACCGGAGACCCACTTGTCGCCACTGCCGCCCATGGAGACCCATCACAGGTATTTACTCATCTTTTCCTTCAAAACCTAATAAAATGTTTGTGATCTGAGAATCTGAGATTCACAGAAACTGTGCTTGTGCAGTTGTGCCTTGTGGACTTGTGATTCATGTTTGTGTTTTTACTGATGATTGATGAACTGAACTGATGTTGGTGATTGTGAATTGAATTTGAATCTGTGTTGCCTTGTGGTGTTTTTTTTTTTTTTTTTTTTTGGGGCCTTTTGGCTTTGTGACTCTGTCACTCTGTGTTTGTGACTCTCTCTCTTACATTATATAGATAAGAGAGATAGAGAGAGAGAGTAGAGTTTGTAGAGATAGTTTTTCTTTGTTGACTGGTAGTTGGGCATAATAGGGACAAGTAGAGTTGGGCAACGGACAAATTGACAAAAAAAAGAGGTAAAGTTAAGAAAAGTTTTTGTTAGTTGTGTTGGTAGTGGGATTCATTGGGTTAGTGGGTCAGAATTAGAAAGATGGAGACAACACAAAGACATAAATAAAGGCAAAGACAACACAAAGACATAAATAAAGGCAGTCTAGGCAGACCAAAGACAAAAAGAAAAAAAAAATCATATAATATAGAAAATTGTCACACAAATTTAAGAAAATAATGGTGATTCTTATATGATTTTTTTTTTATTTATAGATCATGAAAAAATCAACTACAATGCTTGATTTTTTCAAAAGAAAAGGTTCAATTTCAAATTCTTCCGAAGTCAACGTGGAATTGCCAACAACTAATGTTGCTATTCCAATTCCGGAAAATGTGGATGTTCCAATTCCGAAAAATGTCGATGTTCCAATCTCTCAAACACAATTTCAAAGAATTGACCTTGATTCTTTGGATTATGATCCCAGAATACGTAAACAAATATGGGAATATCATGTTAATTAACGTGATGAAATTCGACGGGCTTACATTAAAAAAGGTCCGCACCAACCTCCTCTAGAGACATTCAAAAAAGTGAAAATCGCAATCGTAACTTTCAAGCTTCTTGGTTTAGAAATCATTCAAAATGGCTTGAATATTCTCCTACAACAGATGCAACTTATTGTCTACCTTGCTTTGTCTTTCATAATCCAAATGGGGTTGTGGGACAAAATGCATTCATTGTTGGTGGATTTAGATCTTGGAAAAAGGTTGGGGGCAAAGATTGTTCTTTTCAAGGTCATATAGGAAAAGAACCTAACTCAGCTTATAGAGTTGTCAAGCAGATGTGTAAGGATTTGATGAACCAATCGCAGCATTTGCAAAAGGTAGTTGATCATTTCACTACTGAACAAATTGCAAATAATCGGTTGCAACTGAAGGCCTTAATTTATATTGTCCGGTATCTTGCCTTTCAAGCTATAGCTTTTAGAAGTAATGATGACAGTTTTAGTTCATTAAATCGTGGGAACCTTTTTGAATTATTGGGTATTGTGACTTTTTGGAATGAGAAGGTTGCTGAAATAATAGAAAAAGCTCCAAAAAATGCAACCTACACATCACTTAGGATTCAAAAGGAAATTCTACATGTTTTCTCAGCCAAAGTGAAGAAGGCCATTCGGGAAGAAATTGGTGGTGCAAAGTTTTGCATAATGGTTGATGAAGTTCGTGATGAGTCCATGAAAGAGCAAATGGTTGTGGTTTTTAGATATGTTGATACAGAAGGCTTTGTCAAAGAATTTTTTTTTGGGCTTATTCATGTTGCTGACATTGCGACTTTGACTTTAAAGAAAGGGATATATTTTTTGTTATCTCAACATTGCTTAGATATACAAAATATTCGAGAGCAAGGATATGATGGAGCAAGCAACATGCGAGGTATGTGGAATGAATTACAAGCTTTGATTTTGAATGATTGCCCATTTGCTTACTATATCCATTGTTTTGCACATCGCTTACAATTGGCATTAGTAAAAACATCAAAACAAGTTAATGCCATTAGTCATTTTTTTCTTGTATTGCTTTTTCTGATCAAAATTGTTAATGCTTCATGCAAGCGCAATGAGCAATTGAAAGTTGCCAATGCTAATGAAATAGCACGTTTAATTGATCTTGAAGAGCTTGAGACTGGAAGTGGACTTAATCAAATTGGCACTTTACAACGACTTGTAGAAACACGTTGGAGTTCACATTTTAGATCAGTTTCTAGCTTATTAAGGATGTTTACTTCTTCCTATCAAAAAAAAAAAAAAAAAGGATATTTACTTCAGCTGTTGAAGTTTTACAAAATATAATTGATGATGCAATTGATGGAGAACATCGAGCAGAAGCAGAGTCAACTTATGAGGGTTTAACTTTATTTGAATTTGTCTTCATCTTGCATCTTGAGAAGGAAACTATGGAGATCATTGATAAACTTTGTCAAGCTTTGCAAAGCTAATCTCAAGACATTTTAAATGCCATGCATTTAGTTTCATCTACTAAAACACTTATCCAAAAATTTAGAGATGATGGATGAGATGGCTTACTCACCACTGTGATATCATTTTGTGAGAAGCATTGCATTGATGTTCTAGATATGAATGCTCGTTATGTTCCGAGGCGAGGTCGAGCTCGTAATCAGCAAGATAACGTTACAATTGAGCATCATTATCGAGTAAATATTTTTTATGCTAAAATAGATTCTCAACTATAGGAACTAAATTATCGGTTTAATAAAAATGCAATGGAGTTACTTAGGCTTAGCTCAGCTTTAGAACCTCGAGAGGCATTAAAATCTTTCAGAAGTAGTGATCTTTGTTTGTTGGTAGAGAATTTCTATCCACAAGATTTCACAGATTATGACAAACAAATGTTGAAGAAGGAGCTTTATCATTTTGAGCATAATGTAGTACAGGATCCAAAGTTCAAAGAATTGAAAAGTTTATCTGAGTTGTCTCAATGGTTAGTGAGAAATAGAAATTCAGAACATTACAAACTTGTTTATAGAATGGTGAGACTTGTGCTTACTCTTCCAGTTTCTACTGCTACTACAGAGCGAACATTTTCAGCTATGAAAGTTGTCAAAACTAACTTTCGAAACAAAATGGAAAATGATTTTTTGATGGATTCTTTGATGTTATACATTGAAAAAGATCTAGCTTCGACATTTAGTTTGGATTCAATTGTAGATGATTTTGAAGATTTGAAAGAGCGTCGAGTTCCCTTTTCATAGATGATTGTATAAAGAAATAATAGTGTTTTTTGTCTTTTGTTTTTGTTAGTAGATGATTGTATCTTAATATAGTAAGAAACAATGATTTTTGGATATTTGTCTTGGTTGATAGTTTATTAATACTATATGGATGCATATTTGAAAATTTTTTTTTCGCTTATCTCCGGCCCCCCCCAACCTAAAATCTTGCATCCATCCCTGCTGGGGAAGAACCTTGATCTTTAGACACTCTTCCATGGAAAAGGATTTGGGCTGCCTTTAGAAAGAACATATAGACTTCACCTAAAAAAACATTGTTCCTTGAAGGAATCCAACCAATTCAATCATCCTTGCCTCTACCAATCTTTTAAGAATAAAGAAGAAGAAAAATTGCAGAACCTCCAAATCTCAATTCTGAAAAGGCTTAAGGAATGTGACATGCCAAAGCAAACTACCATTACCCCTTGCATAAGTTCCCCTGCTATAGCCTGTTGGGGTCGATAAATGTGAAAATTTTATAGTAGAAAAAGCTTCATGAAGAGGCACTTTCCCATACCATGGATCCAACCAAAATTGTATGCACTGACCATCACCAACTTTAAATTTCAAAAAGAAGAGACACTTGACAAACAATTACAAATAAGTAATATTTATTGTACACAAATTGTTTTATACAACTCAAAAAAAAAACTAAAAACCTTAAAATGTTTGTGTGGTTGTCCATTAGTGACCCAACTTGGAAATTGTGAAGTTAATTTGTTTCCCTTGACAAAAATCCATATGCCTTGTGTACATAACATTTCTCAACTAACCACTTTAGCCCAACAGGCTTTACTAATCTAATTAAAGTTGCTTGAGGTAAGAGGTCTTGTTGCAAGTGTCATTCACTCTATTGGTAATTTGTTATTTTGTTACACATCATACCCCACCTAAGCCCTCATGCATTAACTAAACCCACTTGCACAAAAGGTGAGCTTGAGCTTGTTTATAGGCCTGGTAATAAACTTGATATGGGCTTGACAAATAAGCTCAATTTTTAACCCTTAAATTTATGTTCACTTTATTTATGTATTCTCATTATGTCTTACATGAGTTTTTCCTGTCTCAAAAAGTGGATGAGCCAGGACTGATTTAACTCGTTCTATCATTTGAGATGATTTTGAATTTACTCTTTAAAGTTTCAAAATTTAGATTCGTATTCCTAACGTTATTTATAATTTGGATTTAAGTCATTTCATCAGTGCTATGTAATGAGGTGTTTGTTAAGTGCCAACTAAGTTCAAAACGATATCTTTTTTTTTTTCCTTAAAAAAAAAAGTAGGTTGTTTTAATTAATCACTAGTTTTCAAATTTCACCCTTAGGGTTGAGATAATTTTTATTTTTCCACATAAAGTTTTAAAATTTGGATCCATAAAACTACATCATTTTGAGTTTAAATAGCACTTAATGGAGATCTTATTATGATGTATGGATGGAAGGACTTAAATTTAAATACTATATAATGTTAGAGATATGGATAACTTTAAGAGACAAATCAAAATTAACCCAAATTTTAAGGATATAAATTACAATTTTGTATTTTTTTATATACATATTCAATTTAAATTTTAAATCACTTATCTTTTTAATTCTCTTTAACGTCTCTTTGTAGGGAATTCAACCCGATTCCCAACCTGTGAGAAACAAAAAATAGAGAAAAACACACGCCAAAGAAAATAATCACACGCACAAGACAGTATTTACGTGGTTCGGCAATTTGCCTACGTCCACGGAGTTGCAGGGATTTCACTATTATCAGGAAAAAAATACAAAGTGCGGCTACAGTGTTTCTCTCTCTCTCTCTGAAACACAACAACAATAATAATAAACCCTAATCATAAAAGCAGCTTTTATATCCTGCGCACAATATTACAATAGGCTATAAAACAGGCCAAAAATAAACTAGGCTCCACAAAGCCCAACACTCTTCAATTTCCCTCTTATTTTTATCTTATTAGTGTTGAAGTCGTCTTATTAGTATTTGCAATTACAAAAGACCTTCAGTTTATCTCGCTCCATTATCCAACACAAGGGGTACCCATGATTGAATCTTGCACTGCCACGCCTAATTTCCATCCATGTTTATAAGACATTTCATGCACTTTTCATTTTCAATTATTTAATAAAATATTAATAAAAATGGGAAAAATACCAACAAACAAAAAAAAAATTTCTAGAAATTTTGAGTGTATCCAATTAACTCTTTGAGGTAGTATTATTTTATTTATTTGACAATCCATAATTGGCTGCATTTACTTTCATGTAAACCAATTATTTTTTCTCAACCAATAATACTTAGCCATGTGAGAGAATTTTTTTTTTTCTTTTTTAGGGAAAAGACTGCTTAGTTTTTTTTTTGTCATACTAGATTTTTTTTTTTTTTGATATAATCATTTATGTTTAAATAATATACATAAATCTCTCTCCCTCTCTCTCTCTCTCTCTCTCTCTTTATATATATATATATATATTAATAGAGAAAGTTCAATTAAAATTTGAAATTAGAATCTAATTTTGTGCCATGTGTCTAAATTTATGTAGGGACCATACTATAATTATCCACTTAAGTTTGTGCCATATGTTTACTTAAGTTTTTTAATTTTTGTGCCAAGTGAGTTAATGAATGCAATGAGAGGCTAAGGTTCGAACATGGAATATTGCTAGGTAAATCTGACCCTAGGAGAAGGTGGGCTCGACTTTTCATCAGCTTCGGCCCAGCATGTTAACAAGAGCCCAGATATTGAAACCGAAGAAGTGGCCCACTCTAGGAGCGAACACTCATCGGAAGACTGTAGATCAGCCTCCTGGGCTAAAAGATTGAAGACCGGGAAAAGAAGTAGAGACGTACAAGTAAAGAAGAGGGGAAGTTTCCAAATAAAGTACACATCATTTTTGCATTAAATGCACTATACCAACTCAGCCTGCCGCATTTAATAGCAGAATAACTATTAAATAGTGTTTTTACAGCTTGCAACCTACTCTACCACCACCAGTCAAGCATTGATGGGACAAGTATCCAAGCAAAGATCCATGGTAGCCTAGGTGGAGGGCTGGGATGAGGCCCCAACTACTATAAAAAGGAAGGAGGCTTCCTTAAGAGAGGGAGAAGAAAAAATGGGACAGAAAAATATAAAGGGCAATGAGAAGTTTTGTAATCGAGAATTGAGCAATATATGAACTAGTGGTCCCCAAACAAATCTGAGGAAGAGTTAATGCAAATCTTTGCCTTTCTTACTAGTAATCTTTCCTATTTTTAACAACCTAAGAATTGGACTTTTCTCTAAACTCATTAATGAAACCATTAAGGCCTGAAAAGGTTGACATTGGCAACTCATCTCTACAAATCAATTGTATTGAGCCTTTGTATAGTAGTTATCCACTTAACTTGAGTTGGGTCATGGATCTTTGCCCTTTACAAGTACAAAATACTAAGAATATAATATTAATGAATTATAAATTAAAAAAAAAAATGCATATACTTAATAAAAAATCAACACACATTCTATCTTATTAAAATTAGAAAAAAAATGATTATAAGTAGTATTAAATTTAGGTAAGAATTTTAATATATTACTAATTTTATTTTTTTATTTTTATAAATAATTTGACTAATTATTTATATATTTATAATAAAAAATTGTATTTAATTTTAAATATATTTATAAGTATAAATGTGTCACATCTTATTTTTTTAATAATTTAAATAATTATTTAAAAAACTATATTTAATTTTAAATGTACCTATACATACATTTGCATGAGTACGTCTCAGTAATCTTATAAACCACCACATCTTTTAATATACTGCAAATTAAACTGTGTACTTGTACTTATTCTTTCTTTTGTCAGAAGAAGTCAAGCCGACCCGAAATCAGGGAGCAGAAAATGCCTTCGCCAGAAAGTTATTCCAAAAATTTCAGGGATTTTTAAAAAAGAGAAATGATATGTCTATAACATTTTTACAATATTTTTATAATAAATTTTAAGTGGCAGTTTGTTACTAGTTGTTATTGTTGGGGCAAAAAAGTAATCTTAATGTTAGTTTCAAATTTGAACTAACAACTAACCACCTGTGATTTATTGTAAAAATTTTGTAAAATTATTGTAGATGTAGCATTTCTCTTGACCTCTTAGGGGTACCTTCGTAACTTCACATTTAACGCTCCGTTAACTTCTTCCGTATAAAAATGAAAACACTTCACTCATCTTCAGTGACTCTTCCTGGGCAAGCTTCGAAGCTCTAACTAACTAGCCACCAAATAAAGAACGACTCAGTCAGTCCTTCAAGGGCATTATCGTAATTCCATTAATTAACTCTCAATTTTCCACACATATAAAAATCCACCAAATCCCATTTTCACCCAAAAAATAGAAAACAAAATCCCAAATTTTTTTACCCCCAAAAAAAAAATCACAGACTTTCCCCGCCATTTGCTTCTTACAATTCTTTCTTTTTCAATCTGATAATTCATATTCCTCTCTTCTCTAAGTCTAGGGCTTCGAAACTCTCAGCTCGAACCAAAAAAACCCTAATTCCCTTTCCAAAAACCGCCCTCAGATTTCCGCATTATTACGCTTCGTACCACTCCCTACATGCTCTCTTCGCACCCCGAATCATCCTCGTCGTCATCTCGGGCTCACCGGCGGTTCACCAATCGATGAGCTATCCAATCAATTCGGGTTCGGGTTCGGGCTCGGGCTCGGGCCAACGCGGAATTGGACTCTCCAACACCATACACTCGGAGGTCGCGCCGTGCTTGCCTCTGCCTTCGCTCCCTGTCTTCTGCGGCGCTTCCGATCAGGACCTCCGCCTCTTCGACGAGCCTCGCGGCGGCAGTAGCTTCAGGTCGCTCAATCGCGCCGAGGTTCTCTCTCAAGCTAGCCGAATCTCTGATCTGCTCCGCCAAACTGACGTGTCTTACTTGTATGTGTTTTTCACTAAGTAGTTGAGAAATGTAATTTCAGTTTGACTCTTACAGTTATGCTCGAATAATGTACTTAGTTCAATTTTTTTATTATTTATTTATTTATTTTTTTGTAGTTTGCAATTTTGAATTTTGAATTTTTGAAGTGGTTTAGCTTATAAGCTCGAAGAAGTTCGAACTTCAACGAATTTGAATTGCTAAAAAATATGTTACGTTTATGAATTTGGTGATTATATGTGATTCAAGTGGACTTTAGCCGTTAACAGAGTTGTGATTCAAAATTTTGATATTACATTTTCGCTGAAATCTTTTGAAAATGCGACAGTACAACTGATTTTAGTTGGAACTGTTTCAATTTTTTAAATTCTTAGTATTTTTATTTTTATTTTTATTTTTATTTTTTTCCCTTAATTCAGTAGAATTTGGAAATTCAAAACTGTTTGAGATGCTTGGTAAATGTAAATGTGGTAATTATTTATGATAATTTTTTTTCCAAATTGAATCTGCGTGCTATTTATCCAGTTACTGGGAAAAAATGACTGCCAGTGTCGTTTTTCTCAAAAAGTGCCTCGGCCACAGTGATTTGTGTGGTTCTCTGTATTTCAATTCCCCATTAATGTTGATGGAGAACCTGTTGATTGGAGTAATGACGTTATAATCATTATTGCAATAACTGTTATTGTTATTTTCTTACGTGTGGTGTCATCTGCAGGATTCTCAGAGACGATACAAGGGCAGTTCCATATGGATATGTGGAGCCTTTAGAACTACATGAACGAGTTCTACAATGTAGTTCGGAAGCATTTGAGTGCAGTACTGCAGGTAATCAAAGTACTCGTCTACCGTTTTCTTCCTTTGAACGTGTTGCTACTGACTGTGAATTGAAACAACTTTCATTGATGGTGCATTTACTTTTGGTGATGTTTTCTCGTGGAATTCTGATATGCAAGTAACCATGCAGCTCTTGTTTCCTATCTATGCTTTAGGGTTTTTGGGACTGTCTCTTAGTTTAAATTAAGCAATGACTTTGACATAAGAGGAAATATTTAATGACACAGGCTTTTGGTAGGCTTAGGGTTAAGAGAATTTGTGGATTTAAGGTTTAGAAATTTAGAAGAAAGGGTTAGGGTTCAAATATTGAGTAGAGTTTTTAAATAATGGGGAATAAGGACGAGCATTTTTACTTGGAGTAATTAGATTGCTGAAATTTTTTGTACAGTGGGTGTATGCAGAAATCTATGGCTAGTTTGATAGCTTATTTAGTGGCTTTTTGGTAGGGCCAAATATGTAGGGTTTTAGGATCTGGAAGAAGGGCTTAATTTGGGCTTGCAAAGAGAGAAGGAATATAAAATTTTGTCAATGTTCAGGGTTGTGAACAATGTCCATGAACAGTACTTAGCGTGCCAAAGAAGAAGAAGAGCGAACATGCTTGGCAATCATGCCTCAAACCTCAAATCACTGAATATTCTATTAATCAAGATCCTTGATTTTTTTACACTAAGCATGTTTATATGACACTATTGATCTCTTCCCTAATCTAGAGATAGGACCCCTTAGTTGGCTGGTAAACTAAAGACTAAGACTCTTATAAAAGACTAACTTAGATTCAATGAAAATAAACTCAAGGCACTTTAGAAACTCTTAGAAACTTTTGGGCTAGACTAAGTTATGAAAATATTCTTGATTCACATGAGTTGTAGATAATTATACATCTTGATTCATGATGAAATTAACCATAACTTATGAAATAATAGCTTAAGTAATAAACTAATGTAATCCTATGCTACTTTTGACTCAACCTATAATACCGCACAAGTCTCTGTTACCTAAATTGAGACTTGTACATTTATCTATTGGATCTCTTTTTTCCATGGTTGCATCAAACTTCTTTGCAGTTAGAGTAAGAGAAGCGCTTCAATATATTTGGGCACTTGCATTTGAGCGATCGTTCTTTCAAAAAAATTATTCTCTTATAAAGAAAATGATTATTTTTTTTTCCGTAAAAATTATTACTTACCCCACCCCCCCCCCCCCTCTTTCAAGAAAAAAAAAAAAAAAAAAACTCTTGATTTATTTCTTAGCAATCATTTTTTTCTTCCTCTTTAGTGTTCTTCTTATCCTCTTGGGACTTATGTTGAATTTACATTAATTCATTTTTAGGTCTTGTAGAAAATGTCTGAACCATCTTTGTTTTAAAAAAGAAACATAGGTCTAAAAAGCCATTTACTAGAAAGCAACGATATGGATATAGGATATGTATACAATACAATATGGACATGATGATAAGTCAATGCTTGAAAATTTATGATAATATGGTAGAGATATTTTCATTACTTAATATATAAATAAATATATATTTTTGATTGGTGAGCTACATGCATGCAATTAGATTGGAACTCATGATGTCACCCTCAATCCCATTCTTTATAGAAGGAGGAAATGCATTCAAGTTAGAGCTGATTGGCAATATGTTAAAACACGTATTATGCTATATTTTATTATAAAAGAAAAACAAATGCTAAAAGGCATAAAAACAATACAACTTTTAAGAAAACATTATTTTCACAGAGAAAATGTGAGTGATAGAGGTGCAGAGAAATAAAAAAAATTTACTCTAGCATCCCACTGCATCCATGATTGTCCTTGATAAATAATTACATCTACCAAAGTGTGAGGCAAGGTAGTCAAAGGCAAAGGCTGCCTTGCGGTGCCATGGCCTTGTATCGGTCGTGGTGTGAGGCATTAGCCCGTTTTACGCTAGTTGCCAAATTCTAAATACAGGTATTATACATATAATTTAAATCATATCAATCTAATGTTCAAATATTATAGTCAAGTGTTTTTAACATTTGTTGCATGAAAAAATTAAGTCTATTAATTAATCTAATCTTAGGATTTAAAACAAGCTTAAAAAAAAAACTATCAAAGCTAAAGCCTAAAAGGTTACATGATTGAAAGTTATGATTATTATTAATTTATCTAAAAATTGATGAGGAGATAAAGAGTTGAAACAGCGAAAGGAGTGAGGAAAATAAGGAAAGATGAAAAAGAGCCTGCCTGAGAGGTTAGAGTGGAAGGGGGGAAAAAAAAGAATGAAAGGGATGAAATAGAGCTACCCGAGAGAGAGATAGTTGCTGAATCTTTTGCTTTTTACTAATAAATTACTTTTGCTTTCTACTAATAAATTATACTTTCATTTTTCAAGAGATCATTTTTCTTGGAGTGTAAGTATAAAAAAAAAAATCTTTTTCTTTGTGCTGTTATGGTTATTTCGTGTCTAAATTTACTGTTGCTGTGCTTATTGTTTATTGCATTGTTCAAGTTTCTCAGGTCCTATTAAGGAGCCAATCTCTACCAGTACAGTACGTGAAAAGAAGTCCTTTGAGCAAAGCATACATATTACAAGTAAAGCTCAAAGAGACTACGGGGCAACTCACAATTATCAACCTGACTATGTTGTAGCTAATGTACGTCTGAGTTTGGTTTTAGAAATTGATGATTGAGTTGTATTTTTTTGCTGATCTTGAATATGGAATTGCAGAACGTATCAACATCAGCTTCTAGAAAACCAAAAGTAAAGAAGAAAAGTAGCGATGATTTCTCATCATCGGTTGGACCAGATCCTGCTGAGCTTCAAGGTTGATTTTTCTGGCTTTCTGCTTTTAGTATTGTCTTCAATTGTTCTTTCATTTCTTTGGTATATATGTGAATATTTTGCTCTATATCTTTGTTCAGTTGCCACCATTGGAAACTTTTGTGAGTTGTTGGAGGACTTCTGTGGTAGAGCTGAAATTCTTAGTGATGATCGGGATGAAGCAGAGTGGTTAGCAGTGCCTCTTTCTGATCTTAGGATGCTAATAAACGAAATAATGTCTATCCGTGCAAAGAAACTTCTACATTTGGTTCCTGTAGATATTCTTGTTAGGCTTTTAAGGGTTCTTGATCATCAAATACATCGAGCAGAAGGCTTGACCATTGATGAATACGAGCATGTAAGCTTGTTACCATTATGTTTCTGTTCTGCGTAGTGTATGTATTTCCCATGCATCCTTAGATCATACTTTTTGCAAGTCATGATGTTTAGTTGTTACTGCTAATTTCCCAGGTTTAGTTTTGCCTCACTTTCTTTATTGTTTTGTGTTGGAACTAATGCTTTGCAGCTAATAAAATTATAAGCACAAGTTCCTCCCAATATATTGATGTTTTCTAATTTTTCCACCTTAGCTGGGAAGGTGATAGTCTTGGTTGCTTAACAACTTAGTCCATGCTGGTGCATTGTGTTGCTTCTAGTTGATCATGGGAACATCTTACTTTTAACATATCATTGGCTGTAAATTTGGAACTAACCTTTTCAAATCCTCTTTATCCTATGTATTTTAGAGTTCTAGTTCATTTCTGTTTATTTGCTGGGTTATGCAAATTTTTTTTGGACATCAGTCATTCACATAAAAACCAACTAAATTATTAATAAATTTAGATAATATATATATTACTTTCTTTGATTGACCTATCTTTTATTTTTATGACTTGACTGCTCCTAGATGTGATTGCGTTACCAATTCCTTTGTTTTTTTGGAAGGTTGATTATTGTTTCTACTTCTTCCCGCACATAATGGTATTTTAATCCATTTGTGCCCTTAGCCTAGCTATGCTATCAGATATGTGGCATTCTTTTTGATATCCCAACCATTTGAGCTACTATTATCTCTACTTTCCTATTTGTGGGCCCTGTAGGACTTAAGTTATGCTTTGCCAAGAGTCTTGTAGCTCAATTGGCATCTTTTGGTATTTCCAATGAAGACATCCAGGTTTCAAATCCCCCCAACTCCAATTATCAATGTATATAAAAAAAGGACTTAAGCTATGCTACTTGAATTGTATCTCTCTCCAACTTACTTTATTATTGATTTCCATTTCTCTTATGATTTTGAAATTTTTGTACAAAGCTGTTAACTATAGCTTACTAACTTGTTATTTTTGGATTTTTCTTTGAAATAACTAGTACTGATAAAATGGAGTATTGTTTGCCAATACATGGTATATTGTTATATGTTATGATACTGAGATTTGATGCCAAGTAGTTCTGGTCTTTGCTAAATAGTTCTGGTCTTTGCTCTGCTTTTCTTAATGATTTTATTTTATTTTTTCAATTTTCCAGTCAGATTCAGATATAGTTTCATCAATCTTTTGTGCTCTGGAGTCCATTCATGCCGCTCTAGCAGTAATGGCTTATAACCAAATGCAAAAGCAGCTCTATAAAGAAGAGGTAAATGCCTTCTTTTTTTTGCGGTTAAGTTTTGCACTGGTGGGTCTTGAATTCACAACCTCATCCTCCACCTTGCTCTCACAAGGAGAGGAGGTACTTTTTGAGCTAGAGTTCATTGACTAAAGAAGAGGCAAATGCTCTAATTTAGTGTTCTTTTAACTGTTTGCAGTGTTGATATTCATGGTTTTTCTTGTATATTTTTAGTGCTTAGAGTATTCTTGTGTTTTCATATGGTTATCACCTGGGTTGTTGACTATTGTGTATGTAATTACAGATTATTGAAAGAATTCTAGAGTTTTCCAGGCGTCAAATAATGGATGTCATGTGTGTTTATGATCCATCGTATCGTGCCTTGCATAAACCAAGTGAAAATGGGGGATTTGAAGGTTAGCTTTTAGATTTGTTCAAGAAAGCTGGAATGTCATTAACCTACTTTTTTTTTTTCCTGACATTCTTGTATTCTGCAATTGTGGTAATTTTGGGCCATGAGTATCTCATCCTTTCTTCACCAATTTGTTAGTAATTGGTATTGAACTGATTCATGCCTCACTCAAGTGTTCTGCATTTGGCTTTCTGAACTTGTATTATTATAACTGATCCAAATTTTTTGTCATGTTATTTTTTAGGTGACGACGATGAAGAGCTTGATGCTGAACTTGGTTTGGCAAGCAAGAAACGACGCAGTAATAAGACTGTTAAAGTGAAGAAATCGTCAATAAACAAGTGCTTATCAATATGCTGCTTTCTTCATTAATTATTAAGGCAAAATGTTTAGTGTACGTGAAGTGGGGTCTGTTCTTATAGTTTATGTGTTTACTTTGATAGGGTCTCTGCCTCTGTGAATACTATTCTTCAGAAAATGTGCACTATTCTTGGTTTACTCAAGGATTTGTTGTTAATAGAGAGGTTGTCGGATAGTTGCATTTTACAACTTGTGAAGACAAGCTTTTCGACATTCTTGGTGGACAATATCCAGCTCTTGCAATTGAAGGCAATTGGTTTAATAAGCGGGGTACATATCTGTACTTTTTGTTTCTCCATGTCAGTTTGTGATTTTCTCTCCATGTCAGTTTGTGATTTTCTAATGTCCATGCATGTCTGCATACAAATTAATCTTCTGGATTCTTTAATTGTGTTTACAGATATTCTATTCATACACACAACATCGTACTTATGTAATAGATGAAATACTTCAGCTACTTTGGAAGTTACCATCCTCAAAGCGAGCACTAAGATCTTACCACCTACCTGATGAAGAACAAAGGCAGATTCAGATGATTACTGCTTTGCTGATTCAGTTGGTGCATTGTAGTGCAAACCTTCCTGAAGCTTTAAGGCAATCATCAAGTGGTAATCCCATCTTAGAAGTCTCGATTGATTCTAGTTACCCTGTAAAATGCCATGAGGCGGCCACGGAGGCATGTTGTTATTTTTGGACCCGTGTGCTCCAGCGCTTTGCAAGTTTGAAGACTCAAGATGTTTCTGAGATGAAATCAATGATGGAGAATCTTGTTATGGATTTGCTGACAACGTTGAATTTACCTGAATATCCTGCTTCAGCTCCTATTCTGGAGGTATCACTTATATTGAGTTTTATTATTTTCATAAATGCATTAGATTGTTTCCATGCTAAGGCAGCGATTTGCAGGTTCTGTGTGTCTTGTTACTCCAGAATGCTGGGCTGAAATCTAAAGACATCTCTGCACGTACGATGGCCATTGACCTTCTTGGCACAATAGCTGCGAGATTGAAGCGTGATGCTGTACTTTGCAGAAGGGACAAATTTTGGGTATTGCAGGAACTTGTTAATGCTGATGGTGCTACTGATTGCAGATATCCGAAAGATGCATGTTCTATATGTTTGGATGGAAGGGTTGAAAAATTGTTCTTTGTATGTCAAAATTGTCAGAGATCATTTCATGCTGATTGCATTGGAGTAAGAGAACATGAAGTTCCTAACAGAAGCTGGCAGTGTCAGTTTTGCCTCTGCAGGAAGCAACTTCTTGTATTACAATCATACTGCAAGTCGCAGTTCAAGGATGATGGTAAAAAGAATCAGAGTCGGTCAGAAAAAAATCCTGAAGCTTCTGATCCAATTACAAATGCTGAAATCATTCAACAGCTGCTATTGAATTACCTTGAAGATGTTGGTTCTGATGATGTGCATCTCTTTGTTCGCTGGTTTGTACTCATTAGATCTCTCTCTCCTTACTGGTTTTATGGTATGATTGATGCCAAAGGGATGATTCATATTTGTAAATGTGCAGGTTTTATCTCTGCCTGTGGTGCAAGGATGATCCTAAATCTCAGCAGAAGTTCATTTACTACCTTGCTAGATTGAAATCAAAAGCAATAATACGTGATCCTGGAACTGCTTCTTCGTTGTTAACAAAGGATTCAGTCAAGAAGATTACTTTAGCATTGGGACAAAATAACTCTTTTTCTAGAGGGTTTGATAAGATTCTTCATATGCTTTTGGTTAGTCAGATATATCTTTCCTTGTTATTTATCAAGTTATGCAAGCTTTGCTCTTACAACATGATTGATTTCAGGCAAGTTTGAGGGAGAACTCTCCTGTAATTAGAGCTAAGGCCCTAAGAGCGGTAAGTAAATAATTTTTTATTTAAAAAAAAAATACTTTTCGAGTCTTTATGGAAATTAAGAATTTTTTGAATGTTAGAAAATGTTTTTTCTTCTAATTCTTCTTAATTTGAATATGACGAGCAGGTTAGTATTATTGTAGAAGCTGATCCTGAGGTATTATGTGATAAACGTGTGCAATTGGCTGTAGAAGGAAGGTTTTGTGACTCTGCAATATCCGCAAGGGAAGCGGCATTGGAACTTGTAGGCAGGCATATTTCTTCGCATCCTGATGTTGGTTTGAAGGTATGTTTAATTTAACTTCCCTGTTCATGCAGTTACTGTATCTGATACATTTGCTTTGTTCTCATAATTGGTGGGGTTTTGTAGTACTTTGAGAAGGTTGCTGAGAGAATAAAAGACACCGGAGTTAGTGTTCGAAAACGAGCTATTAAAATCATTCGAGATATGTGCACTTCTAATGCCAACTTCTCTGAATTTACGAATGCGTGTATTGAGATCCTTTCTCGTGTTAGTGATGACGAATCTAGTATTCAGGTAATTTTGAAGCAATAGTTTGATTGTTACTTCTATTCATTTTTTGGGATGTGGGGTTTGGGAGGAATGAGCTATTTTTTATTTATAGGTAAAAGAAATATTATTTGGAGGATACAAGTGTACATGATGTATGTATCAAATCACTCCTAATTAATTAATTCTCAAGTTTAAATTTTCTAAAAATCTAAAATAGTATATGGGAAGGTTGCCTAGATTAGTTGACCAGTCATACAAACTTCCTAGCATTGATTGCCTAATGACTAGTCATGCTATTCCCCTCATCAAATTGTCCACAACACTTGGAAGGGAACAATTGTCCAAATTTTAGAACATCTATGGCAATGAAAGCTCCCTTTCCAAGAACATAACAACTAAATCACTATTCATGGCATTACAAAATATCTCCTGTGACTGAAAAATTAAGCAGGTGATGCTCAATTGAATCTCCACTATTCTTGCACATGCAGCAGCACCAATTAGCAATTAAAATAGTACTTTACCAGAAAGTATCCACTGTAAATTTTTTTCCAATGATGCTATCCATGCAAAGAAGGCAACCTTTTGAGGCGCCTTTACCCTTCATATGGTCCTCCCAAGGGAAAAATAATCATCATAGAACCCCTCAATATTTCATAGTATGAATGAACTTTAAATTTTCCTGCTTTTGAAGGTCTCCTTGATAATTTATCTTCCCCTTGTCTACATGAGATATTAGAATACAATAAAGCAAAGAATCAACAGAGCCAAATTCCAAATCTTGGATTGACTGGTTAAACTGAGAGTTCACACTTTGTCCATCACTCAAATAAACTGCTATTTAATCATTCTTGTATACTACAGTCATAAATAAATTCGGAAATGCATTTCAAAGACAAGAACCTCCACACCACAAATCACGTCAAAACCAAACCTGCATACCAATTCTGACAAAGAATAGAAATTATCTTTTGTCCACTTCCCTCCAAAAAAAAAAAAGAATATCCGGATTTTGTACGTATGATATGCCTCCAAAAGTGATCTCTCTCAACTCTAAACCTCCACAACCGTTTCCCTAATTGGACCTTATATTTTTCTATTGGTGAGTTACAGATAGGTCTTGAACCCACGACCTCTTCATCTACTTAGAACTTTTGAGGAGGAGTTGCTAGTTGAGTTAGAGCTCATTGGCCATTTCCCTAATAGACTTGATTCAAGGAACTTAGTTTATAAATCCCTAAACATCCCTCCTTCAAAAGAGAAAAAATCGCCCCCCGATCTATTAAATGGAATTTCCTAACATCCCCATATTTTCCCCCACTAAAAATACTTATTGGAGCTTCTGAATCTATTGGCAAAATGAATGGGTATTTAAATAGTGACATAAAGTATGTTGAGTAAACTGCTTAGCTTGTCAGGGGTGTGAATATCCCTGGATTACCCAGCAATTTGTTTTGGCGGTTGGTGTCAGTTGCGTGTAGGTTTTACTGCCTAGAATGAGTCCAAAGGGCTCTTCTTTGGAAACATTCCCTACATTATAGTGGAAAAAAAAAAGTGATCCTCTCTTCATTTGACTACTTCCATCCTACAAGCCTCTCTTCCATCCTTTCTATAATAGTATTCCTTACCACTAGAGCTTTGAATGTGGAACCCCAATGGCAAACCCAAATAAGTCATAGGCAATTGAGCCACTCTACTCCCATGATCAATGCTAGCTCTGTTGATCTTCTTACATCTTCAATAGGTATCAATCACTCTTGCTTAGATTAACCCTCAAACCTGATACTACTTCAAAATGAAGAACACATAGGAGGTACAAAAGTTGAGTAGGATTCTCCTCACAGAGCAAAATGTATTGTTAACAAAGAGAAGATGTGAAATGTCTATAATGTCGCCATTTTGTCAACCATTTAAACCTAGCTTGATGACCTTCTCTCACTCTGTGCAACATTCTGCCCAATATATCCTCAAGCAACGTAAATGGAAGAGGGGATAAAAGGTCACCTTGTCTTTGTGTTCTGGAGCTATTTGAAAAGACCATTGGGGTTGTCATTCACTGGTACAGAGAACCATAACCAAACTTCTATATTGGAAACAATAAGCACTCTCAATTGAAATGTGTGTGTTTGGATTAGCTTTTTACTTATTTGGTTTTTTTTTTTTTTTTTTTTGATAAGTAATGCAGTTCTTATTAATATAAAAAGCAAGTCACCCAAATTACAAGAATCTAACAAATCGATAACAAAACATAACGACAAACTATGCAAAATAGACATCCAATCCAATAAAGTGACAAAAGAACAATTGTACCTAGAAAAAGTAAGGTTTTCTAAAGTTGAACATAAGCGAAGAAGTTAAATGAGTTCTCAAAAAAAGCTAATCTAAACGCACATAATTGAATGCCTTTTCTATGTCCACCTCACAAATA
Source organism: Quercus gilva (assembly GCA_023621385.1). Taxonomy (NCBI): domain Eukaryota; kingdom Viridiplantae; phylum Streptophyta; class Magnoliopsida; order Fagales; family Fagaceae; genus Quercus; species Quercus gilva. Next base: position 65,395,309 of record CM042474.1, on the reverse strand, counting down.
ACCCCTGAAGCCCCACTATGTAGTCTACTGTCTAAACATTTGTTATTCCATAAAAATTATTATTTTAAAAATGGTCTGAAGATTCTGTCATGGCCACTGTGATCCCATCTGTTCCTGTCTTCTTGTGTGGGAATCAATTTGTGTCCATAAATCTCTTTATCCCTATGATCATTTGGGCCATACACCCCTAATAACATCCATTCAAACTTGTCTTCTGCACTTAGGAATTGGGAGGAATGAGCTACTTTATATGAAGACAATATGAAAGTTAGAGGCCTCCCACAGGGATGCTATGCTGCTTTGCATAGACTCTGCCAAAAGTGAACTTACAGGCACATATCAAGTTAAACACAAATGCAAGTCAAACTTCTGTACTAAATCTTAACCAAAAGAATAATGTTTCTGATGGTCACTTTTACTCTTAACATTTGCGACTATCTGCTTCGGTACATTGTTTCAACCCTAAAACAGCATTTTATGTGCAAAGTGTATCTTCCCTTCCATAAATGATATATCTAAAAGCCCTTGCTATCTTTAGCTGCCATAACTTTAAAACTGCTTCCCCCGAAAATAACCTTTGCCTCAAGTGGCTAGCCATTCATAAAAACAGAAGCCTCCCAAGTTTAGGGGGTGCTGACGTGTTTTAGAAGCCACCGAGACAGTGTATTCCTTGGCCCTGCTGTGAATGTAAGTCATAGACCTATGAAATTAGATGTAGCAGGATCCCATGCTTAGACCTGTATTTTGCAGTAGCACTTGATGAATTTGCATATGATTTTCTTTTGATTTTGGTGCTAAGTCTTTGTGAGGAAATCCTAAATGGGCTTGAGTATTAATATATTATATTAGGAAGATGCTTAAGAACCATGGCTTGTGAAAAATGAAAGTTTTTTCTTAATGAATTGGTTTTTTTCCCTTATCAACCTGAAAAAAAAGTAAGTGAAATATGGTTGAGAAAGGTTATAAGTTCACCTCTGACAACTCTGTTGTATTTCCTAGACGTGTGCAAAATATAACGTGTTATGGCCTTCCATTTATTACATTTCTGCATAGGGAATTTTAATTGAATATGTACTCCTGAAATTTCGTTTTTATATTTTAATCTAGCTCCAAGCTTTATATTGCTCTCTTCTACAGGATCTTGTTTGCAAGACATTCTATGAGTTCTGGTTTGAGGAACCTTCTGGTTCAGAGACTCAGTTTTTTGGAGATGGTAGTTCTGTTCCACTTGAGGTTGCTAAAAAAACTGAGCAAATTGTTGAGATGTTGAGGAGGATGCCAAATCACCAACTTCTCGTCACTGTCATTAAGCGCAACTTAGCTCTTGATTTTTTTCCACAATCAGCTAAAGCTGCTGGGATCAACCCTGTATCTCTCGCATCAGTGCGTAAGCGTTGTGAGTTGATGTGCAAGTGCTTATTGGAAAAGATACTACAGGTACCCTTTTTGCCTATTAACATGTTAAAGTTTTTGATACTTTGTTACAAATATGTTGAGCCTTTCATTCTATCAGGTAGAGGAAATGAATGGTGAGGAGGTGGAGGTGCGTGCACTTCCTTATGTGCTTGTCTTGCATGCATTTTGCGTTGTGGACCCGACCCTCTGTGCCCCGTCCTCTGATCCTTCCCAGTTTGTGGTTACTCTACAGCCATATCTTAAGACTCAGGTTATCTATCTATTGCAAATATTCAATTTATACTAGTATTTTTTCCGAAAAATGTTCATAAAATTAATGTTGATTGCATTTCTTGTATGTACTGGTTGTGGTATATAGGCAGCCTAAGGAGCTGGCTTTTATCTCCCCCCACCCCCCTCTTTTGTATTTGTATATAAAAAAGAATGTGAACTACCAATATTACCTAATAATATAAGGGTTAGCCTATTTTCCTTTCCTGTAAATGACTCATTTTTGTTTGGCTGTGTGAAAATTTTGTGGTGTCTCTCTAGAGTCTGTTTGAAGAAATGTTTTCAATATGATTCTGAGTTACACATTTGAGAGAGCAAAGAGAAGAGAAAGAAGCTTAGAAGTTTGAAATTTCAGTTCCTTATTTTTGATATTGTGTCAGAGTTCTGTATATTTATTGCTCATTGCTGATGCTGTACAAGGACTTATAAGTGCAATAAACAACCATTGAGGCCACTCTGGCTATATTTGTCTTAGATCATGCAATATAACAAGATTGTTTGAACTTGTCCTATTTTGGACATTTCGATTTGCCAGAACAATTTAGAATGAGCCTTTGTGAATTTAGCTTTGCCACTGCACCACCCAACCACCCCCCCCCCCCCCCCCCCCCCCCCCTCCAAACACAAACATACACACACCTTTTTAATGCAATAACCTGTATACATAGAAAGTTAAGATATAAAAGAATCTGCCGGTATTTTAACTTGATTTTGCTTGTACTCAGGTTGATAATCGAAGGGTTGCTCAGTTACTGGAGAGTGTTATTTTTATAATTGATTCTGTTATGCCATTGCTTCGAAAGTTACCTCTAAGCGTTGTTGAAGAACTCGAGCAAGACTTGAAGCACATGATTGTTCGGCATTCCTTCTTGACAGTTGTTCATGCTTGCATCAAGTAGCGTCAAGTTCTCAGTTCTTTTCTTACTCTTCTTATGATTGCAATTCCCTTATTGAGTTTCCTGTGTCATACATCATCAAAGGCAGGAATTATTATGTGATCTAGGTTTTTTCATCTGTTCTGCAACTGGGCAGATAATTTGATAGGAAACCTAAATGCCGAAAAGGCTGTAAAATGGGTTGTTAAAATCTAAGACAGTCAATTTGAGTCTATTGTGGAGCAACTCTTAGTAATCACTTGGTTGTAAAATGTGTGTGTGTGTACTTAACCCCTTTATTACTTCGATGCATGTTGATTCTCTTACGTCAAATAGTGTAATTGGCTTATATATGATTCATTTGTAATGCATTTGAAGATTTTGTAGCTTTATATTATAGTGCATAAATTTCTCTTCTTCCTGTGTAATATTTATTTGTATAAGATTTAAATTAAAAGTTTCTATATAAATTAGAGAAGATATTAGCATGGTGGATTTGTCCCTTTTAAAGTTGGCTACAGATATTTTTTTGCAGACCCCAAGCAGCTGGGATATAGTGTTTTGAGTTAGGAATAATTATGCTTCTTGTTTGTGCCATTTCTTCCTTAGCAGAAAGTTAATTTTGCTGTTTTGGACATCCAGCTAATATTTGTTCACATCACAGGTGCCTTTGCTCTGTGGGCAAAGTTGCCGGAAAAGGTGCTACTGTGATTGAGTATCTTATTCAGGTGTTCTTCAAACGTTTGGATGCCCAGGCAATTGACAACAAGCAGGTTGGTGGCTAATAATCACGTACATGTTTAATCAAGTCAA